>JAJJWW010017498.1:0-317090 GCA_023531295.1 Papaver armeniacum
TGGGGTGGTTGGCCGTTTCTGGGGGATGTCCGTTAGGGTTCCCCCTTGCCAGGTGTACTTGCCTAAGCCTCTCGGCTTCTCGTTCTAAATCTCCTTGGTGCTCGTCGGTTGTCTTTCTCTCCTTCGTTCCTCGCGTATCGTTTGAACTTCCTCCTCCTCCTCGGTATCCGATGCGGTTCTCCGTCTTCCATGCTTCCCTCGTTCCTCGGCCCCATTTGGCTCGGGTTGATCCTCAACATCCGGGTGGGAAATCGTCATCTCGGCCCGGATCGACCTCCTCGTCGGCCCGTAGTCATGCCTTTGATCAACGCCTGAGTCTCGCCCCGGTTGTCAGGTCGACGATCTCCGTGCTGGGAATCCGTGAGCCCCTCTTGCCCGCTAGATCCCGCCGTGACCCGGTTCCTCAGGATCCTGCTCGTCCTGGAGGTACTTGCCATTGCCTCTGCTATCGTCCTCGTTCCTCGGCTACTTTATCCGTTACCACCTCGTCGGCCAAAGTATCTGACACTTACTTACTGCTTTCGAAAAGGTTAAGGATGAAGTCTGACGATTCGGTGCGAGTGAAAAAGGTTTTTATAGTACGCTTCCATTTACGCTAGCGTGGCGGTCTCGTGATCAAGTTGTTTTTGCCGCTAAGGACAAATTTTGAAAAGTTGTCTTGACACATCGCTTTCGGTACTTTCCTTATGCATTAATCGTTATTTGTCCTAACATTCCTAGCGCCGAAGTCATTAATCATTAAATACGTTAAATTGGAAGATTTCTTTCATGGCGGTGATAGGTGGTAACGACGACCCTTAACAACCGTCGTCTTTGATGGCCGCAAGATTCCCTCGATTTTCCATCGATCTGTGTGAGGCTCTTATCGTAGGATTATGGTGAGACTCGGACCGTTCACGATAATCCCGCCGGCCATGGTTTCCGAGAACTGGACTCAATGATTCTGAGCTAGCCCTGTTTCCACCATTATCGTGCTTCGCTTATCTTGCTAAAATGAAGACAGTGTGAAATGGAGACAGATGTGACAATATCTCTCCCTAGAGGATAGACCTAGCAACCTACGCGTTGCGCTTGTTAGAGTCTTTCGCTTAGCATCAACTATCCTCACTAGATGTCGATAGGAGCTGTTGAATCTCTCTTTTAACGGGGTTTAAAGCCACGAGATCACGGTCGGCGAGATGGGATCCCCTTCTAGCTTCTACCAACATCGAAGGATGCTATTTGGGAGCTCATGGATCCTACGATAACTCGGCGAGGTGTCTTAAGCAAACAGCCTATCTTGTGGAGGCGGTCTCGACGGTTTTGCTTTAAGCGGAAAACATGTTTTGCTTGGAAAATGGAGACTATTAGTTAGAACACAAAACAAACTTATATCAACTCGACGAAATGCCGTTAAGAAAACGAAGATAACAAGTAGGAACACAAAGCTAACTTTTATCAACTCGAGAAGATGTTGCTAAGAGAACGAAGATAACAAGCAAGAACACAAAGCTAACTTTTATCAACTCGAGAAGATGTTGCTAAGAAAACGAAGATAATGAGACCAAAGAGTTTCTCTCTTAGCATCAACCAGCACACAAGGTGGCTTAGGAGCTCGGATTTTCCTCTTTTGGTGCCCGATTTCAAGGTATCCGGAGACGTTATACGTCCCCTTAGTCGGCGCCAGAATGTAGATGTAGAAAATCCTACTTCTACATCCGAAGGTAATTAAGCATGCACGCAAAGAAGCAAAACAAACAAGGAAAGAAGAAGAACACGAGATATACGTGGTTCGGTATGATTACCTACGTCCACGGGGTTAAAGGATGATCTTATTGTTTAACTCAAGGTTACAAGACGAGTGTTCCTCTCTCAATGCTTTAAGTATGCTCTCTTTCCTCACTTCACACTTGAGTTCTACCTCTCTACATGGTCTCTATTTATAGTTACAAGTGATGATACATCCAGTACTACGATGTTAGGCCTGGCGTAGCTTCCTCGATGTTCCTCTCGGGTGATCAGTCGATACCTCAGCCGATGTTCTTATTTGTTCGGGTCGGGACGTCAAGCGAGTGATGTCTTCTTCTGCTATCTCGTCACTCGATGTCGCCCACTTGGAGGGGATGATCGATGTCGCCCTTTGGATCCTTGGCCGAGTCTTCCTTGACCGAGTTCTTCTTATCTCTTTACCAACTTTGTCAGCGCATTTATTGCTCCAGCACCCGATGACCATCGCATCACAACTTTTCCCCTTTTCCATCGACTTCTCGATTGTCTCTCTGCTCCTCTTTTCTTGCGCCCAGATTCGGAGAGGTGATCCGGTACTCTAAATGCATACTTTCTTCGGTACGCCATGGCTTAGGATCATTCCACCTGTCCCTGTGGATTATTTACACCTACAAAAACCTTGGAAAACACAAATCTGGAATTAGGTTCAACAACTAAAACCAGCAACAACAACTCTCTACAGCTTTGTCAGAATATGTTTCTAGATAAGTCAGCAGCCTTAGAGATGAGTTCCGTTTCTAGGAATTCTCATCAAATTTTGCCATCAACAGTAGCACACTATCAATTCTTCCAGCAACATCAGCAACACCAACTGCAACATCAGCAAAGGTTGCACCTGCAGCAGCAGCAGCAACAACAGCAAAAGATGAAATTTGAAGCTGAAATGCCGTATCGGAAGAGTAGTAGTGGTATGCATGTTCAATTTGACAACCCTAGTTGTACACCCACCATGTCATCTTCATTCATATCATCACTCAGCATGGATGCAAGTGCAGCTAGTCTGGATAGAAAACAATTTCATTTTAATGGGGTACCTCAGTCATCTGACCGAAACTCACAGCAGACCCCAAAAAGGAGGTGCGGAGAAGATGGAAGTGTTAAATGTGGAAGTAGTGGTAGATGCCATTGTTGAAAGAGGAGGAAATTGAGGTGCCTGCTATTAGTAACAAGATTGCGGATATACCCCCTGATGAGTACTCATGGAGGAAATATGGGCAAAAACCAATCAAGGGGTCGCCACATCCTAGGGGATACTATAAATGTAGTAGCATGAGAGGTTGTCCAGCAAGAAAACATGTAGAAAGGTGCTTGGAAGAACCTTCAATGCTTATTGTCACTTACGAAGGTGAACACAGTCACTCCAGGTTACTATCTTTACCTGCCAACACATCATAACCGTCACTCATGGAGGCCTACATCCAATTCCACTTAGATTTACTATTTTTTGTGTCCAACCCCGCCCAAGTTTGCACTGTAAATAATTGTGTATGGGTTGAGTTGCAAATGGGATCCTCCAAGGAATCGAGAAAAATGAACAAAGAGAAGAACGCTTGAAAATTGAAATTGTTAGAACTTGGGAGTTGTTGTTTTTCATTATACGGGTTTTATGAGCAGTCTCTGTCTGTATCCATCTTTACATACTGGGTTTTGGATTCTATTTTTCACTTCGAAGCTAATTTATTATATCAAGGGTTCTCTTAAAAAAAAAAAAAAAAAAAAAAAAGATATTATCTGAGATTGTTGAATACAAGGCATCTGAAGATTCTAGAATGACAGATTACTAGAAAAAGCTATGGGAGTCATCAAGAGTAACCATAGACATGAGCTATAAAAAAAAAGAGCTCATAGCAGCACGTTCTCTTCAGAGAGATCTGAAAGTTAAGGGAACCCTATCCACATCGTGCTTATTATATCATTGCTCGACAGATACTTTGTTCCTGGCAATATTTAAACAAAGAAATTCATGCTAACTGATGAATGTGGGACTATAGAATTTACTCAAGTCTTTCTGATTGTTTTGTTGTTGATCTACTTTAAGATTTCATGAAGCAAGAAATGGATTAAAAGAAGAAATTTGATGAAGAATTTATGGGGAAGTTGCGCTTCAAGATTTGCAATCAAAACCTGTTAGTGGCCGAACATGGACAGAAATTGGATTGTTAAAGTAAAAGTTTCAAGGATAAAACAGTTTTCGTCCGTGTCTGAATTTGAACTCCCCCGTCCTGTCGGTAAAAATATTGGATTCTTAGTTTTGAGAGACAAAGGCTTCACTGTTCAGTGTGTTCTTACTGATTGGCTTAAAATTCTTCAAACCAGGAACTTTACCAATATCATAAGCAAAAACACCATTTGCATTGACCGTAATCACTTTTGAGTGCTCATTTCACTCTTCCCACTCATGAGTGCTTAATTCTAGTTTGTATACCTTACAGGGAGTATTCCTTAGTGGGGCTTGTCTTGCCAAAATATACATCAACTACCCTAGATTATTTGCGATTGAGCTCGTTGCCATGTTCTTAATCCTCGTTTCATCTGTAGGCTTATTTACAGGCATAGGACTCCGCTTATCTTGGTAAACCTTGAAGTTATCAGATGAACACAAGCTAATAGTTTTCACAAGTTATCTGTTCTGGGTGGTAATCTTTTTCTCTGATCGAGTAATTTTGTGTTATCTATATGGACCTAACTTGAAACCAAACATTCTTCTCTGGTATATGTGTAGTGCCTCAAAGCATTTATCACCACGCTATATCAGAAAAATAATCTTGCGCTCACTGCCTTGGCTTGGTACAAGTGTTTATGCTGAGATGAGTCCATTGGGCATGGGATGAATTCTGTAGCCTTAGAATTAACTTGATTGATAAAGTAAGTTCAAGGGCTGGGGATTGAAAAGGATTCTCCGAATGGGGTTATTTTTCAATTTCCATAGTATTGCAACCCCTCTTCACTGAAAAAGAACACAGAATCTGAGTTCATTCCGACTCTAACAAGACTAGTATCAACATAAGATTCTTGTAAGGACAGAAGTCCCTTGAAACCATAAAGAGTTAAGTTTCTCCCGAATTGAAGAGTATTATGAACTGATAAATTGCATGGCCTCTTAATGAGCTTATTATTCGGTTGATGTTTTTACTTCAATATACGGTAACAATGATGTATGGACTAATCTGATATCTGCAAGGAGTATGCGAGCTCAACTTTGCCCTGATTTGATTGCTGTAATTAGTCTGGATGGTTTAAGTAGATCAAAATGCAGTGTTCGAGGATCGAGGTAACTAAAACTAGCAAATTTTTGTTTACAACTAGCTCAGACCTGACATATTGTTGGTTTAACTAATATATTGTAAATAAATCTGTAGCAGTGGAAATCTGGCCTATAGTGGTTTAAACTCTTAACCTAGGCAGAATCCCAAGACGACTTGAGCAGGCTCAACGCCAAGAATTAGTACATAGAGAAAATTCTGAACTCACAATGCTGGGTACTTGTTCCGCACGGTGAGGAAGTTCCATTACTGCTTAGATGATTCCGACAGATCGAATATAAATAATGATACAAAGCATAGTTAATAGGTGAGAAGGAATAGTTGAATATAAATATTGTAGCTTGTTGCTGCAATAGATGGACTGCTAGGAGTAAAGAGGCAAACAACGCAGAAGGTCGACAGTGAGAAGGAATTTACTCTATCTAAATTTCCATGTTGTTCACATAAGTTAGTTAATAGGTGAGCTCAACAAAAGTGTATCAAAAACCACATTATTGATAAACACAAGTATGAAACTGCCCAAACCAAAAGCTGTCAAACTCGCTGCATTTTCTGACAGCAATTGGTGTTTTGGAAGTGCCACACGGTACCATTGAGTTAGTTCATAGCTTCTTCGTAAAAGCAATTCGTGCATACCCATCATAGCAGGTGATCCCCCCTTTTATTGGCAGAACACTAAAGTCTAGCAAATAAAATTTTCACAATTTAAAATAAAATATTGGCAGGGGCCGCGCCCTCAGGAACAAATTATGACGTAGACTCTCCCTCAGTGGGGAGATCTTAGGCGAGCGCCCTTCCAAAGTGCAATGGAAGTCACTAACCTAGGCCATGGACCTTCATGATCATCCATAGACCCCGTCCAGGTAAGTATGTTTTGCAGTCTTCCTTCAAGCTCATTTTAGAGGGCGTCTTCTCTATCCCTTTTTGTTATCTTTAACATGTGGGACTTATATTGACTCCATTTTTTCCATATGCTTTCAAAAGTAACAATGGATGTGCGCTTATTGTGTTCAGCAATCCTGATGCCCCAACACCAGCCTTAAGAAAATCACGACAATATCGATGAAGAACATTAACAAGAACATCCAGGAAGCCCATTCATTGGATTATAATTCTTTAAACCAAGAACTTTACCAGTATCACAAGCAAAAAGTGGTGATGGTGATTGAGTAAAGTGCCCAATTTGAATTTTTTGCATCAACTGTAATCACTTTTGTTGCTCATTTCACTCTTCCAATTGCAAACAATCTCGATTTGCCGACTTGTTCACTCTAACTGAACAAAAAGGATAAATTTCCAGAGGTTAACTCCATGTATTATGCAAGGCTCTTAAAATCAAACCGCTACACATTGCTGAAAAATTAGTTTCAACAATAAAATCTAAGATTCTAAACTTTTGACTTGATTGTGAGCATTAGTAAGTACTGATGCCCATCAGTTCACCGGCAAAGAATGAGGCAGTATGATAAAAGACGTGTCATGGGTATCCAGCTGATCTGAAAGTTAAGCCGATGATTAAGCATCCTTCCAAAATTCTATGAAGGCCATTTATTCTTTTCAACTTCTGCACATAGTACATGCTGGATTTATTTAACGCGTTTTGTAAGCTATGATTTATCTAGCAAGATCATTGAAAGATAAGAAAATTGCAGTGTAGTCCGTGAAGTTTAAAGAAGATTAGTCGGGGGTTGCACCAGGGCATTTGCAGTACTCAAAATTTAACGATGCCAGGCCTTTGCTGTAGTGCCAGGCATTTGCAGAATTTAAAGTTGCTGGGCCTCTGCAGTATTGCAAAGCATTGCCAAGTCAAAATTTAAAGTTGCCGGGCCTCTGCAGTAGTGCAATGCATTGCACCAGGCATTTAGAATTGGTATGAGTGCGCAATCGTATATAAATTGGTAGCTGCAGCGTAGTAGGTAGTCAAAATTTCAAGATTTGAATTGGTGGGGGTGCGCCAGGCCTTTGCAGTAGTGCAACGCAGAGGCGACGCGTGAGAGCTGCTGTGATGGGAACTCCCCCATGAAAAAAATAAATTTAATATCGTGTGAGCCGATGGCTCACATATCAGATACTCCCTCCGTCCCTAATTAGATGAGCTACTTGGTTTTTAGTTTTGTCCACAAATAGATGAGCTATTTGACTAACCAAAGGGATATTTCTAAAACTACCCTTTTAATTGATTATTTTTTCTATAAGAAATATGTATAATTTGATAGTCATATTTATATTCGTTGCGTAGGTGTTTTAAAATGCTTTTCAACGGTATAAAGTTTATAAAAAACCGTGGTATAGTTTAAGAGATAAATCGTTTTAAATTTTACTAATTATTCGTAAGGGTATAATTGTAAAAAATACTTAAATATACTCCACTTTCCTCCTTGCCTAAAAATAACTACAATAGAAATTTATCAATTAGGGACGGAGGGAGTATTAACAGATACTACACTTGATCTTAGCCAAAAGGCCGAGAAAAGTATGCCTATTCCAATCCACAGCTTCGCTTCTTATGCAACTCATTTCCTTCCACCTCCTTAAAACTAAGCAATATGGGACTAAATTCCAACGAAGTTCACATCTTATTCTTCTGAATAGGTTTATTTTATTCTTCTCAGTAGGTTTATTTGTTTTCTATGAATTCTTCTAGTGCAAGGATGACCACTTCTCATGGTGGTGGATTCAAGGTATACATCTGTAACCTCTACAAGTTGAGACAGGCAAGGTGCAAATAAGATGGTTTTTTGGAAAACTCTTCCTGAGTTGTATAATGTGGAAAAAAGTCACCTTCCCCATATTACCTACTGCGATCGATTTCCATTATTTATTTTTTTGATATTGTACTTTTAGTGGTGGTTGATTACAACCACGGTCACGAACTGCTTCGTTGGAATTTAGTTGCAATCCACAGCTTCGCTTCTGATACGTATTTTCCCTTCAATAGCCAGTTCCGGTCCATTCTCAGGAAAATACGTATGCACTATCCCCGGATTAACCTCTAGTTGTAGAGTAGATGCATAAAGAAATTGCAACTTGACATGTTATCATTCTGAGTATTAATATCAACTAATTAGGTAATACTCCATAAACTTTGATTTGGACAGCGGCACAACTGGTCTACTATATTGTTGTTAAAGATATATTTCTCATGAACTAAGAGAATAATCAATAACAGTTTGACTAGAAGAACAGACATGAACATTTGACTTCATGCATCAATGATAGAACTTGTTCACACCCTTTCAAATGGTTGTAATGATATAAATATCACGCCTCTTGTCGCTGGCGGCGAATTTGTAATACTGTGTGAACAAAACAGCTGGTGTGCAAGTCGAAATACCAGATATTTTAATTTGATTGCTAATTCTGGAACTTGATAAGAAATGTCTTGATAAAAAAACATTTCTGGTATCCCTCCTATCCTTTTCCGATTTCAGATATTGGTTTGGACCTACTGGCTGATTGAATTATTAATTACCTTAGACTTAACACTAGAGGTATATTTATTGATACTTGCAGCGCGTACGCTATAGATAAATTACTAGAATACTACTCACGCGGACAGTGCTTGCACAAGTCGTACTGCAGTCCATTATTCTAACCAGCTATTTGCAAACAGACATCCAGCCGTATCCACTTAGATCTGTATAAATTGTCTCCTCCAAGGTCACAAGATACAGAGACAGATGAAATTTTGTACTTTAACGTCAGTTGAGTATAACAAGTTGTTGTAGCGGAAGACATGGCTATGAACTTTGAGAAAGTTGAGGAAGGACAGGAAATGAAAGAAATCCGTCACAACAACAATTTCTCTGCTGATCGTCATGGTGACTCAAAGATTAAGTCTCCCATGGCGAATTGGGGACTTCTCTTGCTAAGTTGCACATTTAATGTTGTAGGCACCACGGCAGGACCTTTGCTACTCAGGCTTTACTTCTTGCGTGGTGGTAGCAGGAAATGGTTAGTAAGTTGGTTAGAAACAGTTGGGTTTCCAATACTACTTATTCCACTCGCAATTCTTTATTATCGACGAGATCGAAGACTACCCAATACCGAGTTCTTTGCTTCCCCAAAACTGTTATTCTATGCTGCCATAATAGGCTTACTTCAAGGTCTAGACAATTTCATGTACTGCCTTGGATTGTCATTCCTTCCTGTATCAACTTCTGCACTCCTCATATCCACTCAACTCATCTCAATTGCCATTGTTGCAGCTATTTGGGTGAAGCAGAAGTTTACCCCTTATTCGATTAACGCAGTTGTACTAATGACATAAAGCTCAATTCTGCTTGGTCTAAGAAAGTCGGGTGACCGTCCCCATGGGGTTACCAATTCTCAGTATTTGTTAGGTTTCTTTATAAGTATAGCAGCAGCTGCATTGGCAGGAGTACTGTTTGTGGCTACTCAAGTTGCTTATGATAAATCCAAGAAAGCCATGACCTTTTCTATTGTGTTGCAGTTTCAACTTTGCATGTCCTTCTTTGCAACAGTATTTTGCACAATCGGCATGCTCGTAAACAAGGACTTCACGGTAAGTAGTCGCTAGCTGACACAGTGACACGCATTCTCAGTTCATGTTTTATACAGTTGCACAGTTATTCATTTACTTATATATTTGGCAAACCAGGCAATGCAAAGAGAAGGGAGAAACTTCGAATTAGGAGAGAAAACGTATTACGCGGTGTTGGCTTCAAACGTGGTGGTTTGGCAACTGGCACTTCTTGGAAGTTTCGGAATTATCTTATGCACTTCATCTCTCTTCGCTGGAATCATGGGCGCAACGACCATTCCTGTGACACAAATTGCAGGGGTGATAGCCTTCCATGAGAAATTTGCAGGAGAAAAAGGGATGTCATTGGCTTTAGGACTTTGGGGATTCATATCTTACTTCTACGGATCATACAAGTTAAACAAGAAGCAAGGTCACTCAATAAGACCAAATCCTAACTTGTAAATTTCATTAACATATAATATTTTTCCCTAGCTACAACTAGTAATACATAAACGTAACTTTGCATACATGGAATGAACACCGGAAGCAAAATCATCAATTTGGTAATGGCACTGCCAATTGTTGCGTTTTTGTGTTGGGGTTCAGGCTTTGTACTTTTGTGCTAGAATCAACAGCCATATTAGCTGAAATTTTAATTGACGATAAAAAATAAGATTCCAAATTTTTAGGTTGATTGCGAGAGTTTTTTAAACACAGGAGTCCATCCACCAGCAAAAAGAATGAGGCAGTTCTAGCACTTTAATTTCATTATTAGGCGACCACCCTTTGTACGGGTAACACATACTAGACTTTATCCTACGAGGTTCGTACGCTACGCTTGACAGGAATACTTCATTCACTTGAATGATGAGAAGTTGCAGTTTAATGAATTGCTTAATGAGGAAAAATTGCTTAATGATAGTCCTCCTTTGACAAAGTTAAAGAAGCAACTCACTGTGACTTTAGGGTATAGTTTTAAGTTGAGGTAGTAAGAATCCGCATTATAGTGACTTCAATAATTTTTGGTTGAGATGTTTGAAGAGTGAAGACAAAACTGGAAGAACAGTAATCCACCTAGCTCACAGTTAAGGAAAACTGGAAGTTGGGTCTGAGCAGGCCTTAATGAGCAATGGTTAGCCATTGTAAAGCAGTTTTAAAGATGGAAGTTTGGTGATGGCGGCAAGATAAACTTGATCCCGTCCAAAGCCTATTACAAATTAAGTGAGCCGAAGCTTGGAGAACGGCAACAACAGTAAAACAAAATCCAGGCTGCTGCCAAGAGCTTAGCGGGATTGCACCAGGCATTTGCAGTAGTGCAACGCCTTTAGTAGTCAAAATGGCCTTTGCAGTCGGGCATTTCATTCAGTGGTCAAAATTTTGCATTGCGAGGGCATTTGCAGTAGTCAAAATTTAAAACTTAGAATTGGTGGGGGTGCGCCAGGCATTTACAGTAGTGCAACGCAGAGGCGACGCTTGAGAACCCCAGCAGCAAGCTGTTGTGGTGGGAACTCCCCGTGAAAAAAATTAATTTAATATGCCGATGGCTCACATATCAGATATTAAACCGATAAGAACAGATACTACACTTGATCTTAGCCAAAAGGCCGAGAATGGTATGCTTACTCATTTCTACAACTTGGCTTTTTATACAACTCGTTTCCTTCTACCTCCTTAAAAATAAACCATGTGGGACTAAATAACTGCCCGTCAACTTAGAATTGTAGAGTGAATTCCCAGGAACAGCGAAGTTCAAAGACTTAAATTTCAACCATCTTCCTCATTCATTTATTTGCTTTCAAGGAATGCTTTATGTGCTGAGGCCGACCACCTCAAGTAATGGTGCACTGATAAGAAATCTCCAAGTGCAGATAATGTAAGAAAGATCCGAAAAAGAAGAGTAAAAGCATGGCGAAAACCATGGTTTTGCGATATTTATACAACTGCACAGAACTGTAGATGAAAATTCAAACACTTTATTTTATTTTTCCCACCCATTTAATAATAGGGAATTAAAATGTGGTTCAATTGTACTACAGGGACAGACCAAGATCAACACATTGGAAAACATCGGCCAGAAGGAAAATGAATGAACCAGGAGTACATTTACATTTCAGGAACAATCTCCAATTCTCAAGCTTTGTAACAGGTTTAGGTAACCTGGATCTTCCGGACTAATATACCTGCATAGTTTTTAGGAATTAAAATGAAACAAATTAGACTTTTGAAACAATAGGAACCGATGATTAAGGTAAAGTCTAAGAGTAAGAAAATTGGTACCCGTGTCTAAATAAGAAATCAATGATGACGAGACAACAGTTCGCTTTGAAAAACTCGGTCCATCGAATGATATTTGCAACATCTTTCACCGGAATCAACTTAAAACTCTCAACCTCTCCATCTGTAACATGTAATTCATTATTAACCAACAAAGATGAAAAATGGGGGAACAATTTCGGACATGTGAAGACAAGTGGCAACCACCTCGTAGCATTGTGAGAGAACTATTGCAGAAAAGAAAAGAGAAGATCTTATACCTTCATTTGCAGGAACAAAATCAGCAGGAAGTTTCAAGTCATAGCAAAAGAGAACATCTCTCTTATAGCTATACCCATTAATGTCCACATAAGAAACAGCTCCAACTGGGACAGCACTGTTATCAGGTATATCTAGATCATCAGCAGTATCCCAATCACGTGCATTCACCAAAGAAGAAAGGTATAAAATAAAAACAACGCAAAGGAGGAATTGGCTTAAATTTAACAAGAAACCCTACAATACATGTTAATTTTCCAGTTTTGATAACACCATTCAACAAGCTAAAGACATAAGATTAAATATGAATAATGAGTGGGGTAACGCATTGGAAAGAGAATTACCGATTAGAGATGGATCGTGGTATTCCTGCTTCCTCTTGGCATTCTTTCATTACATTCTCTTTACATGTGATACCATGAGGCTGCCAATAAATATATTACAAACATATTCAGTCTATAAACAATAAATGAACTTCTTCTTTGGACAAAACATCAAATGATGTTGCTGGTTAAGTAGACTAGTAGAGCAAAAGGACAACAAAGTCGAGCTCGTTAAGGATAGATTTAATTACGAACAGCAGGGATAAGTTTACTGAAACATTCTACTGTTTCAGACTCCCAACTGTGGGATTTCACCGAATTTGGAAAGTTTAAACCTAAATCAAAATGCTCTCCAGACCCTTTCAAGCTTGCTATACAGTGAAACCAACTGTAAACCACCTACGATGATGTGCCAGCTCAAACAGTACAGTCCGACAAAGAATTGCTCGCACAGTATAGTCCAAACAACAAGTACGATTATTTTAAGTTAACACATTAGATTAGGAAGAGATCATAAGCGTTCAGTGACATAAGACCCATATCTAATGGTCCATAATGTGGATCACAGTTGTGCTAACTTATGATACTGGTTTCTGCAAAGAGCATCTCTATGTGGAACTGAAAATATTTCACGGTCAAATTGATGACCGACTCTAAGTTTAAGAGCTTTGTGTTATGGATTTTGCTCAGACCAATTCTCTTAGCTATTACATCAAATAGCCAATAAAATTCTAGTAGATTTGTTTTCTTTGGGAGGAAACACTAGCTCATTCAAAACAGTAAACTGCCATAAGAGATGTGCTTCTGTACACAGACTCGATTATATCACTAATGGAATCTTCTCCAGAGAGAAGAGCATCCTCCAAAGTTCAAATAGCATGTCCCAAACACAGGTTTGAAGTTCGAACAGTTCATTTTGAGAAAAATATAGATGGTTGCCAGACCATAGGAATAAAATAAATAAATGAATTTGATACAGAGAAAAATAAATAAAAAGGACTTGTGGTTGATAAGATTAGAAGCTAAATTTCTACAACTTTGTAAAAGCAAATGGGTTTTATTACAAACCAATCCTCCAGCAGCTAGATGATCAAGCATTCCAGGGAAAGTAGGCTTCATTTCACTTCTCTTTCCTATCCACAAAAATTTCTCACCATCCCTCTCGACATACCCATTCATGTGGATGCCATAAGCCTATTCTCAAAGAACATAAAAGGAGTTCTATTGATCATCAGTAGTAGGAATGATATATTTTGACGCATCCGTCACACATGGCTAATAAAGCAGATTAATCTCAAAGAATCATGACATTATACAAAGTTGTGACAGGACGGTACATACAGTTTGACAAGTGGTTAATTAAGGCAAATAGATAACCCTTCTTTAATTTAATACAAACTAAGATTGCAAAATCTAATGGTGCATTTGGGAAGGGCAATGATGACACATGAAGATACAGTACAAAAATCTTATCTGTTTTTACTTCCTTAAAGTGATTAAGTACCATCTGCTCCTTCGATTAATTCAGATGATAAACTCAGATAGCTTGACAGGAGGATATTCCAAACCTTGATTCCGAAGAATGGAGCAGCCGCCCGCTCTAGTGAAAAGTATACTGGCTCCCCATATGATGTTGTCACGGGATACAACTGATAATAATCAAAACAACCATCATTAGCAAACTGGAGGAGACATGGATACTCTTTTCAGTCCAACTGAAAATTCTACTGGCTCCCCATATGATGTTGTCACGGGATACAACTGATAATAATCAAAACAACCATCATTAGCAAACTGAAGGAGGCATGGATACTCTTTTCAGTCCAATTGAAAAGTATACTGGCTACAGACTCGAGCGCATAACAACACAGTGAGCATGCACTTCAGATTTCACCATGGCAATCTCTATAATAGTAAATCCGGTGGCTTAAAGGTGCATGCACTAGTCCTAGAAATGCTTGGTTTGGTAAATGGTAACTTAATTGAAATCAACCAACTGGGTCCAGTCCAGGTTCTTGGGTGCTAATGGAGTAACAAACTAGTTATCAATGAAATAAGAAGTACCTCATTTCGTATACCTGGTATTACTCCTTCACCCAAGCATTTGATCACATCCCCAACTGCCTTTGTCCTGTCCTCTGGTGATTTAAGTGATGGGTTCAATATAACATAGCGGCCGCCACCACCATTACCGAACAAATTATCCTCAGGAAATGCAAACACATCCTGGAATTTCCTTAGATGGCTGGCGAACCTACATTAAGTTCAATAGTACTATCTATAAAAAGTCGAATTCATGATCAATTAACTACAATCAAACAGTGTAAGAGAAGTGTGAGAATTTACATACAGATTATGAACATATCCAGCAATTTGTTCCTCGATAATGAATGGAAGGAATTCAGATTTCATTTCCTGCAGAATTTTTTACACAAAAATCAAATAGTTTCAAAATTTTGGTAAGCAAATGATAAATTAAGATAGAACTTACAAATCCACGGTTACAAGTTTTGATTCTTTGGAAAAACCTTTCGAGTTTTGATGAATGTGTGGTTGAATCATCTGGTTTAGAAAGTACTCCATAAACATCATCCCAACTGAAACTACTGCTACTATAACTAGCATTCAATACTACAGGAGAACGACAGCTGAATCGTAGCTTTAATTCTTGAGATTTTCTAGAAACGAATTTGGTTCGAAGAAGAGGAGACATAAAAGGGGAGTAAGAAGAGAGAGGCATGGCCATTTGAGTCTCGTTTTTGAGCTCCACGCCTCCACCAATAACCACACCCGATTTATGCCTGCGAATGGGGGTACCAGTATACGGTAGATGCAGCCAAATCCCAACAAGACGCTTGATACCCTCCCAGTAAATTGGCACCGTTAGAAATGTTGTAATTTCACAGCAATAATAGGCGTGCCTATTAAGCTTAGCCAAATGCTTGAATGCAATCTTGAATCAAATCTGTGGCGCCAAATGATTTGGCATTCAAGAAATTACATTTTGGGCGTGAACTGATTTGGCGTAACAAATATGAGTCGTTAATTATTTTTTTATGGAACTTTAAACCCAATAGTTATGCTAATTATTGGACGCTTCTATTATGAATCATCAGATTTAACGCCTCTAATTTTCTGTGTTAAACTATTTGGCACTTCCTTGAAGTGCATGTCTATTATTAAAAGAAATAAGATAAGATAAATGACATTAACATTAGAGGAGTAATGAAGTGCATGTCTATTAAAAAAATAACCTAAGTTATCACACTAGCCGGAGTTACAAGGTGGTGGAGAATGTAGAAAGGTAAAGAAGAGGTTGTAGAGATGGTGGTGTAAGAGGAGTGTGAGTATGTTGGGGATCCACCAAAAACTTATATTATAACACACTCCCCATTGGTTCACACCATACTATTATCATTGTCTTGTCAAAACCATGTCAGGGAAAAACCTAAAGGGACAAAGCTTCATCGAAGGAAAAAAACATATAAATGGAATTCGAATCTGTACTACCACATTAAAACATTGTTACAAATATCCAATATGACAAAACCTAGATGAAGAAAAAAGAATGTAGTTTACGTAAAACGGGCAATACTCAAAATTTGTCGCATGGTTGGTAGACTTTGTAAATGAAGTTGTCTCTCCCTTTCCTCTTGTTGCATCGTAAAACTAGTCACATAAGGTTGGCCTTCGATTAGAAGCCATATATTATTCATATTTGGCGAAACATTGATCTTCACATAATGTCCCTGAACACATTTGTACAAGCACTTCTCTTGTAATTTTTATAAGATGATTGCCTTGTCAAGGCCTTGTCAAGAATACATGGAAGGAAAAAATCTTAGCGAGTGAAGAGTAGTGTCGTTGTAAATGGATCAATAAATTAAGATGGACATGCATATGTTGCCTCGTTAAAACTTTGTAATGAAAAATGCAATCGGACACAAACCTTGACTAAAGAAAAAGAGTACAATGCATAGACTCCAAGATATCCAATATCCTCTCCGTGGAAGAAAATATCTTAGTTGATCAGTTGGTTTCACAATACAGTACCACATGTAGCTAATCAGATACCATCTTCAACCATTAAAAAAAAAATGTTGGTAATGGAGAAAATTTTGTTGCTATAATTTTTGAAAATCTCAAGTTGAATTGTCTCTTTGCACTACCCAACATTTTGATTCGTTGGATCCGATATTTTTATTATTCTTCGTTAACTTATTTCAAAGTGTTATAGATGATCATTGTTGTTGTTGCAAAAAAGGATTTTGTATCGTCTAACAATTTGGCAAAAGATGAAAATCGATTATCAATGTAGTTCATCATCATCTACGAGAATTTGGATAAACTCGTAAAACAAAGAAGCAATGTTGAAGGTACTATGAAGAAAAATACACAATCTTTTTGGATCGATGTATCTATATTAGTTCTAAATAAGTTTGGAAGGCAAATTCGCTACCAAAATACATCAAGTATAACATATTAATTTTACTCATAATTTTGGTGTAAGAAGGTCAAATGTTCCAAGATGAACGAAATTTACTCCTCAAAAGATCTAAAAGGCAAGTTCTCTGAGATATCTTTTGTGTAACTCTACCAAAACAGAAAACATGCAACAAACAAAAATGATAATGAAAAAAAAAAAATAGTCAAAAGTGAAAAGGATAGGGTACCCGTTACACTACCAAATTTTTTCATTCGGCAACCTGTATGGACAAAACCTAACACAACTGCAAGTAAATCTAAATTAAATATCCTTGAACAAAGCATATAGAGTTTTTTTCTTATCTCTTCTACATTTAATATGTCTAGACAACTAAGTACGTGAACCTGATTTGTGTAAAAAGGTTCTTGAGGCGATATCACAAATCAATATCCAAGATCAATCTAGTTGTATCCAAATTAAAAAAATCTGAATTCGAAAAAGTAGAAAACTTGTAGTCTATCTTTCAAGACACGAAGTTAGTAAGTACGAGTCTTGTTTTCAATCTCAATCAATAAGGACTTAAACTATTTCACGTACTACTTGTGCTAACTATTATAGAGATAAAACAATACAATGTGAAAATGGAAAAACACAAGATATCAAAAGTTTTGTTAACGTGGAAAATTGCACCTGCATAAAAATCCCAGGACCTCGTCCAACTTTGAACACGAAACTGTATTAAGCCACTACAGACACTAGCCTACTATCAAACTTCGAACTGAAATGTAGTTGAGACCGACCCTCTAAGCAATCAGCTGCAGTCCTGCTCCTTATGTTTCTTGAACCTCACAAGGCTCTACGCAATTAATTTATTTCCTTAGCTGACGTCATTTACAATCTAAGAGTTGCTTCAACCTAAGTTAAGACTTTTAATACCAATCTTCCTCTAACAGATAAGCCTATTTGATTTCCGTATTGATCTTTCGATCTAGGTTTGGAAATTTGTTTTTAATAGACAAAGTCCAGCAAACCTAAATATTTTGGAACACTTACACTCAGTTAGCTGAGAAGCCTAGATTACTAACCACCTATCAAGAACAATCTAAATAAATATAAGAAGAAGAGTTTTAGATATCACAAAGTCTAAGACGAAGAGAACTTTGTGATTTCCATCTATCTGGTTCCTGATTGGAAATTACAACAACCTCGACGATTTGTAAGAACAAGATCGGGATATAAGAACTATCAGGTAAAATATAGTCTTACGTGGCTTTGCGAATCCCTAAGTGAACTTTTTAAATTGTAACCTAATTATGTTTTTCAGGGGAATCATATGTCATAAAGGACGACTCTAGTTTGCAATTGTGACACAAAAGTGTCAGGGATTGAGATATCTTGTTGTACGAGTCTCTTTATTTATAGATTTGCAAGGATCTAGATAGCTTGGAATTTAAGTTATGATAACTTGATATTCGAGCAAACACTTTCTCAGTTTAGATGAAACTCTTATTAGGAATTCATGTAAGCATGTAAGAAGTTCGCCTTGAAATTACACTGAAGAATATACACTATGGTCCATGGTTCTGGAACCGTGTACAAAATGATATTTAGTATTGTAAAATAATCTTTATGAACTTTCAATTATAAGTCGTGTTCATTAACACTCGAGACTTAAACCATGATTCACAAACACATAGTGATTTAGTAAACAACATTATCTTAAATGTGTTTATCATAGTTGTAGCAATGCCAAACGTATTTGGGAAATAGTTTATGAGCATCTGCTTAGTTCGATACTAGGTAGGTATGTGTAGGGGTACACATACCTATGGACCAGTCTGTGAACTCAGGTTGGTGAGGTACGCGTACAGGGTATACATACATTTAGCCGTTCGCAAACTCAGGTCATTGGTGTATGCGTACTGGGTGTGCGTACATTCCGATATTCATGAACTCTGAACCTCAGGGTACTGGATGTGCGTACCTATCCATATTATGGAACTCATATCACTAGGGTATGCGTATTGGGTGTGCGTACCTATCTTGTGTCCATAATTTCATACAGTTCTGAAAACTCTCTTTAAGTAATTTGAAACATTCCCAATCATCATAGATAATAAATACCATTGCTTGGGCAATTTCCAAATGATCAACTTGAAATAAAAATACTTCTTGAATAATAAATTGTTATTAACCAAGATTGTAAAGGATCTACGAACATCCATTGCTTGAGTCATATTTCGAGAGATTTATCAAGACAAGCTTGAATCGAAATTTCTTCTTTGCAATATTAAATGTACTAAAATCATACGACTTTGTCTCATAAGATAGAATGGTAAATTCCTTGAGTAAATAGGATGGTTCAGTCTCCATATATCTCTTTGTCGATGAAGTTCTCCAAATATCTTCGTTTGATTTCCAGTCTTCAATCTTCGAGGGTTATTCCGTGATGTTTGATACTCAACTACCATACTTTAATCCTAATCCTAGTTCGAGACTTAACGTTAATAGACTAGAAATCAAGATATATTTTTGTGCAATTAAAATTAACAACAAGCTTGAGATAACAAAACTTGCAAGTTCGACCGAACAATGCTCTAACAACAAGCGACTGGAAATGGATACTAAAGGATGTCTCCAGATTATTTTTGAAAAAGAGGAAATAAGAAAAACTTTAACTCTGCGACATCCACTATACAACCTTTGTATCTTGATGACAGTTTGTTTTATGATAACTTTAGTGATTACAAAGGGTATACATAATAAAATGATGAGGGTACTAAGTACAACATAATCTTTTCGATATTCGATACAGATACACCTTGTTTGATCTTACCGAAACAATAACGAACTAAATATTATTTACATGGAGATAAACAATATTAAAGTAAATCACAAATACTATGGAAATATTTACCTCAATTGTAATGATGAAATATAATGCGGAAGTAATGTAAATTGCACAAACACAAGATTTTTTTAACGAGGAAAACTGTCTGGAAGAAAAAACCAGAGACCTAGACCACTTGTGAATACTCTCATAATTAAGTCGTTATACAAATTGACTACCGCAACTTCGTACAATTAAGGCCAAGTAATACTCTTTCATCACTCAGTTTCTTTAATATCCCTACACTTAAATTCAATTAGGTTTATATATGTGAATCCCAAGACAGAGTCCACTATCTAGAGTTGTTTCCCCGATGTGAATACACTCCGCTCTCAACTCCTTTGGATCGTAACCTGAACGACAAATGACTAAATCTATTTTAGAAACCAACTCATTTTTCAATCTCACAAATTAATCTTTAGATCATAGAGAAAATAGATTAAAGGCACTTCCATTTAATTAATATAAATTTTTTTGGTCAAAGATCAAACCAAGGCGGTGATTACCGAAATAATCAATCTCAGTGAACAAGCTTTATCCAAGAAACTTAACAAAAAGAAGCCAATATATATTTTGTTCGATCTTTACATAGCATTATGTCTAAGTTAAACTACTTGTTGAATCCCAGATAATCAAACATGCAAGAAGAATGACAAAGATCTGAAGAAAAAAAGTTTTCAAGTTTTCAATCTTTAAAGTAACCACTATAAATAACTTGATTCCACTATTGATCAACACATACCGAATGGAGTTTATTAACGTTGATTGATCAACAACTCTATCAACGGATCTTGGATCACGAGATATGTAATATTCAAATCCTCAAACAAACTTGAATGGCCTTATATCATAAATGAAGGACAATAGAATAAGCAAGTTTGATCAATCAAGGATAACTATATTGTTATTTCTATATTAAATTAATTCATAGAGAAACTAAAATAACAATACAATTTAGTTTCCCACCAACGGTACTATTAAAAGCTTTTTGATCCCAAAGAAGACTTTAAACGAACGCAATGCAAGATGGTTCACCTAATTAGATTACTCATATCTCTTAACAAGTTGGCTTCCCACACGATCAATCAAGATGTGTGTCAAAGGATGAGTTTGTATGAGTACAAGCTCCATTATTTATAGTGTTATGAGCAAGGCTTACCAATTCCGAAAATCCTTAAGATATGTTCAATATTAATTTATTTCTAAAATTAACAAATAACCAATTGTATTCCAACTATCAAAACAATATTTTTCATAGATGACAACTAATATTAGCTAGCACACATCCATGTACTTTACTAATATAGAGATATGCAAACCTCTGGGATGTGGTAAGCATATAATTTCGACATTTAAATATTGAAAAATCGATTTTGGGATCATGAGTATTAAAGGAAAATACATGTTCAAATCAATATGTCAACATTTAAACATTCCCAATTTAACTTATATATATATATATATATATATATATCGATATTTGCAAAAACCTAAAGCTAGCAACATGTCGAAAATATAAAACCAAGTTAAACATTTGCCAGGATCGGTCTTTGCCACAAGGAGTCGGTCTTGAATTCAGATATCAACTACGAAACAAGTTTTGCAAGTCTACTTCCTTAAACTATGTTTCATAAATTGCTTTTAACATTAATCCACCTCCCAAATATCTCAAATAAACATATCAGAGATAGCTTAAGGGGAAAAAAATAGAAAACAAAAATATATATTTACAGTATATATAAAAAACCAGAGGTTCTTCCAAATCTATCAAACAAACTTATCAAAAACAACTTAAGGAGAAAAAATTAGAGAAATAAGATGTTTTTAATAACAAAATCTCTAAAAATAAAGAAATGGGACAACAAAATCTCCGAAAATAAATATTAAGAACTTTCTAGGTAATTGTATTTTTTAACTAACTCAAAAAACATGGTAATTACTTTTTTTTTCGGAACTTTAATACAATAAAAATAACATCTACAAGTTACGCGTCTAGCTTCAAACTGTCATTAGTCCATCTACAAGTAAAACATAAAACCAAAAGAAAAAAGATCAGAATTATTTCCTTAAACGTGAAATCTCGGTTGCGGCATCATTTTATATTCAAATGTAAGGGTGTAATTGTCAAAACAACTAACCAGCTTAAAGTTGCTTCATATTTTGTTTTTTTTTTTTGCATTTTCAAACTTTTAACCAATAATCTTCTTCCATTTTCTCTCATATTCTTTTCACTCCCTTTCTTTTTTGTTTTTGGCCTGAGTAGAGCATAAGAACAAGATGAGTAACACCTCCTGATTTATAAAATTTGTACCTATTCTTTGTTGCATTCCATTATATTTATATATAACTTTTAAGATTTTAAGTAAAGTATGTTAGTGTTTTCATGATTTTGGTTTGACTCTTTTTTTTTTGGGTATTCGCTAACCGGTAGACTTGAGTAATAGAATCTTTGACTAACAGACCAGAGTGTGATGGACTTATGATAGTTTGAAGCTGGATCCATAATTGTAGATTTTTTTATTCAAGTTCTTTTCAGAAATTAAAATTTATATTTGGTAGTATAATTTATTTGAAAAAAAACAAGTAAAGTTAGTGCCACGATTTTTGAGTTGGTTAGAAATTGCATCTATATAGAAAAGTTATCTTTCTCAGCCCAATAGTTAAATCTTTCGCCATAATACGTATAAATTAGCAATCCAAATACCACAAACATTGTCTGTTTATGTTCTTTCCACCACTGAAATTCACGTGAACTACCAGATCAACATCAACTATATCAACTCAGCATAATAATACCAGATAAACACTAACTGGATCATTGGTATCTACAGAGATTTATATGTGTCATACAACTTTAGAGATTCCATCAAAATCGATCATCAGGAACACGATAATGCATCAAACAATCATGCGATAAAGAGTCACTGACTATATCATCAAAATTATGCATTCATCAAACGAAACAAATCAATACCCATACAACAATCACTCAATCATTCATCAAGCGAAACAAATCAATACCCATACAACAGTCAGTAAATCATTTATCAAACTTAAAATCCATACAACAATCATTCATCAAACTTAATATTTATACCCATACAACAATTAATATATCATTCATAAAACTTAAAATCGTAGGATGTTTTAAAAATTATACCTCATGTCCAGATTTCTTATCACCAGATCCAGATTTTTCATCATTCTTTTTGCTCTCCTAAAGTATAACAAGAGAATATTATAATAAATACAGGAAACTACATACCAATGTCATAAAAAAAATAATACTAATAATAAAAAAAAAACACAAGTATTTTGATTTTTACCTGGTGAGCGTTATCTTTGTCATGAGTGTTTTCATCCTTATAAGCCAAAGAAACAACATGATGAGGGATATCATACTTAATCTTAAAAGAAGTCAAAAACAACATCATCAGTATCAATTTCAGTATTAAAACAAAACCCATTGATTAAAATAACTGAATGATCTTTACCTTTCCAGTCTGATGATCATCATCATGAATACCACCATTATCCTCATAAACAACATGATGAGGGATGTCATCCTTGATCATAAAAGAAGTTAAAAAAAAACATCATTAGTATCAGTTTCAGTATCAAAACAAAACCCATTGATTAAAATAATTGAATGATCTTTACCTTTCTAGTCTGATGATCACCATCATGAATACCACCATTAGCACTGGTACTGCTTAAAAATCTCTTTTCAACATTAGTGAAAATGGATTTTCCAGTGAATCTCGTACTGATAAACTTGAGCGCCATCATCGTCGCCATTAGGGTTTGTGAAGAAGAATATGTGGTGGAGAGAGATAGAGAACGCCTTTTCTTTCTTCAGAAACAACAATAAAATGAAATGAGAAACAAGTGTTCGTGTCCTCCATAAAGACGAGATACCTACTTCTGTACGAATTTTGTATTCCTATGTTGCCCTTTAAAATTAAAATATATTACAAGGACATACCCCTATCCAAAGGTTTACCGCAATTTGCCCATTTTGTTAGCCAACTAGGCTGCTCCAACTTATATCCTTGGTTTTCCGATCCAAGTGATGGAATCGGGAATCGAGGTTGGATCAGCAAACCAGGGATATAAGTTGGAGCAGCCTAGTTGGCTAACGAAACGGGCAAATTGTGATGAACCTTTGGATAAGAGCATGTCCTTGTAATATATTTTAATTTTAAATGACAACATAGGAATAAAAAATTCGTACATAAGCATGTATCTCGTCTTTATATGGAGGACACTAACACTCGTTTCTCATTTCATTTTATTGTTGTTTCTCAAGAAAGAAAATGTGTTATTTATCTCTCTCTACCAAATATTCTTCTTCACAAACCCTAATGGCGGCGGCGACGACGCTCAAGTTTATCAGTAGAATATTCACTGGAAAATCCATTGCCACTACTGTTGAAAACATATTTTTGTACAGTACCAGTGTTAATAGTGGTATTCATGATGATGATCATCAGACTATAAAGGTAAAGATCATTCAGTTATTTTAATCAATGAGTTTTGTATGATACTGAAACTGATACTGATGATGTAGTTTTTTACTTCTTTTAAGATCAAGGATGATATCCCTCATCATGTTGTTTCTGAGGCTAATAGTGGTATTCATGATGATGATCATTATACTAGAAAGGTAAAGATCATTTAATTATATTAATCAATGGGTTTTGTTTTGATACTGAAACTGATGCTGATGATGTTGTTTTTGACTTCTTTTAAGATCAAGGATGATATCCCTCGTCATGTTGTTTATTTTGGCTTCTAAGGATAAAAACACTCATGACAAAGATAACACACAGGTAAAAATCAAAATACTTGTGTTTTTTATGATATTAGTATGTATTTTCCTGTACTTATTATAATATTCTCTTGTTATACTTTAGGAGAGCAAAAAGAAGGATGAAAAAACTGGATCTGGTACTAAGAAATCTGGACATGAGGTATAATTTTTAAGACATCTTACGACTCTTAAGTTTTATGAATGATAGACTGATTGTTGTATGGGTATAAATTTTAAGTTTTGATGAATGATTGTTGTATGGGTATAGATTTTAAGTTTGATAAATGATCCACTAATTGTTGTATGGGTATTGATTTGTTTCACTTGATGAATGAACGACTGATTGTTGTATGGGTGTTGATTTATTTCGTTTGATGAATGCATGCTTTTGATGATATAGTTAGTGATTCTTTATCGCATGATTATTTGATGCATTATCATGTTCCTGATGATTGATTTTGATGAAATCTCTAAAGTTGTATGACACATATAAATCTTTGTAGATACTGATGATTCAGTTAGTGTTGATCTGGTAGTTCTCTGGTATTATTATGCTTATTTGGATGATATTGTCGAGTGTTGATCTGGTATTATTATGTTGAGTTGATATAGTTTATGTTGATCTGGTAGTTCATGTGAATTTCAGTGGTGTAAAGAACATAATCAGACAGTGTTCTTGGTATTTGGATTGCTAATTTCTATATATTATGGAGAATTTTTTTTTGGGAATGACTAAATACAACCCTATTAAAATATTGTAAACCTTAATTAAGTAGGTAAACAAAAGTTACCATATCATATTGGTCAGAGTTATGCTTTATCCGATAACTAACCAATTCCGAGCAAAGGAAGGGAGAAAATAGTTCCACTGATCGACGAAAGAGAAAATCTTTTAGGAAAGAAGTTTACTCCAATGAAAAATCACGGATGAAAGAAGAAACCAAAAAGCTTTTATCACCAAGTTGATGAAATAACACATGGTTTTCTTTTCTACTACTTCTCAATGTTTAAATGGATCTCAAATTCTTAAATATCCATTTATTTTTGAAAACGCGGGGGTACAACAACACACCCAATTATTTCATTCGGCAATATGTATGGACTAAACTCCAATATAATTCAGAGAGTAACAACTTAATAAAACTCACACAAGAAAGATATTAAAGGGCTTTATCTCTTTCTCAACACAATCAGTAAATCAAACAGATAAAAATCCGTGAACCTGATTGTTATGAGAATAACTCAGATGGTACCAAAGAGCAATGTCCGAGTGTCAATCAAGTTATATCCAACAAACAAGGTCGGATTTATAAACTGTGATTGAACAACGCACATCCTGTGATATTTCAATTATATAAAGAAAATACAATGCGGAAAAGAAATGACACAGACACCATAAATTTTGTTAACGAGGAAACCGCAAAGGCAAAAAAACTCCGGGACCTAGTCCAGACTTGAACACCACATTGTATGACCAACATGAAGTGACCCAGACATCCAATTCTTAGATAACATATTTGGAAACAATCAATGCAAGGGTCTTTAAAGATTGGGACACATCAAAACTATTCAACTCCTCACACCCCCATCACAACATGTCATTACTTAGGGACTAGGGGGATAGAGATCGACCTTCAAAATGGTGAAGGGAATTTATTTGTGACTCGATATATCAAAGTCTAGTCTCTCTTCAGTCTCGTTGAATATGTCACAGTCAGCAACTTCTTTGCATTCAGCAACTGCAACTATGTTTCGGATCCTAACCAAAGATATGAAGATTCAAATATGAATAGTTTCATCCCTATAAGATGTTTTAGGGTTTTTATACGCATGCACCAAGACTATATCAAGTAGAAGAAACATTCAAATTATTCCCCAACAATAAACGCAGGAGACAAACTAGGGTTCGCAATCGGTTTGAAGAGAATTATATAGTTTCCACTCAACCCAAGCGCGGCTCATAACTTAGTCACATAATTCGATGAACTGTGAAAATTTTTTGATAAAGGGAGGTATTTTTTGTTCGATAGTTGGGGTCAACCACTGAAATCGGACGTCGAACGAAGTTTCTACAACCTATGAAGTGAAGCTCACACAAAGGAGGAACTCCTATTACGAATTTAACTTAGGTTTTTCACCTACTCGCATACCCTACGGATCAATCTAAGGTTTGCGTCAAGTTCGAACTCATGAGGGTCCCCTTCCTTTACCAGATGCATACGTGAAAGGTTTAGAGAGAGAAAATATCAACCCTGAAGAAAATTATCTGACAGAGCCCCCTAGAGAAAATCTCTTGCTTCATGTTCAGCTGCTTCACTTTGGCCTCCGCATCTCGAGCCACCTGCTTAGCATGTTTCAGCTCTTCATCTACCATACACACCTCAAGATTAAGAACCTCTCTGAACTCAACTCACCCGACGGACCCTGATAGAACTGAGTTAGTATGGGTATCTGTCGAGGAGGAGGCACTGGTTTATCGAATCATAAAGGTACAAAACAATGTTAATACATGCTCCTTTCAAGTCAGTCCCTACAAATAACCACTAGTGACTGACTGGCCACAAAATCTAATGGTTGTTCTGGTCATGCGTGAAAACGCGGGGGTCTAACAACCGCACCCAATATTTCACTTAGGAATATGTATGGACTAACTCTAATATACTTTCAAGAGAATCAACTACACAGTCGGACTCAATCTTAATAAAAAGTATATCAAAGAGTTATATCTCAATCTCTCAATTCAATCCGCAATCAAACAAATACAATTTGCGAGCTTGATTAAATATAAGAGAAATAACTTGAACGGTAGCAAAGACCAATGTTCAAGGATCAATCAATTTCAATCAACAACCGATGGTTGGATTCACCAATTGATCGATTCAACACACAACCTCTGATATTTTAATTATATATAAAAATATAATGCGGAAAAGAAATAACACGGACACCAGAAGTTTTGTTAACAAGAAAACCGCAAATGCAGAAAAACCCCGGGACCTAGTACAAATTTGAACACCACACTGTATTAAGCCGCTACATACACTAGTCTACTACAAACTAACTTCGGTCTGGACTGTAGTTGAACCCCATTCAATCTCATACTGATTCAAGATATTGCGCACTTGATTCCCTTAGCTGAT
Organism: Papaver armeniacum; assembly: GCA_023531295.1. NCBI lineage: Eukaryota > Viridiplantae > Streptophyta > Magnoliopsida > Ranunculales > Papaveraceae > Papaver > Papaver armeniacum. The sequence goes on from JAJJWW010017498.1 coordinate 27,641, forward strand.
CTCACCCACAACTAAGAGTTGCTACGACCCAAAGTCGAAGACTTGATAAACAAATATGTCTCACACAGAAAAGTCTATATGAATAGATAAATCTGTCTCCCACGAAAATACCTACAAGTTTTGTTCCGTCTTTTGATAAATCAAGGTGAACAAGAACCAATTGATATACCAGACTTATATTCCCGAAGAACAACCTAGAAATATCGATCACCTCACAATAATCTTAATCAATTAACGAAACAAGATATTGTGGAATCACAAATGATGAGACGAAGGTGTTTGTGACTACTTTTCTATCTTGCCTATCGGAAATATAAATCTCAAGCCAATCTTACCATTATACTCAACACGATGGAAACAACAAGATCAGATCACGCAACTACATAGAAAATAGTTGGGTATGGCTTCTCAATCCCAGTGAAGTCTTCAAGTCGTTAACCTACATGTTTTCATGAAAAACCTAAGGTTAAAGGAGAATCGACTCTAGCTTATACAACTAGTATCACACAGAGGTGTGGGGATTAGTTTTCCGAGTTGATAGAGTTCTCCTTTATATAGTCTTCAAATCAGGGTTTGCAATCTAAGTTACCTTGGTACAAAGCATTCAATATTCACCGTTAGATGAAAACCTTATTAGATTCAAGCTAATATATTTCAACCGTTAGATCGAACTTAGCTTTTTATACACAAATGAAATGTAACTTCATTTAGGTTTGAGTGACCTTACCTAAACGTGTACACTTAGTTGGTTCAACAATAGTTAACCAATGGTTAGCCATATGAGCACTTTCAAATCAACCTTATTCATCTTCACCATAACTAGTTCAAATGACTCAAATGAACTAGTTAGAGAGTTTTTCAATTGCTTAGATTTTATAAAAGTATACAAGACACAATCGAAGCAAAATCGGTTTTGATTCACTCGAATTGATTCATGAACATTATTGCCACGGTTTGCAAAGATTGCATTCCTTAATATATAAATGTTTTGGTTCATGAACAAACCGATTTTAGAAAGTAACCTACCTAAGTATGCGAATAGGTACACGTACTTAAGTAACCGGATTGAGTTTGTTTTTCACTTTCAAACTCCAGCAGAAATTCACGGATGTGAACTTTCCGCCAGTATGCGTACAGGTATGCACACTCACCCGGATTTCCAACAACCGCCAGTACGCGTATGGCTACGCATACTTTGGGTTCCCGATTTTGGATTTTTACACAAATGTGAGGACACATTATGTTTATATCCAAAGATGGTTACATGATCTAAACTCTCATTTCAATCATTGAAACTTTCTTAAAGGATGTTATATAGTTGGTATTCACAAACAATGTTCATCAAAGCGATTTTCAAGTTATTGAAATAATCAACATGACTTTAATCATGAGTAAAGATGAACTTGGCCAAAGCGAAAGCTTACTAACACATATTTCGAGAAATAGATAAGCGAGATAAACTCGGCTCTAAATAGCAAATGTGTATAATATAGCAATACGACTTTTGTCTCAAAATAGGAGATAAAATAGATAGACTTTTGAGTGATAGATAAGTTCAAGTATCCACATACCTTTTTTTCGACTAAGTTACTCAAGTTCCTTGAGTAGTTCTTCGTTTTGTATGATAAACGTCGTGGAATCTAGAGCTCAACTACACTTACTATCCTAGTCCAAGACTTAGCTATAAGTAGACTAGAAATCAAGACTTATAATTTTGGCAACTAAACTTGACAAACAAGCTTGAGATAGCAACGCTTGCGAGTTCGACTGAGCAGTGCTCTAACAATCTCTACCTTTGTAAATTTTAGTGACAAAACTATCAATATATATGGAATACAAAATAAATAAACTTTGTAGCTTCTCATCCAATTGGTAGATCTCCTTGGTTCTTCAACATTACTCGAAATCTTCGTCACTTCTAAGTACTCCAATGTTTCTAAAGATGCTCAATTCAGCATCATCGTTGTTGAAGTTCCGTAGCCATAACAATGAGAAAACAATATCTCTTAATCATTGTTATACAATGTCATAGTATTATTACACAACATCAAAGTTCAATTGAATAAAAACTTCGACAACAATACTATGGTGATATGTATCACTCCCCTTAGTCAATACTTCATCTCGCATGAAAATCACTTCCCCTTACATATTGATCCAAAAACCATATGTTTTTGTAGTGAGAACTACACATTAATTCTTCCCCTTTTTGTCAATAAAATTGGCAAAGGTACGGAAATTAGTGGGATCCTAATGAAATTTCCATAGAGATACTTCATGACTAAAAGAAAAGCACATATCAACTTTTTAGATGCAATCATATAGCCGAACTAAATGCATTCATCAAGGAGTTTATAAAGATACAATATTGTGGATTTTAGACGAAGGTCAAAATCGTAAAATAATGATAATGTATGTTCCTGACCCAGCTTCAGGAACGCATGTGACGATTCATATTTTACGATCCGTGAACCATTTCACGATCTCTGACTGAGTGAGCGTTCCTCTCAGGGCTATGATGAATATGTTTCTCGAAAGGCCTCCCCGGCTGAGCGTTCGATGCTTCACACATTTCATCATCACATATATGTAGAAACTTAATGATGTGGAGGTTCCCTAGATATAATTGTTTGTTAGAGAACGCATTCAGGATGTCACGCTGCACGTTGTTCCCTGACTGCGTAGAGAGACCCACCTCTATGAAGAGTCAAATGGTTGGGAAGTTCTCTAGAAATACTTGTTTGTTAGAGAGCTTAACGCCTTCAGGATGTCACGCTGCACGTTGTTCCCTGACTGATAGACACATTTTTGTGTCCGAATTATCCTCAGTGTCTCTATTGTTAGTGCTTGATTTTGTACTTATTATGGTGTTTTTATGTTTGTGTAGGTATTTTTGGAGAAATACACTTGTGTGGAAAAAGTTGCTCGAAAAGTGCTATTTGGACCCCCGGAAAAAAGTACTAAAGGCACCCTCATTTTGGATAAGGGCACCCCCAGGCACCCCTCAAGACATCCGCTATTCGCACCCCCATCGCTGGTTAAGGGGCAACCATCTTCTTCCTCGTTAAGAACAGTTTTGGCGGGAAAAATTATTTGAAAGTGCGAAAGTTCTGTGGAAGATTTTGGACGTGTTAAATGAGATTAAATAGCTGGATTTGACTCATAAGATCCTGTTCTGACTAAACAGGGATGGTAAGGTCCTTGGAATCGATTAGATTTGTCCGAATAATCTTGTGGAAGCAAAACAGGGAGTGTCGGAAAATCGGGTATTCTTGCATTTATCATGTGAAGATTTGTGGGGATGTTTGGCGAGATTTTGATTGGGAGTGACCTGTTAAGTCAAAACAAGGCTGCTAACGTGTGTAGTTTCGATAAAACGGTTAGAACGTGCAACCACAACAAAACGGAGAAAGCCGTGTGTGGGAGAAATACTCGAGATATTTTCTACTATATTTTGGGGATTACATGAAGCTACAATGTGTTTGACTCATTCTGGGACTTGTTTAGTGTGAGTTAAGCAACAACAGACGCGTGAGAAGGAAGAAAAATAAAATTATTCCCGTGTTTTGCTGTAGAAGGAAAGAGGAATATTTTGGAGTTATTGCAGTGATTTGGAGGGGCAGTTGGAAAAGGCGTTACGGAGCTCATAGAGGGGGATGGAGAGTTAGGGGTGAAAACAGAGGTGATTAGTGAGCTATAGAGAAGAAATCAGAGGTTGCAGAGTTGTTTCTGCTGCTGCTGCATCTCAAGAACACGAAGAACATAAGACGTACGGAGTACCGTCGTAAATGCTACAGTGACAACGACACATCACTAGTGGGTCGTATTGCTACAATGACAGTGACATTTACCATTTATCATACACTGTGTGATGGTTTTAACGCTTCTCATGCGTTGCAAATTCTGGTTTATTTGATATCTCTCCTTTTCATCATTTGTAAGCACCTTTGAGCAATAAAATCATATTTTGAGCGTGTTTCCAACATGATGAGCTAGACCCCAAGCACTGGGACGACGGAGGAAGACGAACTTCATACATGGGTAAAATTATTTAATTCTTTTTAAGACTTTTGCATTAATTTTAATTGAAATATGATTTGAATTAATTGGTTGTCATTTAATTTGATGAGGTATGCTTAGCTTAAATGTTTTGATACATCATGCTTAGGATTTACAACTAATCTTTTGAGAATCTACCTTGGCAAAATCAGAGTCCATGTTAATTTTATTTATTGAGCTTTAATTGTTGAGAATAAATAAATTGAACCCTATGTTATGAATTCGACGAAATCCTAGTCCCAGTAACTCTCTTCATCCTGTGACAATATTTTGTATATATTTTTCCTTATTAGTTTTAAAACAAATTCTCAACAAGTCTGAGTGAACGAATCATCTTACTACAACATCATTGAAAATACCCATCAATTTTTGGCGCCGCCGACGCGGACTTGTTTTTAGGTTTTTATTTTTATTATTTTTATTCCTTTTTACGCGTTTTGGTATTTTCTATTTGCTTTCAGATTTGGTGCGAACCTTAAGAGAAAGAAAAAGTGTTGAAAAGTAAATCGAAGCCAAAGAAGGAAAGAAAAGAGAAATCCAAAGGAGTAAAGAAGAATATTTTTGTATATAATTAATTTATTTTATTTTTTTATTTTTTTATTTTTTATTATTATTTTTAGACTGTAAATAGGCTTTTATTTTTGTAATCTCTTAATTTTGGACTTTTTCATTTTTTTATTTTTGGACGTTGGACATTGGACTTTAGTTTTTTTTAAAACCCTAAGGAAGGGTTAGTTTAAATATAAAGCGCACATGGAAGGACGGCGATTCACGATCTTGTCTCGGCCCCTCGGGTTCGTACACTGACATAGGAGTCAGTGGCCCGAGTCGACTTCAACGGTTCATCCCCCGTCTGGAACGGGAGGTAAGTTTGTCGAAACACTCGCGAATCCCGTGTCAGCGGGTTACTATATTCCTTCGTTTGCATATATGTCGAGGAACTGAATACATCTGCTTTATTTTCCTAGTAAAGGGCAAATCATGGGTTCGGATTTCATCACCGTTCTCTTCTTGCCCGCCTTAGGAAAACAATACTTGACGCGAACCTAAGCTTTAAAATTTGTAATAGAACGAGACCGATAGGGTATCGAGCTTAATAGGAAAGTCATTCGAAAAATATTGGTTACTCTTTTAAGCATACTTCGAAGTTCATGATAGTTTCTGTGAGTTGAATGCGTGACTGCGCCGCCTTGTAATGCCGGTGAGGCCTTGGGTATCAAAGCTCCACGTAGCTTCCCTCGCCTCTATTCAACTTACTTCAACTCGGATTGATTCCAGAGAGGTTTGCTCAGATTGTAACGAGTTCCTTTTCGAAGGATTAAAAGCTGGTCTAGAAACAATCTAAGTGGTGCCATCATGCTTTTTGTTTGCTAAAAATCAGTAGGTTTGTTGTGGTCAAGTCAGCCTTGTTTGTGTTTGTGTAGAATTCCCTTGCTGTTAGGATGTTAAACTGGTATTATAATAGCCATCACAATGAATATGAATATCCAACTGAACAATACAGACATCACTCTTTTTATGACCATAGTGTGAATAGTGGTTGGGAACGCTAACCTTTTGAAGGTTATGGGTCATACCATGGTGAGCCCAATTACTATCCACACGTGCATCAGTCTTACGAGAAAGAAGATTATAATACTAGTTCTTCGTCTCTAGAGGATACAATCAAACTTTTGAAAAGTAGTCCTTTTTATGATCCTTCTGTTCCTAATCCTTCTTTAGAATAGTCCCTCAGGGATTTAGCTAAAACGACATATAAGTTAGCTGAGGTGAATAACGTAGTTATGGACGAAAGGACTGCAACAATGACCGAACCTTCTTTAGAATACATCCTAAATAGATTAACTCAAAACTTAGATCCAGCACTAAGGGAAATTTCTTTGGAAGAGACCCTTGAGAGGATAGCTGAGTCGACACGTAGACTTGAGTTAGAGACGAACGAAAGTATTGCTCGAAATAACTGGAATTGCCAATATAGTGTATCCAATAATACCCTTGAGAATGAAGATAGTTATTCGCATAATCAAGATGACGAGGTTAGAATTGGTAACACTACTTGTTTAGATGAGGTTCGACCATTTTCATGTTATTATAGTGATGATCATGATGTGGATAGTGTTGATGAAGAATCTGAAGTTTTTAAGCATAGTGATCAAGAATTTGTTACTCCCAACGAGCTTTATAATGATAATGTTAATTCTAGTACAAATCCAAATAATTCTAATAATTATTCACCTATTCAAAAGGACGAGGATTTGACTAGAGATACCACCGTTTTAGACGATGTAGTATTCCCTTATGATTACGAAGCCGATGATAGTTTAAATAAGCGGGTTTATCCTGAGAATATTGTTTTCGAGTCTAACTATTTAGAAACATTAGTCTTAGATAAGAAGATGAACTCGTAGAGCTTTTAAATATGAGTGAGGATGCATCACCTGAGTATAAACTAGAAGAAGCAATTGACCATTTTCAGGATTCCGATGATCTAGAAATTAGGGAAATTGTAGCTACTCTATCTAGAGACACCCAAAACTCTAAGTTTGGGGGTTATTATCATTCTCCTTGTGCCTTACCTTTAGCTCTTACAAAGATCCCTCACTTGGGACTTGACATATGTGCCTCAACCATTTTAAAAAATTCTCTTCATACACGTTTTCCTGAACCTAGTGATGTCCATAAAGAAGTTCAGTTGTTAGATACCCATCCTCTGGTTGATGTGGTTTACCCAGGCGATAATACCCAAATTGAATTTGTTTTCCCACCAAATATTTTTCAACCAATTTTGGGAACATATAACTTTCAGATGTGTCAATTATTAAGTTTTGAGACTAAACCTAATTACTTTAGGATATTAGGGTCGACACATTTACTTAAGAAAGACCACCAATCTTATTGTGGTCAGTTGTGTAAGTCAAAACTGATTGACTTAGAGGATCCCCAGTTATTCAGGTTATTGTTATGTGCTTCTAAGTTCTTAATTGAGTATTTCCAGACTCTAGAACACGATCTTGGGATACTTCCTTTGAGGAAATCCAGTAGATGAAAACTTTTTATCTAGACCCTTTTATAGAGCTCCGAACCCGAACCACAACTAGATGTAGTTGTCTTAAACAAAAAAATAGATAAGGGTGTGTTGGATATCTTCCGGCACATTGCAGTTTCCTCTTCTTGTGGTTAGCACTTTTTGATCCGAGATGACCCATGATTATTAAAATTTCTTTGCTATATGATTCTTCGAGGTGACTAATCTCTTCCATTGTCTGGCTGAAGACTTTAAACTTAGCACTTCTTGGGAGGTAACCCAATATTCATGTGACACGGTAATATCTTTCCTTATCTCGTTTGCTTCAAATGGTAACAGTTTCTCCTTGTTCATGTTTTTAATTTCATCTTTAGAACATTGAGGACAATGTTATATTTATGTTTGGGGGTATGGGAGAAACTTTTTAGTTGCAATAAATAAACTGCAGAGCCTAGAAATTTATGCTTATTAAGGATGGCACTAACCAATCTAAGTGGATGGAAGCATCTTGGTTGTAGGAGTTGAGAAACCAATCTGATTAGATGGAAACATCCAAAGAGTCTGTTCATAAAAGCACAGAGCTCGGGTGTTAGAAAAAAAAACATGGTAGTTTCGCCATATCTCGTTGAATCCTATTCACTTCTGTTTTTATTTTTTTATATGTTTCTAAGTGATTTGGTGGGGCCCACTAATCAAGTTGTTACCATTGCTAGCGTGAAATAGAGTGATTGAGGTACCAAAAAAAAAATGAGACCAGACCATCAGACCAACCAGAATAAATTCAATAAAGTCGACTACTGGTGCCCTTGTATATGCCAGTTGTGTTGACCTAGAGTTAGGATTATCGACAGCTGGTCCCATTGTATATGCCAGCTGTGTTGATATTAGTCAGACCGGTATCTCAGTCCATTAGGATAGGTTCACCTTGGCAGAGGCCTTCAGACAGATATGGGAAACACCGGTCACCTAAGTCAACATCAAAACCATCTACGTTTTTCTCTACATCCACCTTCTTAATCTTTCCATGTGATTGGTCGACTCCGGTTATGATGTACATAAACTATTTGAGTAGAGCCCTGTCACTTATACATGAATTTTAGTATGCTTGAGTGCAAACTCGTATACATCAATTAGAATTTCGCATCAGGGTACTTCCTCCTATAGTCAATGATTGTATGCCAACCAAGGAGATTCTTTAGTGCCTTCCAAGGTTTTGCGTAGATAGCTAGGGTCTGGAGTAAAGGTTTTGTGGTTACACCTCTGGTAAACCCTCTGGAGACAACACTCCGCCGCTAGGTCCACCTAGCGGTTTAACGACTTGCTGCACGTGCTAAGTGTAGTCATTTTTATTTTTCTAGATTAGATTTGCTCGAGGACGAGCAAGTAATAAGTTTGGGAGTATTTGCTAGACACTTTTTTATGTCCGAATTGTCCTCAGTGTCTCTATTGTTAGTGCTTGATTTTGTACTTATTATGGTGTTTTTATGTTTGTGTAGGTGTTTTTGGAGAAATGCACTTGTGTGGAAAAAGTTGCTCGAAAAGTGCTATTTGGACCCCTGGAGAAAAGTACTAAAGGCACCCTCATTTTGGATAAGGGCACCCCCAGGAACCCCTCAAGACATCCGCTATTCGCACCCCCATCGTTGGTTAAGGGGCAACCATCTTCTTCCTCGTTAAGAACAGTTTTGGCGGGAAAAATTATTTGAAAGTGCGAAAGTTCTGTGAAAGATTTTGGACGTGTTTAAATGAGATTAAATAGCTGGATTTGACTCAGAAGATCCTGTTTTGACTAAATAGGGATGGTAAGGTCCTTGGAATCGATTAGATTTGTCCCAATAATCTTGTGGAAGCAAAACAGGGAGTGTCGGAAAATCGGGTATTCTTGCATTTATCATGTGAAGATTTGTGGAGATATTTGGCGAGATTTTGATTGGGAATGACCTGTTAAGTCAAAACAGGGCTGCTAACGTGTGTAGTTTCGATAAAAACGGTTAGAACGTGCAACCACAACAAAACAGAGAAAGCCGCGTGTGGGAGAAATACTCGAGATATTTTCTACTATATATTGGGGATTACATGAAGCTACAATGTGTTTGACTCATTCTGGGACTTGTTTACCACGAGTTTAGTGTGAGTTAAGCAACATCAGACGCGTGAGAGGGAATAAAAATTAAATTATTCCCGTGTTTTGCTGTAGAAGAAAAGATGAATATTTTGGAGTTATTACAGTGATTTGGAGGGGTAGTTGGCTATAAAAAGGCGTTACGGAGCTCATAGAGGGGGATGGAGAGTTAGGGGTGAAAACAGAGGTGATTAGTGAGTTGTAGAGAAGAAATCAGAGGTTGCAGAGTTGTTTCTGCTGCTGCTGCACCTCAAGAACACGAAGAACATAAGACGCACGGAGTACCGTCATAAATGCTACAGTGACAACGACACATCACTAGTGGGTCGTATTGATACAGTGACAGTGACATTTACCATTTATCGTACACTGTAACAGTGGTTTGTAACGCTTCTCATGCGTTGCAAATTCCTGGTTTATTTGATATCTCTCCTTTTCATCATTTGTAAGCACCTTTGAGCAATAAAATCATATTTTGAGCGTGTTTCCAACATGATGAGCTAGACCCGAAGCACTGGGACGACGGAGGAAGACGAATTTCATACATGGGTAAAATTATTTAATTCTTTTTAAGACTTTTGCATTAATTTTAATTGAAATAAGATTTGAATTAATTGGTTGTCATTTAATTTGATGAGGTATGCTTAGCTTAAATGTTTTGATACATCATGCTTAGGATTTACAACTAATCTTTTGAGAATCTACCTTGGCAAAATCAGAGTCCATGTTAATTTTATTTATTGAGCTTTAATTGTTGAGAATAAATAAATTGAACCCTATGTTATGAATTCGACGAAATCCTAGTCCCAGTAACTCTCTTCATCCTGTGACAATATTTTGTATATATTTTTCCTTATTTTCGTTATTAGTTTTAAAACAAATTCTCAACAAGTCTGATTGAACGAATCATCTTACTACAACATCATTGAAAATACCCATCAATTTTTGGCACCGCCGACGCGGACTTGTTTTTAGATTTGTTTTTAGGTTTTTATTTTTATTATTTTTGTTCCTTTTTAAGCGTTTTGGTATTTTCTATTTGCTTTCAGATTTGGTGCGAACCTTAAGAGAAAGAAAAAGTGTTGAAAAGTAAATCGAAGCCAAAGAAGGAAAGAAAAGAGAAATCCAAAGGAGTAAAGAAGAATATTTTTGTATATAATTAATTTATTTTATTTTTTTTTATTTTTTTATTATTTTTAGAAACTGTAAATAGGCTTTTATTTTTGTAATCTTTTATTTTTGGACTTTTTCATTTTTTCATTTTTTCATTTTTGGACGTTGGACATTGGACTTTAGTTTTTTTTAAAACCCTAAGGAAGGGTTAGTTTAAATATAAACTGCACAGGGAAGGACGACAGTTACGATACTGTCTCGGCCCCTCGGGTTCGTATTAATCGACATAGGAGTTAGTGGCCCGAGTCGACTTCAACGGTTCATCCCCCGTCTGGAACGGGAGGTAAGTTTGTCGAAACACTCGTGAATCCCCTGTCAGCGAGTTACTGTATTCCTTCGTTTGCATAAATGTCGAGGAACTGAATACGGTTGCTTTAATTTCCTAGTAAAGGGCAAAGCCTGGCCATACAAGATAAGGGTTCGGATTTCATCACCGTTCTCTTCTTTCCCGCCTTAGGAAAACAATACTTGACGCGAACCTAAGCTTTAAAATTTGGAATAGAACGAGACCGATGGGGTAACGAGCTTAATAGGAAAGTCATTCAAAAAATATTGGTTACTCTTTTAAGCATACTTCGAAGTTCATGATGGTTTCTGTGAGTTGAATGCGTAACTGCGCCGCCTTGTAATGTCGGTGAGGCCTTGGGTATCAAAGCTCCACGCAGCTTCCCTCGCCTCTATTCAACTTACTTCAATGATCGCTGTCGTAAGCGTCAAAAATAATTTCACTTTCTTACTCACTAAATATGAATGAAGTACAAGGTAAAGAAGAGTTCGTTTCCACAGAGAGGTAATTGTTGTTATGCAATTTTCAGTTTCTAATGTAACCAAGGGGGGATGTTTGTTGTTTTAGCGAAATACTAAAGTAAAAATAAAATAAAGCAAAGCAAATAATTGGAATAATCAATAAGGAGAAGATATTGGTCACGGGATAGTATCATTCACAAACATGTATTTTCATCAATGATTAGAATTGGTATTTTAATCTCTCATCTACTAATAGTCCTAGGATACCTTGATCGCAAGTATATCCCGCTAATTCCCTGTTTTCATCACAACCACATTAAAAGATGCATATGTGAATTCTTCCTAGAAAGCAACCTAAAGTGTAAAAGCATAATTAGATTTAACTCCATAAAAGCTATAAGTTCTATGGAATAAGACTAATCAATGCAAACGAATGTGTAAAAGCACTAATCGTTTTAACAAAAGTTATGATTCACTTGTGACTAGTAGGATATATCACTACAAGCACTACCCACAATTATGCTACTTAGAATCAGGGATAAACAACTTTTTCGTATTGAAAACCCTAATATAGCTCTAGAGATGAAAGCAAATCGGATTGATTCCGGACTCAACCAAACAAACAATCAAATCATATAACACTATTAATTGTAAATCACAAACAATAAAATATTGAGACAAAACTAATTCATTGAATCATATAACATATTGAGAAATCAACTTTATCCCATAACCAATAATAATTGTTTAGCTACTCATAGCTATGGAGTTCATCATAAAAATATTAATTCAAAAGAAGAAGATGAACAAAAGCAAACCCTAGAAGCGTAAACAAAACCGGCTCTCCAAAGTTCCAAGAAAAATATGTGATAATCCAAAGTTGTAGAAGTCTTTCCTTTAAATAGCTCTCTTGTTTCCAAAATTAGGTCTAATCTTCAAAGGTCCAAAAGAAAGAAGTCCACCAAGCCCATGTGTGAGAAAAACCCATGTAAAAACTCTGCCCAAAAACGGTCGCCGGAAAGCTGGTATTATGGCCGGAAATTGGCCGGAATCCGGCACCGGAAAATATCTCAGGTGACCGGCAAAGTCCACCCGGTCACCGGTCAACGAGTCAGCTCGGGTCAACTCGGGTCAGACCAACCGAGTCAACACCGATTCAGAGAGTCAGCCGGGTCAGAATTAGAGTCAGCTATTAACCAGCTGACTGGGCTGAGTCGGATCAGGCCAAAGCCATCTTGCCAGGCTAACCCACTGTTGCACATGCCTAAGCTATCTTGCATGAGCCATAACCTATGTGATGCACCATTGTGGCGCATCACAACTCCATCCTGCCATCAGCTGTAACTCCCTTTGTGGATTCCTGTAGCTTCTTAACCAAATATCTTGTTGCTTTACTTCCAACTTCAACCACTGCATCACACCCCTGCAATCTCAGGTGCAAACACCCACAACTTATTTCCTTCTTGACTCAACAGCTAACTGCACCTGCAATTCCTTACCAATTTCCTAAGCATACATCTATATAGCATCATCACCAGTTCATTTGAATCCCATTACCACCAGATTAGTTGTAACATCTCTTCTTATGCATCAATTTCATGCTCTCAATCACCACTAACGAGCCCATCACCAATGCATTCTGCTCAGCTCATCCAACATCTTCTTAGCTCCCATTTACCTGCAATTGCATCTCAGGCCATCAACTGCAACACAGACTTGTCACAAGCATCCGTCGCTTTAACTCCATTTGTAATCCCATTCGGCTCAAATCCATCTTGACACCAGTTGTGACTTCATATCATCTGTAACATAAATCTTGTTCTTGCCATCACCTCCAACTGCAGTTCTCTCAGCACCAAAACTGCAATTCACACCTGCAATGCCATGTCACAGCAAGATAACAACACACATAGGATCCCTGTCACCAGATCATCTGAGTCTTAGCATAATACCCCCAGCTTCATTACTGCCAACCAACACTACCATCTGATCTCCTTGAACTGCACCTTCAGCTCAGACCTGCTACGACAGCCACATATTCAAGCCTTCTCAAACTCTTCAAACCTCTCTTTCAGTTCTTCATTGTAAACTCAGAACTCTAATTGCTTCACAAAACCACACAATTACCACCAACCCAGAACTGACCATCACCTGTGACCTAAGCATACATCTAACATACCATATTCTCTTCCAATTCAGTAGTCACACTCATCAGCTCAGGCCCTGAAATATTGAATTCCAAGCATAGCACAACCAAGATTCCATGGCAGGCTCAGTTTTATCTCCACCTGTAACACTCCACCTGCATAAGCATAATGCATCACCAGTGCAAGTCCATCTCCCTGTCTCTATTGAAGCATCACTTGCGACTCAAACAACCCATCTCAAGTTCTAACCCATTCACAGATTCATTCCCTCCAACTGACAGCACCAGCATCATCTCAATTGTAACCACCATTGTAACCCGATTCTGACTCCACTTGAGTTCACCAGAATCACCATGGGCACCTGTAGCATTCAGCTCATGTAGCTGCATCTGCTCATGCAACCATTCTTGCTTGCCTCAATCACTGCAACCTCAAGAATCTTGTTGAGCTTCAAGCCCATGTCTCTAATCATCTCAATGAGCACCAGAAGCAACCATTTGTTCCCATTCTCATGTGCTCCTCAAACCCCAATTCTCAGTCCATACAGCATACAAGCGCCATTTCCCTGTTAACAATTAAACTCATCTTCCATTTCTCTGTGAATTCAATTACACCATTGCAGCCATGAAAACATCCACATCAACATCGATTTTCTCCTTTTTCTTCAATCATCACAGATTCAAATCAAACCCCTTCATTCAGCACCAGATACCCATGGTAAACATCGACTCCAACCGATACAAGATCAATTTCAATTCTTCATCTCTTCTCTGGATCTGAAGCCTCAGGGAACCCTAATTTTGGTGAAGAACAGAAAGGGTTAATTCAAATCCCTAATCTTCTCATTTACTTTCCGGTCTGAACCTCGATATCAGCTTGAAACTTTGCCCTGTTCGAACTCTGAATTCTTCAATCACCATCACTCCTCACCTCTGATGTAGCAACATCATCTCTTCCTTTCTCTCGAATCGACAATACCCATGACCAATTCCACCTGAGTTTCATCATACTATCTACACAATCACCACCACCAACTCTTGCTTCTTCTGTATCTTTGCCTCCATCTCTGTCACTAACTCGAACCATCAATCCCAGATTCAATTTCTCAAACTCTCTTTTACAGCAGCCATACTTCTCTGAATTTGAGGTCGAATGTAATGAAACTCGATTTAGAGTTGTAGGAAATGAAAATGATACAACCACCCAGGTGCTGCAGATAAGGGGTTACCCAGAAATGACTCTAGGCACCCAGAAATAGGAAAAGGGCTCCCAGTTCTTGTATGGCTTGTCGGTTTCGCGGAACCGACTGCCTATTCACTTCTTTGCTCAACCGTAACTAGCTTCGCTCGCCTATGAATTAGTCTTTTCGCTCTTTTTCGCTCCAAATGGGTGATTTCTTCTCCTTTTGTTCTCGGTGACTCCATTGCACCTATAAAAATCAAAAGCAAACAAAAGATACATAATTCACACGGAAAATAGCAAAGAAAGCATAAACTCTAGATAGTAAATACGGTGTATTCTACACCTATCATTTAACTCAGATTGATTCCAGAGAGGTTTGCTCAGATTGTAACGAGTTCCTTTTCGAAGGATTAAAAGCTGGTCTAGAAACAATCTAAGTGGAGCCATCATGCTTTTTGTTTGCTAGAAATCAGTAGGTTTGTTGTGGTCAAGTCAGCCTTGTTTGTGTTTGTGTAGAATTCCCTTGCAGTTAGGATATCAAACTGGTATTATGATAGCCATCACAATGAATATGAATATCCAACTGAACAATACAGACATCACTCTTTTTATGACCATAGTGTGAATAGTGGTTGGGAATGCCAACCTTTTGAAGGTTATGGGTCATACCATGGTGAGCCCAATTACTATCCACGCGTGCATCAGTCTTACGAGAAAGAAGATTATAATACTAGTTCTTCGTCTCTAGAGGATAAAATCAAACTTTTGAAAAGTAGTCCTTTTTATGATCCTTCTGTTCCTACTCCTTCTTTAGAAGAGTCCCTCGGGGATTTAACTAAAACGACATATAAGTTAGCTGAGGTGAATAATGTAGTTCTGGACGAAAGGACTGCAACAATGACTGAACCTTCTTTAGAATACATCATCAATAGATTAACTCAAAACTTAGATCCAGCACTAAGGGAAATTTCTTTGGAAGAGACCCTTGAGAGGATAGCTGAGTCGACACGTAGACTTGAGTTAGAGACGAACGAAAGTATTGCTCGAAATAACTGGAATTGCCAATATAGTGTATCCAATAATACCCTTGAGAATGAAGATAGTTATTCGCATAATCAAGATGACGAGGTTAGAATTGGTAACACTACTTGTTTAGATGAGGTTCGACCATTTTCATGTTATTATAGTGATGATCATGATGTGATAGTGTTGATGAAGAATCTGAAATTTTTAAGCATAGTGATCAGGAATTTGTTACTCCCAACGAGCTTTATAATGATAATGTTAATTCTAGTACAAATCCAAATAATTTTAATAATTATTCACCCATTCAAAAGGACGAGGATTTGACTAGAGATACCACCGTTTTAGACGATGTAGTATTCCCTTATGATTACGAAGCCGATGATAGTTTAAATGAGCGGGTTTATCCTGAGAATATTGTTTTCGGGTCTAGATATTTAGAAACATTAGTCTTAGATAAAAAAGATGAACTCGTAGAGCTTTTAAATATGAGTGAGGATGCATCACCTGAGTATAAACTAGAAGAAGCAATTGACCATTTTCAGGATTCCGATGATCTAGAAATTAGGGAAATTGTAGCTACTCTATCTAGAGACACCCAAAACTCTAAGTTTGGGGGTGATTATCATTCTCCTTGTGCCTTACCTTTAGCTCTTAAAGAGATCCCTCACTTGGGACTTGACATATGTGCCTCAACCATTTTAAAAGATTCTCTTCATACACGTTTTCCTGAACCTAGTGATGTCCATAAAGAAGTTCAGTTGTTAGATACCCATCCTCTGGTTGATGTGGTTTACCCAGGCGATAATACCCAAATTGAATTTGTTTTCCCACCAAATATTTTTCAACCAATTTTGGGAACGTATAAGTTTCAGATGTGTCAATTATTAAGTTTTGGAACTAAACCTAATTACTTTAGGATATTAGGGTCGACACATTTGCTTAAGAAAGACCGCCAATCTTATTGTGGTCAGTTGTGTAAGTCAAAACTGATTGAGTTAGAGGATCCCCAGTTATTCAGGTTATTGTTATGTGCTTCTAAGTTCTTAATTGAGTATTTCCAGACTCTAGAACCTGATCTTCAGGATACTTCCTTTGAGGAAATCCAGCCGATGAAAACTTTTTATCTAGACCCTTTTATAGAGCCCTCGAACCCGAACCACAACTAGATGTAGTTGTCTTAAACAAAAAATAGATAAGGGTGTGTTGGATATCTTCCTGGTCATTGCAGTTTTCTCTTCTTGTGGTTAGCACTTTTTGATCCAGATGACCCATGATTATTAAATTTGCTATATGATTCTTCGAGGTGACTAATCTCTTCCATTGTCTGGTGAAGACTTTAAACTTAGCACTTCTTGGGAGGTAACCCAATATTCATGCGACACGGTAATATCTTTCCTTATCTCTTTTGCTTCAAATGGTAACAGTTTCTCCTTGTTCATGTTTTTAATTTCATCTTTAGAACATTGAGGACAATGTTAGATTTATGTTTGGGGGTATGGGAGAAACTTTTTAGTTGCAATAAATAAACTCCAGAGCCTAGAAATTTATGCTTATTAAGGATGGCACTAACCAATCTAAGTGGATGGAAGCATCTTGGTTGTAGGAGTTGAGAAACCAATCTGATTAGATGGAAACATCCAAAGAGTCTGTTCATAAAAGCACAGAGCTCAGGTGTTAGAAAAAAAACATGGTAGTTTCGCCATATCTCGTTGAATCCTTTTCACTTTTGTTTTTATTTTTTTATATGTTTCTAAGTGATTTGGTGGGGCCCACTAATCAAGTTGTTACCATTTCTAGGGTGAAATAGAGTGATTGAGGTACCAAAAAAAAAAAAAAAAAAAATGAGACCAGACCATCAGACCAACCAGAATAAATTCAATAAAGTCGACCACTGGTGCCCTTGTATATGCCAGTTGTGTTGACCTAGAGTTAGGATTATCGGCAATTTGGTCCCCTTGTATATGCCACCTGTGTTGATATTAGTCGACCAGGTATCTCGGTCCATTAGGATAGGTTCACCTTGGCGAGAGGCCTTGAGACAGATATGGGAAACACCGTTCACCTTAGTCAACATCAAAACCATCTACGTTTTTCTCTACATCCACCTTCTTAATCTTTCCATGTGATTGGTCGACTCCGGTTATGATGTACAGAAACTATCTGAGTAGAGCTCTGTCACTTATACATGAATTTTAGTATGCTTGAGTGCAAACTCGTGTACAACAATTAGAATTTCGCATCAGGGTACTTCCTCATATAGTCAATGATTGTATGCCAACCAAGGAGATTCTTTAGTGCCTTCCAAGGTTTTGCGTAGATAGCTAGGGTCTGGAGTAAAGGTTTTGTGGGTACACCTCTGGTAAACCCTCTATAGACAACACTCCGCCGCTAGGGCCACCTAGCGGTTTAACGGCTTGCTGTACGTGCTAAGTGTAGTCATTTTTATTTTTCTAGATTAGATTTGCTCGAGGACGAGAAAATAATAAGTTTGGGGGTATTTGATAGACACATTTTTGTGTCCGAATTGTCCTTAGTGTCTCTATTGTTAGTGCTTGATTTTGTACTTATTATGGTGTTTTTATGTTTGTGTAGGTGTTTTTGGAGAAATACACTTGTGTGGAAAAAGTTGCTCGAAAAGTGCTATTTGGACCCCAGGAGAAAAGTACTAAAGGCACCCTCATTTTGGATAAGGGCACCCCCATGCACCCCTCAAGACATCCGCTATTCGCACCCCCATCGCTGGTTAAGGGGCAACCATCTTCTTCCTCGTTAAGAACAATTTTGGCGTGAAAAATTATTTGAAAGTGCGAAAGTTCTGAGGAAGATTTTGGACGTGTTTAAATGAGATTAAATAGCTGGATTTGACTCAGAAGATCCTGTTTTGACTAAATAGGGATGGTAAGGTCCTTGGAATCGATTAGATTTGTCCCAATAATCTTGTGGAAGCAAAACAGGGAGTGTCGGAAAATCGGGTATTCTTGCATTTATCATGTGAAGATTTGTGGAGATATTTGGCGAGATTTTGATTGGGAGTGACCTGTTAAGTCAAAACAGGGCTGCTAACGTGTGTAGTTTCGATAAAAACGGTTAGAACGTGCAACCACAACAAAACAGAGAAAGCCGCGTGTGGGAGAAATACTCGAGATATTTTCTACTATATTTTGGGGATTACATGAAGCTACAATGTGTTTGACTCATTCTGGGACTTGTTTACCATGAGTTTAGTGTGAGTTAAGCAACAGTAGACGCGTGAGAGGGAAGAAAAATTAAATTATTCCCGTGTTTTGCTGTAGAAGGAAAGAGGAATATTTTGGAGTTATTACAGTGATTTGGAGGGGTAGTTGGCTATAAAAAGGCGTTACGGAGCTCATAGAGGGGGGTGGAGAGTTAGGGGTGAAAACAGAGGTGATTAGTGAGTTGTAGAGAAGAAATCATAGGTTGCAGAGTTGTTTCTGCTGCTGCTGCACCTGATGAGTGCTAAATAGTGCATATTTATACACCTTTTTATTGGCATTTTACTCATATTTTGTGCTCAAGAATTAGATATTATCCCATATTCTGTATTTTCCTTGTTTTCAAGAATAAATATTTGTATTAATTAATTTTGTGTTTTTAGGTAATAAATAAAGCTCGGAGAAATTGAGGAGCCAAAAGAGCGAAGAATCGGAGGCAAGTGTCTTTGGAGCAGAAAGCCGAAGCCCGCGCGCGCAACAGTTGCAACCCAACAAGTAGCAACTCATCTACATACATGGGCTCGAGCTATCCATCTTCGACCCACGACCCGGATCCAAGCGTATCATTTCTGAGCCGTTGAGATCTCCCTCAGCTACATCCAACGGTCGCTCCTTCATGCGCATCACACTTTCTTTGCTCCCGCTCAACACCAGATTACTCCGAGCCTCCCTGAGCCGTTCAGATATCACTCCCTAGATCCTACGCTCGCTGCATCATTCTCATCATCACTCGCTGCGCCTGCTCCATAGCAAAGTCGCCTAACCCTATACCCTCTCGACCAACTCCCACATTCTCTTTTCCATCTTCTCTTTCTTCTTCCCCCATGCCTCTCGCAAAATCTCACCCGACAGAGAGCGAGCTCGCTCTTCTTCACCTCCTCCCTCTCCCTGACAGAACCATCACCACCATCTCTTGTCAGCACAACAGCCGCCTCAACAACTCGTCCATCACCCTAGTTCTAGCCATCTTTACCCGTAGCTTCTTCTAACTTAGAGGCTAGGGTTGAGATAACTAGTATTAGGGTTTCTCTAACATCAACATCAAAGGCTACCAAAGACGAAGTGACAAGAGGAGAGCATTAATCAGAGAGTATGGGCGATTAGGTTTGCATTCAATTTCTGTTATGATAAGAATTAGGGTTTGGTAATTTTCCTTTGCATGTATAAATAGAGGAAGAAATTGTGTGTTAGGTTCATGCCTGGGCTAGACAGAGCAGCAATTTAGTTTTATTTGTCGTTTTAAGTATGTTCTAAATTATTTGCTAGGGTTACAGTGAAACCCTAATTTTCTGATTGTGATTTCAATTATGTTGAATGTTCTTGAGTGCTTTATTTATCAGATATTTTCAATTCCAGTATTGCAATACTCTTCTCTCACAATGGATGCCTTGTATCCATTGTAGTTAGGCAAACATTTGTGTTGTTGGTACCTCAGCTTAGACATTAGACATAATTACTAATTCCCCTGACTAGTTGTGCTTAATTAGACAACTAGTACTTAGGGTTAGTACCTTAGCTGATATTTGAAGTATCATTAGGTGAAACTCCGTAGAAAAGCGGTGGAATTGACACACTGCCCTTAGCTACTACAGGAACAAGAACTTCAATCGAGTTGAACACATGATAGGAATTAGTGGTGGTGGAACTGAAAACCCTAGCATCCCCGTTGTCACTGCTTGTATTTCATTTATTCCATTGCCACAACTTCCAATCTAGCCTTTTCGGCAACAAAACCATCTGTTGTTACTTGCATTTGTTAGAATTCAGTAGAAGAAGCCTTTAGATCACCTTTACGGCACCACAAGTCTCTGTGGATCGACCCGTATTTGCCACGTCTCCGATAGACGCCGTGCACTTGCGGTTATAACAAGTAGGCCATAATATAAACCCTTTTCCAGGCCTACCAAGTTTTTGGCGCCGCTGCCGGGGACTTGGCGTGTGCCCTGTGATTTTTGGCTTGACTTCACTGTTTTTCAACTATCCCTGTATATATTTACCTTGTTTTTACTGTTTTTAGTCCCTTGCTAGTATAACTTAGCTTAAATTCTTTCCTAATTTTATATTTTTTACACCCTGTCATTACATCATTACATCTGTAGTTTCCTATTATTCTTGTTTAACTTAGTACAACTTGTAGTCATCATAACTAGTACTGCCACTTAGTGTCATTATTCATGTTACATGTGTAGCTTGCTCTCACTTTGCATCTGAGCTACAACTTAATGAGCAACTTTATAAGCATCATTGCCTTGTAACTCTTGATCCCTTTCAGTCCAAGTAACTCTCAGTTGCATATTCCTATTAGTAAAACTGTGCAAATCTGAGAACTGAACCTTTCTGTTGAGCCAACAGGTGCTTGCTGTGCTTGCTGTGCTGCAAAGCAAAACCAAGGAGGAAAAAGCAAAGGAGCAGAACCAATTGGTGGTGCAAGTGGTAAGTCTGAGCCAACCCAAGGATAAGTGCATGAATTGAGGTTAGTAACTGAACTTCCCCTGTATGCCCAAGGAAAAGCGCAGGTGCCTGTGCATTACTGAACCTCCCATGAATGCCTGATAACCTAGCAGCTTGACTGAGCATGACCCTGACCCTGAACTGCAATTTCTGTGCCTAACTGTGCTGTTTAGCCTGGAAATCTGTGTGCCCTGTTGTATGTTCTGTGCGGTTAAACCTTAGCTGTAGTTGTGCTGTGAACTCTTGGCCAATACAAGGCCTGGACTGTAGCCCTTAGCTCCCACTGCCCTGTGCACAGCTCCAGCCCCTGAAGCTGTTGAGCTTGTCTTTGCTGGTTAGCCTAGGTTAGTTGTAGCCGCATAACCATTGTCAACCCCTGAAGCTAGCTTGTGAAAAATCCGAGTTGAAGTCAACTCGATCGTTGATATCAACCGAGATAGTTGACGTCAATCGAACCAGTTGACCCATCCGCCCCCGAATTGTTTGCTTTGCCTTGGCCGATAGCCGGTGGTGCGCAACCTAGACCTTGTCTTTTGCACCTTGAACCATGCCTGCATAATGCACTAGCCACCTTGCCTAGTAGTGAGACCTTGAAAAGCATGTTAACTTGTTGAATCTGCTGAGCCATGATCACATGCTAATCAACCCTGCGCTGTGCTGTGTACTTTACAAAAACAACAACAAGCTCCCCTGTATGCTGCAATTGTGTAAGCTGCTGTGTGTTTAGAATCAGGTGTCATTCCTGTAAGTTTGTGCTTCTATGTTGTGTTGATATACCAACCTGTGCAAATTGTTACTTTCTTGTGCTGTTCATAGCCTGGCTTGCACAGGAAAAACTTGTGCATAAAACCAACCACTGTGCCTGACCATTTAGACTTGCTAAAGCTGGGCTAAAACCCAGTTCCACTAGCCTTCCCACATAAATTGGGCTCTGTACCCAAGCCAGCCCATAATAAACCAAACTGAGCAGCTGGGCTGCATAAGCTGAAGCCCACTTACTGGGCTTAGCACTCTGAACTTTCAGCCCACATAAGCACACTGCTGGGCTGTTTAAACATCATCTGGGCTTTACACATCCAAAGTGCAAACAACCTTCAGCCCACATAAGCTACACTTTGGGCTATACTTTTTTCAACATAACTGAATTTGTGCAACCAAGTTTGGGCTGGACCATCTAGGCTAGAACCTATTCTGTTGGGCTGTTTAACATCAAATGGGCTGTACTTTCCCAACAAACCAAAAAACCCAATAAACCAAAGCCCAAACAAACCAAATCCCACACCAACCAAATGAAACCCAACAAACCAAATGAAACCCAATAAACCAAACGAAGTCCACAACAACTGGGCTTTGAGTTCAATTTGAGTTGTTAAATCATGTCAGGATTTTGGTCTGCAAATGGGGATACAAACAAATCCATCAGAGAGCTTGCTTACGGGCATGCTTCACAATATGAACCCCCCACATACCATAGTGATTTTAGGGAATTTTACGAGCCTTCTCAGGGCCCTGACCTCACATACCCTAATCACTATGAGCACATGTATCATCCATCACAGGTTGAAAATGAACAATTTTCTCATACCCAGTCATCATTTTTAGATCAATTAGAAGCTTAGGTATCCGCTTTAGAAAGGCAATTACATGAGACATCTGTCAAATCTAATTTCCGTAGGCAATCTGAAATATATGCTTGTACCTTATGTGGTAGCTTGGACCACCCTGCTGAGAACTGCTATATTTTGCATGAATTTAGGCAGTCTAGGGAAAACCATGATAATCCAATGTACGAATTGTCTAGAAGTGACTATTGGGACCATAATCAACCTGCACACATGCATCATTCACCACAGTGGGGAGATGAACAATTTTATACTCCCCCAACTCCTAGTTTGCAATCAATAATGGAAACACTCATGGAGCAAAATGCTAGGCTTGAAATGAATGCAATGCATGACCATCCATATAGCAACATGTCTGAATTTCCCTTCTCTAGTGAACCTCATGCTCAACCATACAATGAATATCCATATGAGGAAAGCATACCCACTAGTGAAGACTCTCCTTCAATAGAACAACTCACCTGTGATTCTTCAAAGGAACTCGATTGAGTTACAAAATGATAGGATGTCTGTTATTCCGATAATGTTGAAAATAGTGTTTCTAGTCCTACTCATGCAACTAACACTGAATATGAACCTACTCTAGAGGTAGATGAGTACACTAAAAACACTATCATTCTGAATGGAGAGATGAATTTTTGCTATGATGATGATGATGAATATGAAGAGCATGTGTATTTTGAAAATATAGTAGAATCTTTAGGTTCAGAGACGTTAGGCGTCTCTTCTGTGAACCCTATGAATGATACTTCTTCTAACATTCATATATGTGATGTTAATTCTGAGCTTGGGTTTGTAAAATTCTTCGGTGAATGTGAGCATGCTACACAACTTGTTTGTGACTGAGGAAAAGATGAATCTTCTGTTGACACTAATGTTCTTTTGGATCATGATATTATTGTTGTGTGTCGATTCCCTGCCCATATCACAATATGTTGCCTGCTCTGATGATTATGACATGGTGATTGATGAATTGTTCTATGCTGGTGAACATGATTTACCCTCTTCTGACTTTAGGAAAGTGTGTGATGGTGCAAATGATTTTATACATGAAAACAACTTAGATGTACCTAGCCTCTCTCCTAAGTCACAGATTGAAACTCCTCCACCAAACCTAGGTGTAGTTTGTAACAAAATTGCAAAACCAACTTTTCTGAAAATGCCTAACTTAGGCCTAGAACTTTGTGCTTCCCAAGTCCTCTTGGACTACTTTGCATCAAAGTATAACACTTTTAGGGAACCACAGTTGGAATGTGTATGTCTGTCTGTTCTTAGCAAAACTCATTTTGAGTTAGACCTTTTGCATGATGTACCGTTAAAATTGCAAGATTTTGTGCTCCCAAACACACCCGTTCACAAGTTTAGGTTTGGGGGAGAATCATTCTCATATGCAGTCTTACTTGCATTTTCATGTTATATTTGTGTAAGACTGTTGATGTTTCTGCATACCGTCTTTTGGGTTGATCCTCAACTCTTTAGATTGTTGGTATATGGTGATTTTTTTGTATATAATCCAGTAGGACTTGTTAATTTTTTCTTTTCTTGAGTCGGTTGAGTCTTCTTGTGCATATTTTGTGCTAATCCGATATGATCTCCACTGAGAATGTTGGATTCTAGCTTTGATTAATGAAGCTCTAACCTTGCTCCCGCCGACATCCGGTAATCTCTTCCCTTTTCTCTTATCAGCATAGTTCTCTTGGTATGTAACTGTTTAAATTTTTCCTATCTGTTGACACATTAAGGACAATGTTTGATTTAGGTTTGGGGGTGCATTTGCATATAGAGTTTTTAGTCTTTTTAATCTTTTACTTTCAAAAAAAAAAATAAAAAAAAAAATAACTCTTTTTGTAAAAACCTCCAACTTTTAGAGATTTTAGAGTCACTAGCATGCTTCTAGCTATGTTTACATAGAGAGTCTGACCGAAATAACAGAATTTGGAAGTACCGGAGAACACAGTCGGGTTTCTTAGTTGATTAGAGCGTTAAAGTTGGATTTAACCATACCGGAGAGCAAATTAGGTGCTGTTTAGATATTCGGTAGTAGAATTGTGATCACCCATAGTGGAGACTACCCATTTTACATCAAGTGAGGCACCAACCTTCAATTTTTTGCAACTTTCTAGAAAAGTCTGTTAGAGTGTGTGTCACCGTACATCAATTCCGGGTAGGAATGGTGAGCTACCCAACTTCGCACCAATTTCAGCACTACTTTTGATCTCTTGAGTGCTAGTTTTTGTCAATCATGAGGGTGACGTCTAAAGATGAAAACTCCTTCTAAATATCGATTTGCGAGTTAGCATCACTCTCTCTCTCTCAATCAACGAGACCCATAGAAACACATCATTGTCAACAAGCGGAGCATCATCGAATATTGAAAGAAAAGTTGATATAGTCCAAGGTTACATACAACAAAGAAAATAGGATGAGAATTAATAAAATTTATAAAATCAAGACAATACAAGTTGTGGAAAAATTGAGTGATAAAGTCCTTTGTCCATGGAGTTAGTTGTTTCATTATTTGTATTTTTATTTTCACTTATTGTAAATTTAAAATCAAAAAAAAAAAAATAAAAATAAAAATAATAAGTAGTTTATTTTCTTAGTGATACCACCATGGTAAAGATGAATTGAAAAAGAAAAATCCAATCAACAAGGAAATTGAGTAGAAAAGTTAAAAATTGTCAAGTTTAGAAGTTCGTCATCAACAGTTGAAGACCGAAGATTGAAGACATTTCTATGGTTCCTATGAGAGATTGATGTTAATTGCCGATCGGGTGAGAAGTGAGTGAGTACTCCCACCCCTTGCTAATGGTTGATTTCCTTTCTTAGAGATCATCAGAAAAAGATTCTTTTTGTCCACACTTTTGTGGAGTCTCCAGATTTTATTTCGGAAGGTTATCCTTCTTACCTACAACGTGTGCAGGATTTCTCTCTTTATTCCTGCTCGCACACATGAGAGACTAAAAAGCGATCTTTTTGAGTGCAATTATCATAAAACCCTAATGGTGAGGCAGAAGTCGAGGCTTATGATCACAATCGAATCCGAATTCTTTCATATGGTATGGTTACTTCTCGCTCAAAGCACTTAAGGATGAGAATGCGTTCTTTGGTAGTTCTAACTTCATGTTACTAGCATGCAGAAACTCTATGTCCTCATAGCTTCTTGGAGGCTTGAGACTCTTTTACACTCTGAAGTTGGAGAAGGTTTTGTGGGTACACCTCTGGTAAACCCTCACGAGACTACAACTCGTCCACTATGGACACCTAGGGTTTTAAAGGCTTAGTGCATACGCTAAATGCATTCGAGAGACTGCGACAGGGGGTATAGTTAGGATTTCTTATTTTCTGTTTTACTTGAGGACAAGTAAAATTCAGGTTTGGGGGTATTTGATGAGTGCTAAATAGTGCATATTTATACACCTTTTTATTGGCATTTTACTCATCTTTTGTGCTCAAGAATTAGATATTATCCCATATTCTGTATTTTCCTTGTTTTCAAGAATAAATATTTGTATTAATTAATTTTGTGTTTTTAGGTAATAAATAAAGCTCGGAGAAATTGAGGAGCCAAAAGAGCGAAGAATCGGAGGCAAGTGTCTTTGGAGCAGAAAGCCGAAGCCCGCGCGTGCAACAGTTGCAACCCAACAAGTAGCAACTCATCTACATACATGGGCTCGAGCTATCCATCTTCGACCCACGACCCGGATCCAAGCCCATCATTTCTGAGCCGTTGAGATCTCCCTCAGCTACATCCAACGGTCGCTCCTTCATGCGCATCACACTTTGCTGCTCCCGCTCAACACCAGATTACTCCGAGCCTCCCTGAGCCGTTCAGATATCACTCCCTAGATCCTACGCCGCCGCATCATTCTCATCATCACTCGCTGCGCCTGCTCCATAGCAAAGTCGCCTAACCCTATACCCTCTCGACCAACTCCCACATTCTCTTTTCCATCTTCTCTTTCTTCTTCCCCCATGCCTCTGCAAAATCTCACCCGACAGAGCAGAGCTCTGCTCTTCTTCACCTCCTCCCTCTCCCTGACAGAACCATCACCACCATCTCTTGTCAGCACAACAGCCGCCTCAACAACTCGTCCATCACCCTAGTTCTAGCCATCTTTACCCGTAGCTTCTTCTAACTTAGAGGCTAGGGTTGAGATAACTAGTATTAGGGTTTCTCTAACATCAACATCAAAGGCTACCAAAGACGAAGTGACAAGAGGAGAGCATTAATCAGAGAGTATGGGCGATTAGGTTTGCATTCAATTTTTCGTTATGATAAGAATTAGGGTTTGGTAATTTTCCTTTGCATGTATAAATAGAGGAAGAAATTGTGTGTTAGGTTCATGCCTCGGGCTAGCCAGAGCAGACAATTTAGTTTTATTTGTCGTTTTAAGTATGTTCTAAATTATTTGCTAGGGTTACAGTGAAACCCTAATTTTCCGATTGTGATTTCAATTATGTTGAATGTTCTTGAGTGCTTTATTTATCGATATTTTCAATTCCAAA
Source organism: Papaver armeniacum (assembly GCA_023531295.1). Classification (NCBI taxonomy): domain Eukaryota; kingdom Viridiplantae; phylum Streptophyta; class Magnoliopsida; order Ranunculales; family Papaveraceae; genus Papaver; species Papaver armeniacum. The sequence goes on from JAJJWW010017498.1 coordinate 54,937, forward strand.
GTATTGCAATACTCTTCTCTCACAATGGATGCCTTGTATCCATTGTAGTTAGGCAAACATTTGTGTTGTTGGTACCTCAGCTTAGACATTAGACATAATTACTAATTCCCCTGACTAGTGGTGCTTAATTAGACAACTAGTACTTAGGGTTAGTACCTTAGCTGATATTTGAAGTATCATTAGGTGAAACTCCGTAGACAAGCGGTGGAATTGACACACCTTGCCCTTAGCTACTACGGGAACAAGAACTTCAATTGAGTTGAACACATGATAGGAATTAGTGGTGGAACCGAAAACCCTAGCATCCCCGTTGTCACTGCTTGTATTTCATTTATTTCATTGCCACAACTTCCAATCTAGCCTTTTCGGCAACAAAACCATCTGTTGTTACTTGCATTTGTTAGAATTCAGTAGAAGAAGCCTTTAGATCACCTTTACGGCACCACAAGTCTCTGTGGATCGACCCATATTTGCCACGTCTCCGATAGACGCCGTGCACTTGCGGTTATAACAAGTAGGCCATAATATAAACCCTTTTCCAGGCCTACCAGCACCTCAAGAACACGAAGAACATAAGACGCACGGAGTACCGTCGTAAATGCTACAGTGACAACGACACGTCACTAGTAGGTCGTATTGCTACAGTAACAGTGACATTTACCATTTATCGTATTACTCGTAAATGTGGTTTGTTACGCTTCTCATGCGTTGCAAATTCCTGGTTTATTTGATATCTCTCATTTTCATCATTTGTAAGCACCTTTGAGCAATAAAATCATATTTTGAGCGTGTTTCCAAAAGGATGAGCTAGACCCAGAGCACTGGGACGACGGAGGAAGACAAATTTCATACATGGGTAAAATTATTTAATTCTTTTTAAGACTTTTGCATTAATTTTAATTGAAATATGATTTGAATTAATTGGTTGTCATTTAATTTGATGAGGTATGCTTAGCTTAAATGTTTTGATACATCATGCTTAGGATTTACAACTAATCTTTTGAGAATCTACCTTGGCAAAATCAGAGTCCATGTTAATTTTATTTATTGAGCTTTAATTGTTGAGAATAAATAAATTGAACCCTATGTTATGAATTCGACGAAATCCTAGTCCCAGTAACTCTCTTCATCCTGTGACAATATTTTGTATATATATTTCCTTATTTTCGTTATTAGTTTTAAAACAAATTCTCAACAAGTCTGAGTGAACGAATCATGTTACTACAACATCATTGAAAATACCCATTACTGACTACGTAGAGAGACCTGTATAGAATCTTGATGATTGGGCGGTTCTCTAGACATAATTGTTTGTTAGAGAGATTAACGCCTTCATGACGTCACACCGTTCGTTGTTCCCTGACTATACACCCCTCAGAACGAATATGATGCTTCAACTATCTCATATCTCAATTCTGAAAATAGATTAATTCTACCGTGTCATTCTCCGACTGAATTCCTAGAAAATAATATATTATATCTCATTACTCTGTTCCATGGCTATCCCCGGCTAGATTCCATGGATTAGTAATAGATAACCATTTTATCTCATTACTCCATTCCTTGAATTCCCCGGTTGAATTCCATGGATTAGTAATATAAACTCAATTCATTTTATTACTTCGTTTCATGAATCATTCTCAGCTGAATTTCATGAATTAGTAATAAATACTCAACAATCGGGCGTCTGGAGTATCACCGAGTAAGCCCCAAGAAAATAGTGCAAGTGTACTCAACGACGATTCACGAACGAGCGCCCAAATGCACGAACGAGCATTCAAAAATATGGACAAGCGAGGAAACCTACGCAAATTAGGAGAGAGAAAATAATAATAATAAATAAAAAGGGACACCTAGGGAACGGGCCCGCCGGTCGGTCATGCCGCCGTGGCCGGTCCCCCACACCTCTTCCTTTATTTTACTTTTATTATATTATTTTCATAATCTCATGAAGACTCCTTCATTCGAGCAAATTTCCTTGTTTGAGCAAAACTCACGGTTTCTCCATATTTTCCCTCAAACGATGAAAAATAATAAAAATAGGGGAAGGTGTCACGGGACCGAGGGTACCTAGCCATCCGGCCATGCCCTAGCCATGGCCGGTCCCACACCTTGCAATCCTTTTTTTTTCATAATTATATTTCCCTCATCTCATGAAACTCCTCCGTTTGAGCAAAAACCCTGGTTTTTCCATATTTTCTCAAATATTGCTCAAACGGTGAAAAAGCCAAAAAGTCAAATGGTCACATGAATGACTAGGATACTCACGAAAAATGTTAAAATATTATTATTTTAATATTCTAAAAACATTGATCAAATGAGCAAAGTTCTACTTGCTCAGTCGAGCAAAATCAAGAATTTCAGTCAAGATCAAACTCTTCTGAAAATCCAAAATATTGCTCAAACGCACACCGGAAAAAACAAAAATCTCAGGACTGAGACACAGACATCATGGCGACACATGCATGCTACCTTGACCAACCAAGTCCAGGCCTAAGGCTGGCAAGGAGCCGGTCCCACACATCTTTATAATTTTGACCTAATTTGCTCAATTGCTCATATTGGGTCCAAACTCTTTCCAACCAACTTGGAATTTGCTCAAACGACCATCAGCTGGTCCCACGACCACCAAGGGCCGGTCTCATTCCCTCTTGGTTGGTCCCTCACTTCTCCATAATTAGGTTTTATTACCTAATGCTCAGATGAGCACTATTTTAATAAATGATTAAACCAGCATTTAACCATCCTTTGACCAACTGGTCAACAAAGGACTTTGGTGCATACTCACACGAGCACTTGGTCACTACATGGTCGACCATCATCCCATGCAGCCAGTCCCTCCTTCACTCAGTGATTGATTTTCAATCAATCACCAACTGATCAGTAATCAATCAAAATTAGGGTTTTGAACTGAGTGCTTTGCAAATCATAACTTTGAGCAAGTCTAAACACTAATAATTTTATGTTGATCCAGCAATCAACATCTTAATTAATTATATAATATTCGGTCCAGCTACCAATATTTTAATTAATATTTTATTTGGCCATGCTACCAATAATTCATCAAACGAGCAATATTTGCTCAAACGAGGAATATTGACTTAACCAATATTCATCAATATTCAGTAATTTTACTTAGACGAGCAACGTTTCTCAGAGTGTTAATATTGATTCAACTATCAACATTCAACAATTTATCATACGATCAATATTTGCTCGGACGAGCAATATTTGCTCAAACTATCATCATGTTGATTCAAGAACTATACGTCTCAAAATACATGTTTAATCCATGAATCACTGAGCATTCGTCAATCATGATCGATTCAACAAAACTTAGACTCACCGTCTAATCAACTCAACAACTGACTAATTAAATACACGTATGCCTTGCAGACTCCACGTTCGTGAGACATCAATCACGTCACATGGGGGATATTAATTAGGGTTTTGGTCTAGCGGCCAACGGCACGTATGTTCATCCATGATGAAAAACGGGAGTAAGTTTTGCAAGCGGTTGAGGGAGTTAGCAAAGTAGTGGGTGGACGATCAACCAAGTCTCTATACGACATGTAACTGATTTTACCACGATCTCCCACTTTCCCACTCTTTCACTCAAGAAACCGTCACACTTACTTGGATCAATGTGTTTACTATTCTGACAATATAAATAAGTCAAAAATCGATGACCGAAAATACGTCAATTCTCTCGATCGAAACTTATTTATAGAACTCGACAGTTCATATACTTGCAGAAACCTTCAACACATCCATAATCCTTGATCATCATTGATCCCACAATTCTCAGCTTCCCTCCTACAGATCAACCCATCTCCCTCTTTGTGACCGAATTGACTCTGGAACGGCCATTGACTTGGTTTAGGCCGGAGTCCTACAGATTGATCTGTTGAAATCAAAGCACTCCCGTGCAGTGCATATGTGTGAGGTTAAGCAGTTTGCTCGGTTGAGGAGTCTCACCCGAACCGTCGTCTCTTCACTTTCCTAAAAAACCAGCAAATTGTTTTTCCCCATCTACAAAGATAACCCCTATAATATTCCACAGCCGCACTCCCCACAAAGATTTTTCAATTAAGCACAAGTTCAATTAAGAACTCTCCCCCATAAAATGTCATTCCCGAAAGAACAACAAGAGCGACCTTACTTTCACAAGAAAAGAAGGATTTCTTTGGACATTGACAAATCACATGAAACGTGAATTTGTATCCAAAAATCTCAATTAAATTAACCACAAGAGAACCTATGATTAATTTAATCGGAAATGCTCACATAAGAAAACTTACGGAGCCGCACAGTATTTACATAAAAATATGGATCAGGGAAGATCAATACTGCGGAATAAACAAAGATTCATTCTATTCTTCATCACTATTTGCACAATGACATATAATAGACTTAATCTTTGTAAACAAAAGCTCATCCTATCTTCCATCAATATTTGCATAATGACATAATAGTCTTATCTTTTGTTTGTCAAAAGTTCATTCAATCTTTTATCAATACTTGCATACCGACATATGAAAGACTTGATTAACTTTTGACCATGTATGGGACAATCATAGTTCACGGACGCAAACACACAAATCCCATAACAAGCTGCAATATATGAAACCATAAAGATTAATACTGCAAAAATCATCTTCCAAATAAACTTTAGAAATAAATAAATCTAAAAACATTGCAAGATGAAAATCGTTGGAAATAACTATGTGTACTCACAATAATGGCTATTCCAAACCCTAGTTATCCTTCTTAAAACATAAGAATAAATTCTCATAAGAAGTTTCCTAGACATCAAGAAAAACTCGTAATGCACATATAAGATGATTTGTCCTTAAAGGGTAAAATCAATCTTTTTCGCACGAATTTACACCAAGAATAGGTACCAAAGGCGTATAAAAATATTTTCTTAATAAAGAAGAACATAAAAAGTCATTAACGACCATGCACCATAGTTCACTTAAGATGATTGTGAACATTCAAGAATCCCATAGCAATGCGTACTACTGTCCATTCTTGAACTTCCTTTTTTGTGATTCACCAACAAAATTCTTGTAAAATCTCAAATAAGCTTAGAAGAGTAGTACTCCAAGAATCCAAGTGCCCAAGTCCAAGAGAAGTGGAACAAGTGCGACGAAACGGAGCAAAACACTCAAAAACAAGAGAGGGGATAAAGACCAATCTTAACTCATCCAAATTCAATAATTCTCATCTCCATTTTGAATATAACTCAAAGAGGAAGAGAATGCAAAAATAATGAGGTCATTCCGAGTTCGGACGAAGAAGTTACGGCCAAAACAAGTTTACCGAATATCGACGTCTACGGGCAAGTATGCATACGGGTTTGCAAACGAATTTTCATGACCTGGAGAATATGCAAATGGGTATGCGTACTAAAATCCCTGGATTTTGATTTTAAATGATGGTATGTGTAGGACCAGAATATCGCAACACTAATACTTCGCGAGATTAATAAAGAACTGCATCGCGAAGGAGTCGCAGGGAGGTAAATAAATGACGTAATAGATGACGACAGTTAGAACATGAGGAAAGTGTGAAGACTTGGTGAGATTTAAGAGTGTCGCGAAGGCAAACAGTTGTACATTCGCGAGCATTCGCGAGATGTTTCCGAAAATAAAGGACAGTATAGCTGTCATCCACTATGTAATACCCTATATAAAGGGTCGAGTAAGTCTGTTGTAGGGAGAGGTCTTTTTGAATTGTGAAACAAGTCATTAGGAGAGAGAAAGGAAAGAGAGATTGTAATTTCTTTAACTTTGTTCTACATTTCCTTGTAAATCATTCAAGAAAACAATTAATAAAACACATCATTGTTCATCTTCTAATGGATTGATTAAACAGATTTGAGTGAGGGGTGTAGTGTGGGAAATCCTGCAACTACATATGCGCTAGAAACAGGGACGAACAAGATTGAAGATTGAAGAGTACAATTAAAATCGCTTAAATCAAGAAAATGAGAAAAGAAAAGGTTAAATCAGATGAGATAGAAGAATTAAGAAGCAAGGAACATAGTGAAGAAATGGAATACAATTCAATTAAAAAAGCAATGGTTAATGAATTCCATGAAAATATTAGAGGAAGGATACATAAACGAGATTTCGAAGGAAAGAAGATTATAGATGAGGAGAAAACATCGTCTTTGAAGGAATGGGAAAAGCAGAAAATAACATTCACAAGTAGCGGAAGTTCCTAGAGAAAATTTGAATCATACATCTCCACTAGTGATCACGATAAATGCAAGCAAAAAAGAGAAGAATCGGCAAAAGAAGCGGAAGAATGGGAAATAAATAGAACTTTGGTGGATACGGGAGTTTGGTGAGTATCATGTTTTACCATACTTACAAAAAATTAGGATATAAAGATGAAGAAATGAGTTCTCCAAGATATAATATTCATGGTTTTGGAAAATCTATAACAGTACCAAAAGGGGAGATGAAATTGCGAATTTTACTTGGGGAAATTGAAACACAAGTGACATTAAGTGTAGTGGATATGGAATCGCCATACCACATATTGTTAGGAGACCTTGGGTACATGCGATTAAGGCAAGAGCATCAACACTTCATCGGTGCATCAAATTTCTGTGCCGAGTGGAATTGGTGAGATCGGAGGGGATATTGATAAAGGAAGAATATATTATCAAATCGAGGTAAAGCATTATGAAGGGCAAATGAAGAAGCGAAAAGATCGCAGGGAAGATGATAAAACCAGACTAAGAAAGAAGAGGAATTTAGAATTTACATGATAAGAGCAAAAGAAGGAAAAGGAATACCTGGCGAAATCATGGGAGAAGGGAGTGAGTTCGCGAAGGAAATAAGAGGACCAACTCCTATGGGAGAACCGAAGTCTAGCTATGTCGCATGAGAACAAACAAAAGAAGTGAATGTTGGAACCGAGGAGGAGCCTAAAATCTTAAAAATTGGGACTAAAATGGAAGCGGATGAAGAGAAAAGAACTGTTGAGTTGTTGCGAGATTATAAAGACATTTTCGCATGGGATATGGATGAAATGCCCGGTATAGATCCATCTGTGGCTTGCCATAAATTGGAAATTGACAAGAATGTAAAACCCTTTAAACAAAGAATTAGAAAGATCGCGACAGCATATCATCCTCAAATAGAAGAAGAATTGCAGAAAATGTTGGACGCAGGAATTATTAGACAAGCAAAGTATCCCGAATGGATAGCAAATATGGTTATAGTTCCAAAGAAGAAAAAAGGAATAAGAATTTGTATAGACTTTACTGATCTAAATAAAGCTTGTCCTAAAGATAGTTTCCCGTTACCAGATATTCCACAATTGGTTGAAGCAGCGGCAGGAAATGAAAGGATATCTTCTCTTGATGGATACAAGGGTTACAATCAAATTCCTCTCGCCGAAGAAGACCAAGAACATACTTTGCTTTATTTGCTCCAAGAGGATTGTCTTTGTTATACAAAAATGCCATTTGGTCTGCGAAATGCCGGTGCGACATACCAAAGGATGGTGGAGAAAGTGTTCGCGAGATGGATACATAAAACATTGGAGGTATATGTTGATGATATGTTAATAAAAAGTAGAAAAGCAAAAGACCACGTACAGGATTTGAAAGAAATTTTTGAACAAATGAGGCAATTTAATATCAAAGTAAACCCAGAAAAATGCACCTTTGGGGTCGCCTCTGGAAAATTTTTAGGGTACATTGTATCCAAAGAAGGAATTCAAGTCGACCCAGAAAAAGTACAAGCAGTTCGCGATATGCCAACACCGGCGACAATAAAAGATGTTCAAAAGTTAAATGGGTTGTTAGCTTCGCTAGGGAGGTTCATCTCGCGATCGTCTGACAAATGCAAGCACTTTTTCAACATCCTTAGAAAGGGATCAAAGTTTAAATGGACAGATGAGTGTGAGAAAGCCTTGCAAGGAATAAAAGAACATTTAATGGACATATCAATTTTGCAAAAAGCGGAAGAAGGAGAGGAATTGTTGATCTATCTTGCGACAACTTCACATGCATTAAGTGCAGTGTTACTGCGAGTGGACGCAGGAGTAGAAAAACCAATTTATTACATCAGCAAAACTTTCAACGCTGCGGAAAAGAATTACTCAAAAATTGAAAAACTAATCTTAGCATTAGTTTATGCAACATTTAAGCTTCGTATATATTTTCAAGCGCATGTTGTCAAGGTGGTGACAAAAGTACCAATAGAATCAGTGATGAAGAATTCAAAGAGGTCGGGAAGAGTTGAGAGATGGAATGCTCAAATAAGTCATTGCAAACTCAAATATGAAATACTATCTTCGCCAAAATCACAGGTTGTCGCAGACTTTTTAGCAGAATTCCCTTTGGAAGAAGATGAATCGGTAGAAGAAATGATGGATGTTGAGGAAGAACATGGAGATCCGAAAGATTTGTTAACGGAGCCGAATAGATGGGAAATATTGGTAGATGGGTCATCAAATGGAGAAGGAAATGGAATAGGAATTGTTGTGATATCGCCAGAGGGTAATAAAATAGCTCTTTCTTTCAGATTGGAGTTTGCATCAACAAATAATGAAACAGAATATGAAGCTATAATACATGCCTTGCGATTTGCAATAGAAATGAAATTTGGAGAATGTAAGGATTACTAGTGATTGACAATTGGCAATTCTCCGGATAAAAGAAGAATATGCTATAAACGAATTGTCTTTGCAAAAATATAAGAAACTTGTTGACGAGTTGTCGACTTGAGATACCAAGAATAAAGTGGAGACATATATCAAGGAGAAATAATAGACTCATGCAGACGCTTTTGCTTTTATATCAAGTATGATGACAGATCCGGTTGCGAGAAATATTAAAATACAAACACTTTCGATGCCGTCAATTGACAAAGAAGAAGAACAAGAAACCGATGTAATGGTAGTAGAAGATGGAACACAAACACTCTGCGAAGAAGATTGGAGAGCGGAGCTTCATGCATATTTGATGACAGGAGAAACACCAAGAAATAGATTGGAGACACACAAATTAAAAAGCCGAGCAACAAATTATGAATTAAGAGATGGAGTGATATACCGACGATCTTTTAACGGGCCTTCACTTAGATGTTTAACAAGAAAGGAAGGAGAAATCATATTGAAGATGTTGCATAGTGGGGATCTTTGGTAATCACAACGGAGGAAGATCTTTAGCGTATAAAGCAAAAATGCAGGGTTATTATTGGCCATATATGCATGAGGACGCGAAACAAGTATCAAGGCGTTGCGAGGATTGCCAAAGGCATGGGAAGAAAATACATGCACCAGGAGCCCCGTTAAATTCTTCAACAAGTGTTTGGCCATTTGGAAAGTGGGGATTAGACATTGTAGGACCATTTTTACCAAGAACGGGACAGAGAAGATATTTGATCGTCGCATCTGATTATTTCACAAAATGGGCGAGAGGTGAAAGCGGTACAACATATTCGCGATAAGGATGTTTTTACTTTTATATTTGAGAACATTATATGTAGATTTGGAGTTCCAAAGACAGTTGGTATCCGACAATGGGAAGCAGTTTGAAGGACAAAATATAGAATTGTTACTTAATGCATTTCGAGATACGATGTGGGAAATCAACTCCTCTATACCCACAAGGCTAATGGTCAAGCGGAGGCGAACTTAATAAAACAATATCAGATATATTGAAGAAAAAAATTGGAAGGATACAATAATAGATGGTGCGAACAAGTACCCAATGCGGTATGGGCTTATAATACAACTAGAAGAGAAGCTACAGGCATGTCCCCTTTTGTTTAACATATGGATTTGAAGCTGTACTCCCAACAGAAGTGAAAATTCCAACTACAAAGAAAGAAGCTTGGGAGAAAAATCTTAGTGCGGGTAACATCTTAATCAAGTTAGATGAATTGGAAGAAAAAAGAGAGAGAGCACCAAAGCATATGGAGAATTACCAGCGAAGATTGGCGGAGAATATAATAAGCGTGTCAAGATACGTGAATTTCAGCCAGGTGATTTGGTCTCATGAGAAACACCTATGTATCAACGAGAAAATGGTGGTAAGCTGGCAAGAAAATGGGATGGACCTTATATTATCAAGGAGATAGTTGGCACGAGGGCATATAAATTAATGGATCCGAAGGCAAAGATGTAGGGCAAAAATTAGATAGGCCGTGGAATAGGTTATATCTCAAGAAATATTATCCATAGAAGATGGGAGAAATAGAATGAGTTGGTAATGTAATGTTTTCGACATGAGACAGATTGCGAGATCAATGGAAATAAAGCAAGATTGTGCGATAACCTTCGCAGACAAATGATTGAATAAATTGATAAAATGAATGAGTGAGTGAATGGGACAAACCTTTATGGCGTACACCCTAGTTCGCGAATGATACTTCGCAAGAGGCAAATGTAAGACCTAAAGTGCGTCATATAAGGGGGTATCTCTTAACATGACTCAGGTGGAAGGTTACACCGCTCCGGAAACCTGGGTCATGGAGATTTGGGGCCCATAAAAGCCTATCCGGGGAGATACCTTGGATTTCCAACTATATATATAAGGTTATACAGTTGGACGCCCGAGGGTCTCTTCCAAGGAGTCGAGTGTATGACCAAGGCGCCGAGGTACACGGTTGAGTCAAGAGTGCGGGGAGCATGGAACTTCCTTACCACTCTTGACAAGTCTTGGCACATGCCGCACTCTACCGAAGAAAACTCCACTTAGGGTGTAGTCTCGTAACCATAAGCCATATAGGTATAAGGGATAAGAGTCTGAAAACAACTGGTTGTTGTTAAGACCGGATGGGAGGAGCTAGTCTTGTATGGCCGATGTACGCCTCCTTGAAGGGGAAACCGGGGGGAGAAGATAAGGGCGGCACCCTCTCCATTAGGGAGGCGATAAGTGTCAAAAGACGCAAATGTCATGAGGCTTTATTCTCGCAAGAGAATTTAGGCTTGTCATATTTGTGCAATGATCCTGCAGAGGCAATAATACTAACGCGAGGGTAAGATGAGATCAATGGGTTTTTACATGAAAATGTAAGAACGTCCTGCGATTTCATCGCAAAGACGACAATGTCGCGGGATTGTATGATCGCAAGAACATTTAAACCTGTCATATTGTCGCAAATACAATGTCCTGCAGAGGCAAAAATACTTAAGAAACGATAAGACAAGATCAATGGGTCATTACATGAAAATGTAAAGACGTCCTGCGACCTTGTCGCAATGAGGGGTGGCAAAATAAGACCTTTACTTAGGAAGGCAAAATAAGACCACACAAATAATGATAAGGCAAGACCAATGGGTCATTACATGAAAATGTAGAGACATCCTGCGATCTTGTCGCAATAACGGCATTCAAGAAAGATCTTTAAACATTTTTGATATAGGCAATCGAGATCTTTCCATCGCGAGAAAGATTACAATAAAAGGTTTAATGGAAAATAAAGGGATTACTTGATAAGGTGGCGAGATGAGTTCTTATAATAAGAAAGAAATAGAAACTAATTCATCCAAAACCAGACTTAGTACTTTGCAATCAAAAAGAAAAATTCAACAAAGCTAAAGAAATTACATCAACTTCAACATCAACTAATTCAACAAAGTTACAAAGAAACTTAATTCTCTACATCAACTTGCTCAGCTGAAGGAGATGGTAAAGATTCTTCAACAATCTTATCAGCTTCACCCTCGCCAGTCGAAGGGTTTTCATCACAAATTCTTTCGGAAGGTTCCTTATTGATAACTTCATTATTAGCGAGGTCTTCGCGGCTTTCATAATCATAATCACTTTGTCGGGAGAGTTGGGTACTTCATCATCTTCAACATCCAATGGTTCAACATAGACGGGATCAAGGGATTTAGAAAGTAAGATATTATTCACAAGAACTTCGCTTTGGGAGGAAATTGACGAAGAAGTGCTTTTTGTTGATTTCTACTCTGGATATCTTTGAGATGATTAAGGTAGTTAAACCTCCTTCTGGCTCGGTCGCGAGATTGGGCAAGAGAATCAACTAGAGTTGCATTTTCCTTGCGAATTTTAGCATGCGCCGCTTCCAAAGTAGATAGAGAAGAGTGAAGATTTTTCTCAGATTCGCAGGGAGTAAAGAAAGACATTAAAATCATAAGGTGGAAAGTGGTATAGAAATTAGAAAAGAAAAATAATGGAAAAGGCGGTCAAATTTTATGACTACCTTCCTTCATGCGAGACAAGATATTGAGTAAGGGCCAAGCAATTATTCCCAGATTTTCCATGGCATTATCAAAACCATCACCGACAAGACCTTTTAACCGCGATCGCAAGCTCTTTTCGTTAGAAATCAATAACTTATTTTGATTCGCAAGAGAAGAATGGGATTCTTTTAACTTGGTATAATCATCCTTGAGTTGGTTGGTTTTTACACTTAGATTTATTCTATTCGAATAAGTTTATCTCTTTCAATGGTAGTATCTTCAAGTTTAGTTTTGTGAGGCGATAGACTGTTCTTGCTCATTCAATGATTTTTTACAAGCATCAAGTTGTTGCGAGGATATCGCCACTTTATCCAATAAAGCTCGCTTCTCTTGAGATAAAGTTCCATTTTTAAATCGATAAGGTTTCCAACTCCAAATTAGATTTATTCAAAGCATATGAGAGACGCGACACTTCATTACTTAATAATTCTTGGTTTTGAACTAAGCGAGATGTTTTCTTGAGAAAGATTATTTATTTGATCCATAGAAAATATATGGAGATTATCTAAACGATTATATTGCTCCATCCAGCGTCTCTTTCCACTCGAGTTTCTTCTACAATAGATTCCGTTGGTATATCTCCATCTTACGTTTCTGGTGCAAAACTTGAGAGTCGAACCAAGTTTTTTTTTTAAAAAAAAAAAAAAAAAAAAAAAAAAAAGGGGGGGGGGGGGGGGGAGGAGAGATACCTTTTAATTCTTCATTTTTCTTGCGAAGGTTATCGCGGTCCAACAAAGTATTATGAAGATTATTCTTCAAAGTCTTAATTTCTTGTTCTAAGGATACTCGCGATATTGTATCGGAACCAAAGTATTTACCCAAAGATTCAAAACGCTAGATCTGGGTGGGATCAATGGAGGCTTTTTAACATCATTCATGGTATCGATAAGATTTTAAAAGCTATGTCTATCCCTTCCAAATTTTCTTTGCTAAGAGAGATAGATTTTGAGGAAGAAGAAATGGTAGAGGAAGAAGGAAAAGTTGAGTCACCCATAGTTATAAGACCGCCAATTGGAGAGACTCGATCAATAGGTGGAGGCGAGGTAAAAGTAAAAGTAGGAATAGGCGGGACTGAAGAATTTCATTCTGAAAATTCGGGGATTGATTTATCCTGCGATGACACTGTAGGGAATGGTACATTATCTTGAGAAGAAGGAATTGGATTATCTTGCGAAGAAGTCGCTGTAGTAGGAGATTTGCCTTGCGAAGACATCGTAGGGAAAGAAGAATGCTTGAATCCCGAAAAAGGAACAGTTGGAGCAGCAGCAGAGGCATCAAATGTATTATGGCAAGACCTTTTGGGAGATCTATCATCATTCTTATCATCATGCGAATAATAAATCAACTAAGAAACAGAGGCAACAAAATTGCTATTAAAGGATTAAATATTTCTAAAAATACCTTACTACTCGCAGGTTGTTTTTGGAAGCCAGAGACTTGATTCGAAGAAGATTTTGGTTGCGAACCAGTGGGGATGTTAGGGTTCACCACGGTATATTTAGAGTTTGGGTTTGTTCTTGCTTTGAAACAAAAATGGCGAAAGAAATATCAAAAGAAGAACAAAATCAAGATGAAGTAATTTCAATAAGGAAGATCAATCAAGAGAATAATCAAAATCAATGAAAATAACGAACCTGGATGCCATGAAAACGATAATGAAAAGATAATAAAAAGAAGAGGATGAAGATGAATAGGGAAATAGTTGCAGACGATGAAGAAGATATAGAAGAAGAGAAGGGATGGTTTTCACAGCAGTTTTTCCTTTAAATAGAAGAAAAAGGGTGACCGGATAACATTAAATGTACCGGTAGAAAGAGTAATTTTAGACACGTGTAAACGGTCATCCCAAGATTCAAGGAATCAAATTTATGTGGGAAATTGAAGATATATTACTTCTTGTTCACTTCGCAAAGCTTCGGAACTTCGCAAAAGAATAGAGGCAAGTACGTACTTTTCAAGTCCAATATTCTTTCGCTCGTTCCTTCATCAACAAATGTCAAAGATCACCACAATAACAAATTTTTCCTTAAAAATCGCTCTCCAAGCGATTTTCAAGGAAAAAGAGGCAAGATGTAGGACTGAATATCGCAACACTAATACTTCGCGAGATTAATAAAGAACTGCATCGCGAAGGAGTCGCAAGGAGGTAAATAAATGACGTAATAGATGACGGCAGTTAGAAATATGAGGAAAGTGTGAAGACTTGGCGAGATTTAAGAGTGTCGCGAAGGCAAACAGTTGTACATTCGCGAGCATTCGCGAGACGTTTCCGAAAATAAAGGACAGGTATATTTTGTCATCCACTATGTAATACCCTATATAAAGGGTCGAGTAAGTCCGTTGTAGGGAGAGGTCTTTTTGAATTGTGAAACAAGTCATTAGGAGAGAGAAAGGAAAGAGAGATTGTAATTTCTTTAACTTTGTTCTACATTTCCTTATAAATCATTCAAGAAAACAATTAATAAAACACATCATTGTTCATCTTCTAATGGATTGATTAAACAGATTTGAGTGAGGGGTGTAGTGTGGGAAATCCTGCAACTACAGTATGCATACCTGGTATGTGTACCATGAAGTCCAAACATCCGAACTACTATTTTCAAACCTAAACATTTAAAAATCTAAAACATAGATCAAGTTAGGTAGAAATGAACGATAAGCAAGGTACATGGATCACTATAAGTACTCTAAGAAAATAAAAACAAAAATCTTGCTCAAGTTTCTAGACATACCTCTTTAGAAGAATCCAATCGAATTCTACAACCTTACCGAACATAATCTGTGCGCCCCAATTCTTGTGCTTCCCTCACCGTATACATAGCAGGGCATTCCTTGGTGAGGATGCACTTATAACACAATCAAGCTTGATGTGAACAATGTCTTGCTCACTATTGAAGGGTGATTTCAGTTCTGGTCCTACCCGTCCTAGCTACACCAAATGACCTCACCTTTCTAGGAATAGTAAGAGAGAGAGAGAGAGAGAGTTGCCTTTCCATTGTACCTTGTCCTTCCTTATATAGGCTTTACCAAAAGCCCCCCCTTTTATGACATCATGACACATGTCCTAACCCTCCTTAATTACCCCTAATGCCATTCTTTAATATAACCTCCTCTTTATTTGTTAATTCTTTCCTTATCCCTCCTCCCCAATGGGTATTTTATCATTTTGGCTTGGGCTTGGTTCCCAAGTCCCCATGTATCACGTTAGGCTTGTGATTACTAATTTTCCCATAGCCTACGTAATGTATACAAATCGGAAAATTAGATACTAAGTAGTATTGATGCCTCTGTTGAACTGATAATGTTTAGTTATAAAAGATACTCAAGATCACGATAATAACAAAGAACATAAATATAAAGTAAATGATACTAATTTATCATGAGACACAAGAGATTACGTGATTCGACTTTTGTCTACGTCCACGGGGTAATGAGTGATTGTTTGTATTAAGTTGTGGTGGTTACAAATATCTTAAATGCTTCCCAAAGTAATAGAGAGAACTCAAGTTGAAGTAAATACTTAAGTTCTAAACATTAAAGAGGTATAAGCTTAAGACTAGATCTTCTTTCCTAGATCTTGAATGCCCTTAATTTGTTGGTGAAGCTTGGTATTTATAGCCTTTCGCTCCCAGTATATCTTTGCTGTCTTTGGACCCGCCTGCTTTCTCTGATATACCTTCCGTACAAATGGTACTTTCGTTCACCGCGTGCTTTCTCCAGTCGGATTCTGCCACCTCAGCTAACCCACGTTCCTTTGGGAACTTCCCGACCTTTTTAGTAGTTCGCATTGTACCCTTCGTTCCCGCTATTCTTTGCCATTCTTGATCATGGTTCGCATCAGCTTTCCTTGCTTGTTGACTCCATCATCTCTCCAGTTCGTGCTTTGGTTATGCGTGTAGATAAGAGATTGTGCATTTAATGTCCTTTGATTATATATGTCATCTACCTCTGTCGAGAAATATTTGCATGGCACTGACATCATGATTCTCCCCATTGCCTTAATATGTTGCCTCTCTAGACTAGGCTTTACTTTTCCCATCTTGACCGTAATTCTCTTAAGATTTGAGGTATCCCTTCTTGGGATAAGATAAAGCACGCCATTGCGCGGTTATCTCCGGCGCACCCTCTCATACTCTTCGTTGAAGGTATCCTCTGCTACTGCTTCTTCCATCTCGGGTTTCTCGCGCTTGTTGTGTAGTGTCTCTCGATGTCGGCGAGAGATATTCTTGAGTTGGTTATCTTGTGTGCGACCACCGAAACCGCGACACGTGCTCCATGAGAATATTGGTATTCACATTGTTCACCGAATGTCGCTCCTCTTCTCTCTCGTTTGCCCATTTTCTTTCATATTCTGTTGGTTTTGACCTTCTCCATCATTTCTCATATTCATTTGGTAGGATTGGAAGAATTCTTGATATCTTTTTCCAAAAAAAACCCATAACGCCGTCATTTTTGCACGTACCGGTTGGGTGGTCCCACATGTCTCTTCATGCAATAACTTCCCCTTGAATTTCTAGGCACCCAAATTTTTGGATTCTCCAGCCGCCTATAAGAACAGAATATCATAAGGAATTTCATTAACTTTCTTTTCTCTTCTCGAATTGTCGCTCTCCTATCCCTTTCTCAAAGATTTTTGTTCTTCTTTTGCTTTCAACTGTCGGCCTTCCATCGAATCCCAAAGCTTTTGTTCTTCAGCACTCGATTATCACACACAGGTAGGTGATTCTCTTCCTTGTTCTTTCGAATCGTTTATCTCGGATTCGCCTTGATCCAATTACGCTTTTGAATATCGTCGATGCTCTTGAATGTCTGCATGTGCTATTTGTAAATTTTGATGCGTTCTCTGTGCTGTTTGATGGTATGGGTTACTTCCCATTTTGCGATTTCATCACGAACATGCCTTGATTCTTTTTTATCTGCAACTTTGATGGATGTGGTTTATGATTCTCCATTTCGTCCCACAGACGAATTAAGTTGCTTTCTTTGGTTGGTTTAGCTAAACCCATGCCCTAAGTATGTTTTTTTTGCCCCAATTTGTTTTTGGGTCGACTGTAATTTCAGTCCGCCATTGTTGATGGAATGTTCTCCCTGTTGATGCTAGGAATCATGAGACTCCCGAAGAAGCCTGTGCGCAGGGATCCGAAGCCTAGATTGTCTGCTGAGCCACCTCCGCAGATGGATCATCCTGACGCTACACCTTCTCCACCTCCTGAGGACACTGAGGTACCTGATGGTACTGAGGTGGATGTGGGTCCTGAGGCTGCCCCGGGCCCTGAGGTTGAAGAGGTTGCTGTTGAAGATCTTCCTCCTCCTCCGCCTCACTATGAGCCTCAAAGGCTGCAACTGCGTGACAACAATAGATATGCTCACTTGTCCTTGGCTGAGATCTCAAAGTCTTTTCATCTGCATAAGTTTGAGATCTTTTTTCTTGATGGCCCCGATGTTCTTACCGAGTCTATGATCCGGAGTTTTCCTTATGATGAGAACAACCTGTTGATTAGTGTCGGCCAGTTGGCTACCGGTATGCTCTTGCCTTTATTTAGTAGAAAGGATCCCTTCTACTATGATGTTTTTTCTACCAGGGATGACCAGGTGAACAAGACTCAGGTCCGAGGAGTCATGCAATATACTGGAAATTTCTGGTGTGCCCTTCGTGAGTGCTGATACCGTAGTAAGGGAAAGACTTCTTTGAAGTCTTATGACCCTTTTGATGCTGGAAGGTCTAAGAAAGAGGTTTACACCCCTGCCAACTTCAATGCTACATATGCTGATGCTATTCATAAAAGTAATCTTCTTCCTTAGAGCATTGGCCCCTGTCGTATCCATGTTACTGCTAAGCATATTAGAGAGGGTAACAGCCTTCGTCTGTTGGAGGAGATTGATAAGACTGGTCTGAGTGTCATCCCTTATCTTGCTAAGCTCCCTTTGCCGAAGCCTGATCGTATCCATCTTGATCATGATGATCGCTGGGGTCGTACTCTTCTTCGTGTGGTGGGTCCCTGGTCCTACGATTTTACTATCGTAAATCCCAACGTCCCTCGTACAGCTCTTTCGTTTCTTTATCTGCTTCTCTCATGGACCGAGTTTGGAAAGCAAAGGTTTCCTCAGCGTCTGATATGGGCCCTTTTATCGAAGGTTCGTAGATCCTTCCAATTTGCACGGTGGTGGTGTTTCTATCTTTTAACATAGAGGATATAATTGCTAAGGCATGCGTGTCTGTTGTCTTTTCGACATACATGCCTCAATGTTACGTTGTTGATATTGGATGTATGCTCCTGAGCTAGCTTTAAGTACGAAGATAGCACTGGATCCAGAGTTTGGTATTTGAGTTCGATTTGTCTAATGACCAGCTGTGAATCACTAGTCAACCAAACATCTGATAAGCCTAGCTCCCTTGCCAAGCGTAAACCATGTATGAACGCCTCATATTCTGTGATGTTATTGGCGTATTGCTCGAATTCTAACCTGAATGCGTAGATGAGTCAGTCTCCGGTGGGGGTTGTTATTATAATCCATATGCCTGCGCCCTCTCCGTTGAATGAGCCATCTACGAATATCTCCCATCTTCGTGAATTCTGAGGTTCCAACAGATCTTCTGGTTCTTGCTTGTCTTCATCCATTCCTGGGATGTCATCTATCTCCGCTTCGTGTTCGCCGAGAGGTAGATTCATGGAAAGTCTGCCAAGATCTCGTGATTTCTCGGCCTTTCTAGTTTCAAAGATTATGTGAAATGTTTGATCATGGCATTCCATTTTTCCACCCTTCCAATTTTCTCCGTGCTATCGAGGATTTTCCCTATCTGAGCCTTCGTGAAGACTCGGATGGTATGTGCGTCAAAATATATCCTTAGTTTTTGTGTTGCCACTACTAAGGAATATATAAGTTGCTCCACCTTGGTTTAGTTACGCTCCGCTAAACTGAGTGTTTTGCTGATGTAGTAGACTAGTTTTTCTCCTTGTCCTTGGTCTCGTATCAATACCGCTCTTACAACGTAGCTTGTTGCTGCTAAGTATAAAGTGAGTATATCACATGGCTCCGACTTCTGTAAGATGGGTATTGATGTCAACTACTCCTTGATTTTTTGGAAAGCTTGTTCGCATTCCGTGGTCCACACGAACCCGCTTCCTTTCCTTAGTGTATCGAAGAATGCTTTGCATTTGTCCGATGACCTTGCTATGAATCTTCCCATGGAGGCTAAGATTCCATTTAGCTTTTGTACTTCCTTTAGTGTTTTTGGAGATGACATCTCCATTATTACTCTGACCCTTTCGGGGTCCACTTCTATTCCTCGGTTAGTTACCAAGTACCATAGGAATTTTCCTGAGGTTACTCCAAACGTGCATTTCTCCGGGTTTACTTTCATGTGAGTATAGACAGGTGGTTTTTCGCCTCTTTGCTCCTGACTAGCATGTCGTCCACATAAACCTCTAGTATCTTTCCTATCCATGGCTTAAATATTTTGTCTACCAATCGTTGGTATGTTTCCCCCGCGTTCTTTAGTCCAAAAGGCATCCTTGTATAACAATACAAGCCTCGTGGGGTAAACAACGCAGTATGCTCCTGGTCTTATTCTCTGCAAGGGCGATTTGGTTGTAACCAGAGTAGCCATCCATGAAGGATAATATCTTGTGACCTTCGGTTGTATTGACCAGCTGGTCAATATTTGGCAGCTGGTAGCTGTCCTTGGGGCAAGCCTTGTTGAGATTTCTAAAGTCGATGCAAATGCGTACGCCACCGTTCTTCTTAGGTATGATGACCATGTCTGATATCCACGTTGGATACTTGACTTCTCGTATGAATCCTACTGATAGGATCTTTTGCAATTCCTTTTCTACCGCCTCTTGGTAGATATCTGCTACCTTGCGGATACGTTGTTTGAATAGTGACATTTCTGGTTTGAGCCGAAGGTGGTGAGAGACCAAATTCGGGTCAATTCCTGGCATGTCTTCCAATGACCACGCAAAGATATATGCGTAATACCGTAGTATCCTTTGTAGTTGCATCTCCTCGTCTTCTTCTAGTAAAGTTCCGATATTGATCATCTTTGGTTACGCTCTCCGTTCCGATGTTGATTTTCTTTGTTGGTTCCACCGGTGAGAAGGTTTGTTTCTGAGGTCATTGAGGAGTGCTTTTATGTAATTGTCATTTGGTGGAGACATCCGCTGCTGGTGTTGCAGATGTGCTTGCTTCTTGAACTGAGGGGGCTTCGGGTACTTTGAAGCCTCCATCCTTTACTTCGCTGGCATTTGCATTTCGTCTTTTTCTTTCGTGTTGCTATGCGGAAACTCTTTTTTCGTTGAGTCTGACCTTCGCTAGATTGCATAGCCTTGCATCTTGTTGATCACCTTTGATTTCCATTTCACCCATGGGTGTAGGGAATCGAAGGTACTGGTGATAGGTCGAGGTTGTTCCTCTTAACCGATGGACCCATAGTCGTCCCATGATGACATTGTAGGTCGAAGGTGCTCCCACAATACAGAACCTTGTGCTGGTTACTAAGGGTCCTGCGCGTACCTGCAAGACGATTTATCCTTTTGGTCTATAGATTGCTCCGTTGAAACTGTATATTGTGCAAGTGGACAAATCCATTTGCTCAGCTGTCAAACCCATACGTAAGTAGGGTTCGTAGAACAATACATTTAACGAGCTGCCCCCATCAATGAGGATCTTCGTAACATTCCACCCATGTATTGGTAGAGTGATCACAAGTGGATCATTGTTCATCTCGACTTCCTGGTTGACGTCTCTTGTTGAGAATCTTAATGGCGTGGCCATCCATTCTTCCCAAGTGCTAGTGGGTGGTCCACTTAGCTTGAACACCTCGTAAGCTTCTAACTTTCTTCTGTTTCGAGCTAACTTGAGGATGTCTTCGAGTAACTCCTCCTGGCCTCCACTGGAGAAGGTGATCATGTTGATGTATTTGCTGTCCTGAGGTAGTTCTACCCTTTTCTTGGGGGCTACCTTTGTATCCGCTGGTTGGATTTGCACATACTCCATGAACTTGCATTCGTCTATGAGTCTCTGAATCGTGTTCCGTAGGTGATAACATGTATCTCCGGAATCGGTTCCAGAGAGTTGGTTCGTTGTGGAGCTGTTGTTGTCTTTGTTTGCGCCCTGGGGTTGTCCTTATTGATTTCTTCAAGTCTGATGTAGCGATCTTGGACAACCCTAAGCTCTCATTCGGAATCAAGGGCTCGGTTGTAAAGCTCCACGAAGATAGATGAGGTTCTATCAAGTCCGTGCTTATAGTAATTAATGCTAATTTCTGGATTGACTTTCCCGATTGCTTGGCATGTCTTCTACCACCTGTCTGTGTATTGCATCAATATTTCCCGGGGTCTGATAGCTAAAGCAAATAGCCTATCTAACCCTGCTTTTGTTGACTTGTTGTACATATATGTCTCCAAGAATACCGTAGATAATTGCTCAAAAGAGTCAATTAAGTTTGCTGGTAAATTGTCATACCATGCCAATGTTGATCCCGTTAAGCTTGCATGAAAGTACCTACAAAGTAATACCTCATCTCTTTCCCAATGGGCAAGGACACGAATGTTGTATCGTAGGTGGGTTGCGGGATCAGAGGTACCATTGTATGCCTAAAACGTAGGACCTGGGCATTTCGTGTAAGGACCCTCAAGCTGGTCAACGCTATTAGACCAGTCAAGAGACAAATTAACCGTTAATGACTCGATTAATTAGAGACGAACGTTAGTTAATATAAATTAATCTAACAACGACCTGGTACGAAAATTTGTAGCATCGAAGAGATCTCGAAAAGTTATGCGAGTTAGACTACTCGAACGTGTCATTCGGATACCAAGTGAAGAAGATATCATCAAATATCTATGAAGGGTAAACTTTACATTTCTTTTTTAAACCGCTTGGCTACCCTTATCAATTCAATGGGTGCCTTTATAATTTTTGTTGCCTTATCATCACCAAACGTGTCGAAGAAATGCATTTCTCTCTTTTTCTTATTCTTTCTTCTTTTCTCTTCTTTTATTCTTTTCTTCACTTCTTCCTTTCTGTCGATCTCAGTTCAGAAGAACTGAGTTGCTTATGTGTGAGATTTTGATAGAAAGTTAGGTAGCTTGATAAATCGAAGAAGATGAAGTTAGAAATGAGGTTATTTGAGTTCCAGGAGAAGAAGAATGTGATATTAATGTTGAATCGAAGTTAGGGTTTCTAAGGTTAGGATTTTTTACAATTGATGATGATTTACTATCGTTGATGGATGAAGAACTGAGGGGTTGTTATTGAATTGAAGAGATGAAGCTTTTCTAGTGTTGAATCAAAACCAGGTAAATTAGGGTTTCTTTATTAAGCTATGTTTTGTGTGAATTGATATGTTGTTTAATTATTAGTAATGGGTTTGTTGCTAATTGAAGCATGAATGAATCTATTAGGGTTCAATTTTAGTTTCTCAGTGAATCAAATCAGAAATTATGGTTTGTAGAATTGAGCTGAAATTGATGGAACTGGTAGAGGTAATTACAGGCTGCAATGAATTAGAAAGGGGCGAAGTTAGTAACATGAACTGATTGTGGTTCCGGTGATTCTGAGGTTTCAGTTCAGGAGAATGGAGGTTCTTTGTTGAGTTATTATTAAAGCTAATGGAGCTGGTAGAGAAAGGATGTAATAGTTGTAGTTTGTATGTGTAGGTGATAGATAAATGTATGTATTTGAGTAAGAGGTAATGGAGTTGTTGTTGTAATCCGAATTCTTGGTAAAGAAATAAAGAAGTTGCTGGTGTTCAATATGCAGGGCGGCTGTTGAAAATATGAAGTAAAGTGATGCATATATGAAGATAGTGATGTTGAAATAGTTAAGCTAAATGGTGGTGGTGTTAGAATTACGAGTTTGTATCTCATAAGTGGAACTGGTATTGGAATTATAGGTAGTTGCGGTTTAGATGTACAATTGTGGCAGATTGTATGCAAGACATGGAAGAGGTTATAGTTTTTAAAGTGGTGTCTCTTCTAACTAGTATTGGAATCAGAGACATGGGTGGCTAACTCAAGTAACTGAAGTTGGGGTAATGTTTGATTGTTGAAGCTGAATTACAGTTGAGAAGATTATGAATGAAGTGTTGGAGATGATGTTGTTATTGTCTGTAATGGATTGAGAAGTAGGTGAATGTTAGGTTATTGTAAGACATGGAGGTTACTTTGAATACAAATGGAGATCAGTGATGAAGGCATAGGTTATAGTCACTGTGGTGGAGATCAGTGATGAAGGCATAGGTTATAGTCACTGTGGTGGTGGTTGGTGAAGCGATAGATTTTGTATAAGAGGAACTGGTGTTACGGGATTGTTGTAATGTTATTGTAGAAGGAATGAGTATTGCGGTGGTGATGGAGATGTACATGTGCATTGAGTTTGCAAGTGATGTGTATAGAATTTGTGATGAATGAAATGAGTTAGAATGAATGGGATTACAATGAAGGTGTGAATGTTCAGGGGGTGGTTCTAATTGTTACTATAGAGGTGTATTGGTGTTGAAGTTATTGGAACTGTAGTGTTTGCAAATGAGAATGGAATGGATATGTAATCAAGATTGTAGTTAGAGATAGTATGAGTTAGAACTAAGAAGTTGTGTTTGCTAGAATTGATCTTTTAGAATTTGTGTTTATGGTATTGATTTTATAAGTTTATGTATCTTGAATTGTTGTCTTTTAGTCATTCTAGTCAGATTATCTGATTAACTCTCTTCTTAGCTGACTCAGGGTATTTGACTGAGTTAACTCAGTTGACCGAGTTGGATTTGACCAATTGACTTTGACCATTTGACCTGGACTTGACCTTGACATTAGACGTTGGATTAGTTGACTCTTTTGACCGTCGGTGACCGTTAGTTGACTAATACATGTTGGTGGACCTTATGTATTGGGCCGGACTAGTGGGTCGTCTTAGGATTAAACCCATGGGCTTGGGCTTAAACCCATGGGCTTGGGCCAGAAACCTTATTTTGTATCTTTGGACCACTTATGGTCCGAATTGACCCTTGGTTCCTCCTACAAAGTGGTAGATCTTTATAAGACTTATCTAATAGACTATAGAACCAACCTAATTGAATTAGTAAACCTTAAATATGATAAAGATAGATAATGAAAAGGTATAAAACCATTAATGGGCTTAGAACCATTAGATAATTCACTTAACTTATAACTAGAGAATTGTATGAAAATGTGTTATGAGCCTTGTTGAGCTTTTGGCTAATCTTTAGAGTGCTTGTGTGCTTAATAGTTAATCTGTATTAACAACGATCGATTCAAAAGGACGAACCAGTAGACTGTGGATCTCGAGGTAGGCGAGGCTTGTCATCAAAAGAGGTGGGAATTGATAACGAACTCTCTGGTATTCATTATTATTTTATAAATATATTTATATTGCGAAAGGCATGCATATCTTTGCTAGTATATGATATGTGTATGCATGTATTATTTGTGTGTAATACAAACTAGTTTTCTTTTACATTTTGGGATGGGGTTGGATCTTCTGAAACAACTAATACCTGTGTTTTTGGGAGTATTTACTTATCTTCAAAAAGTGATTCTTTCCATTGACTGGAAAGTGGTTACATTCTTTACTTATTGTTAGCATGAAAAGGAGAAGGTTCCTTTTGATTGGTGTGTGATGTGGTTTCCCAAAAGTTATATCTATATTTATGCGCTAAAGGAGTGAAAATTGCTGCCAACTAATAAACTATCTAGGTGTATGCTCGTGTCACCGAATATTATTTCCCTATTTCTGTACGGGAAACGCATGTCTCATACGTGAATGTTTATTATTTCTTTTAAATTACTTTCAAAATCTATTATATTATGTTTTGGTGTTTAGAGAGAATGATGTTGAGAATCTTATGTCTGATTGTTGGATTTGACATGCGAGAGGTATAGGGTTCTTCATGTTAAAGTTCTTCCGTCGGCTATAACATTAACACCATTAGATCTCTTTAGATACTTGTTATGTAGAGTGCGCGTATAATAAGGTACTGGTAAGGTACAAATCTTATATGACTACGGGGTCGTCAAACCTCAGGGCGCTTTAATGATCATTGAAGAATCCGCAAGAGTCACGCCTTACTACTCCGAAGGACTGCGTCGCTTAACTATTATTTGTGTTGTGAATTTGTGCCGCAAGATTGGTTGGTAGAACTTTATATTTCCGTACAACTTATTATTTTAATATGCTTTATCTGTTTTTCTGTGTTTTATCGATTTTCAGTAAAACCTGCATTGTCTTTAAATTATTCTAGTGATTACTTGAAAGTTAGTTATTATTTCTACTGGGCACCCCTTTTAGGGATGATGTGCTCACCCATTCCCACTTTCAGTTTCAGAGACAGATTCAAGAGGTGCACGTGGCGTTGAAATCTTCGAGGAGTTGGTTTCGTTAGTTGTTTAGCTTCCGCTATGTTTATTTTGTGTTTATATTCTATTTGTAAACCAACTCATTATTAAATATGTATCACTTGAGAGGAGTTCTTGTATTTATTTCAGAGAGGGTTCAGATTCGGGTTAATCTTTGTTTAGAACTTCTTTATTAGTGTTTTAATTAAATGTTTAAATCGTTAGTGCCTCATTTTTCTTGTTAATCTCTTGGATTAGTCAGCTGCTAGCTTAGGGGGCGCTACATTTTGCAGGGATGGGTTCCCTCAAAATGCGAAAAGACAACGGAGATGTTGTCGCTTATTGGAGTAATTCTTCCAGCCTTGCGCCTGCGTGGCCGGTTTTTAGTCCTTGTATTTCTTTCCGCATCTTCTCTATTTTCTCCATAACCATGTTCACATTGTGAGCATCTCTGGAAAATGCCTCATCGTAGTATGATTGAGAGGGCTTGTATGTTGGATCCGTTTCATCTGGATCGTGGCGTGTCTTTCTGGCTCCCCCTGGTGGGTTAGCCTTTGGTGGGTTAAGATCCACCCTTCGTCTTCCTGAGATAGCTCCGTTCTCACGCCTCTTTAACGGAGGGTGAGTTTGGCCTTCAAATAGAATAGGTGGCTTGTTAGTAACTCGTTCTTCTTTGCATTTGTGAATGCTAGGAATCAAAAATATTTCACTTGCCCGTCCTATCTTTGTGGTTATTTGATTCGCTTGAGATGGCTTTTGAGATCTTCCTCTCTTGGGCCTTTACATGAAAGTGTAACCAGAGGCGGCTGCGATCTTGTCGCGCAGGAATTGCGATCTCGTGCTATACAATTAATAACCAACAAAATACTTGAGCTATGCCGGGGATATGAATGCGAGAGGATATTACGGGAGACATACTCCATTACCCATTGCAGCAGCGCAGTCATTGTTAAAATTCTCCACGTTAAAAATTGTTTCTTCAATTTTGAATATTTATTCTTAATTCTTTTCTTTTCGGTTTTAGTTCTTCAATTCTCTGGAGTTGTTCTCTCAATTCAAGCTCTCTAATTCTTGAAGAGATCACCAAATAAGTAACAACAAAGGTTTCAAGCAATATTCTGAAGTAAAAGTAAGGTGTAATAAATAACCCTGCACCATTGTTAGTAATGCGAATGGCGACCATTAAAATAAAAAAATAATAAAAGGAGGTAAAATTTTACCATAAAGTTTTGAAGAGAGGACACCTTATCCTTTTGGGGAAGTAAGCAAATTCTTGCTTTTTCCAAGATATCTTTTAGGTTTTGGTTCTAAAGTCAATGGGAGATATGATTGCATACCCAAGGATCAGCGCATTCATCATAGTTCTGCATTGCATCCTTCCAGATTGCGGGGTACTTGTCTTTCAGGAAGGCCATTTGATTTATCGTGCATTTTTCATTGCAATAGGATTCCACCACCCCGATTCAGAAGCAATGTCGAGGAATCATTTTGTAGCTTCTTTTCGCGGCTATCCAGAAAGGATACGAAGAAAGGAAAGTCTCGAGTCATCCACTCCTTCTTTCGGGATCAATCGGGTCAAAGCAGGAATAGGTGGCTTGTTATGTAACTGTTCTTCTTGCTATTTCACTTTGGCGAGGCAAATCAGATTGAATAGTTGTCTATCTTTTGTGGTTATTTGATTCGCTTGAGATGGCTTTTGAGATCTTCCTCTCGTAACTGCTGGTCGTGAGCTTGTTGGTACATCACTTGTTTTCTGCATGCCTTCTATCTCTGGTTATCCTGGTGACACAGAAAAAAGTGGAAAAATCTGCTAGTTAGATGTCTTCGTTAAAAACATCAATTAATGCTATGACACAGAAGACGGCTAAGCAGCTTTTTCAGAAAAAGTACTGAAATGACGCCTTGAAAGACAGGTATTAAATTTCTTATGACACCCTTGGAAAGAACAACCTTAAATGTTGAAAACCAATTAAAAAAGGGTGTCAGATCTCCCCAAAAAAAAGAGGTTATTATATGCTTCAGAAGATATTTTTTCCTTAAATTCTCACTGAGATTCCTTTGTAGTCAGAGGTACTCAGATCTAAAGGATGCCTTGTCAGAAAATGCTATTTTAGTACAAAACAAAAGTTATAACATTTTGTGAGTGCGTTTTTTGCGAAAAACTTTGTAGATCTGTGATGTTGTAAGTCTTTAGAGGCTATGAACTCAAAGTACATACGTAAATAAAGGATGAAAAAATCACTAGAAAGTGAGATTCATCGTTGTAGAGCACAGATCTCTTCATTACAGAAGATGCGTAAGTTAAAAGAAAGGAATATGAAAATTCAAGTTGGTGAGCAAATCTTTCTAGCGCCAAACTGTGACTACTAATTTTCCCATATTCTACGTAATTATAGATGGGGAAAAACGATTTGCTGGTTTTTACGGAATTGAAGAGTCGACCGTGTGGAGACTCCTTGAACCTAGCGAAATGTTGAACCTCACATAAATGCACTGCAAGAAGGGAGTGCTTTAAGTTCGATAGATCAATCTGTAAGACTCCGGCCTAAACCAAGAACAATGGCCGTTCCAGAGTCAATTCGGCCGCAAAGAGGGAGATGGGTTGATCTGTAGGAGGGAAGCTGAGAAATGCGTGAGATCAATGGTGATCTCGAGATTGTAGGTGTGTTGTGAATTCAAAGATAAGAATGCTCGAATGATTGAATTTTTCTCAATTGAGAGTGAATGCTCAGACGATGAGTTCGTGTAGACGAAAGATTGTCTGTATGAACTTGCCGAGAATTCTTTTAGACGAATGTTCGAGTGTTCGAATTTTTGTCCTTTCAATTAGGATTCAGAGGCATTTTATAATGCCGGATTTGAAAACACCATGATTCCCATGAAGTGTGACAGTTTTGCTGGAATCAGAGAGTAGGGAAGTGGGAAATCGTGTTAAAACCAGTTGCTCATCGTGCGGAGACTTGTTTAATTTTCCACCCACTACTTTGCTGACTCTTCCAACTGATTACACGACTTGCTCACATTCTCATCGTGGGTGAACACACGTGCCGTAGACCGCCAGACCAAAACCCTAGTTAATATCCCCCCATGTGACACGATTGATATCTCGTGATTTTGGAGTCAGTTGCTGACTTTGCGGGACGATGAGTCCATGTATTGTTGAATTATTGAACATGTTTAGCAAATGTTCTGAAATTCATGAATCAAATATGTCTGCTGAGACGGGGTATTATTATGTTGATTACCTAAGACGAGCAAACTATGTTGCTGAATTGTTGAACCAATATTCTTGAATCTGAGCAAATATTGCCGGTTTGAGCAAATATTGCTAGTATGAGGAATATTGCTATTTTGAGCAAATATTGCTGGTTTGAGCAAATATTGCTGATTTGATGAATTGTTGGTAGCGGGACCAAAATAAATATTAATTTAAGATACCGACTGCTGGGTCGAGTAAAATAAAAACGTTGATTATGAAATCAACATAAAATTATCAGAATATTTGAATCTGCTCATAATCACGTTTCTACAGAGCTCTGGATTCAAAACCCTAATTTTATCGAACTGATGATTTATTGCAAATCAATCTGCAGAGTGAAGTAGGGACCGACTACATGGTATGACGAGTTCACCATGTACGCCCAGATGCTCGAATGAGCAAAATACCAAAGTCTCTCAGAGGACCAGTTGGTGAAAGAATGATTAAATGCTAGTTTAATCATTTAGTTAAATAATGCTCGTGTGAGCGACAAATAATAAAAACATGGTCATGAACTGAGGAGGAACCGACCAAGAGGTCATGAGACCGGATCTTGGTGGCCGTGGGACCAATGGATGGTCGTTCAAGCAAAAAACTTAATTGTTTGGAAGAAGTTTGAACCTAATATGAGCAATTGAGCAAATTAGGTTAAAATCATTAAAACATGCGACCGGCTATTTGTAGGCCTTAGAGCCACCCTTGGTCGGTCAAGGGGATGTGCTCGTGTCACCATAGTGTCCGTGTCTCAGTCCCGAGAGTTTCAGTATTTTCCGATACGCATTTGAGCAACATTCTGAAAAAATATGCAGAATCCAGAGTTTTTGCTGAAACTAGGAAATATACATGAGATGATGAAAAATAATAAATTAAACAGGAAATTGCAAGGTGTGGGACCGGCCACGGCTAGGGCATGGCCGGCCGGCTAACAAGCACGGTCCCACACTTTCCCAGTTTTATGTGATTTTATGTATTTTCTCTGATTTGAGGGAAATTCCATGAAACTGGAGATTTTGCTGAAATTAGGGAATTTCCATGAGATGAGGGAGATAAAATAATAATAATAAAATAGGTAATGATGGAGTGTGGGACCGGCAATGGTCAAGGCATGGCCGGAAGCCAACGGCACGGTCCCGTGGCACTCTCCCCAATTTTATGTAATTTTTATGATTTTAGGGAATTTTCATAAAATCAAAGAGATTTGTTGAAACCAAGGTATTTTGTTGAAATCAGGGAGTTTTCATGGAATCAGGAAAACAAAACAACAAACAATAATAAAATAATAGGCGTATGGGACCGGCTAGGGCATGGCCGGCTGGCTAGAGCCCGATCCCACGAGTTTTCCTAATTTTATAATATTTTTCATGATTTTAGAGAAAATTCATAAAATTAGGGAATTTTCATGGTTTTAGGGAAAATTTATGAAATCAGGGAATTTCCATAATTTGAGAGAAATAATAAAATAATGGGACTTGGGGTGTGGGACCGGCCACGACTAGGGCATGGCCGGACGGCTGGTGCTCGGTCCCACGAGTTTTCCTAATTATATAATATTTTTTATGATTTTAGAGAAAATTCATAAAATTAGGGAATTTTCATGGTTTTAGAGAAAATTCATCAAATCAGGGAATTTTCATAATTTGAGAGAAATAATAAAACAATGGGACGTGATGTGTGGGACCGGCCACGGATAGGGCATGGTCGGCCGGCTGGTGCTCGGTCCCGCGACACCTTTCCCTAATTTTATTATTTCTTTGCTAAAATCATGAGATTAGAGAATTTCCTTGAAACGAAGGAGATTTGCTCGAACGAGAGAATTTTCACGAGATCAGGGAAAATAATAAAATATGACAAAATATCAAATTGGGCGCGGGACTGGTCACGGCATGACCGGCCAACTAATGAGCCCAGTCCCCTGGCGCCTTTGCTAATATTTTATTATTATTATTTTTCCTTCCTATTTTACATAGGTTCATCGTTCATTCATATCTTTGAAATGCTCGTTTGCGCATTCAAATGCTGGTCTGTGCATTATTGCTAAGTACACTTGCACCATTTTAGTCAGGGCTTATTCGATACTCAGATGCCTGTCTCGTTGAATATTTATCACTAACCCATGGAATTCTACTGGGAAGAACCACGAATTGAAGTGACGAAATATAACGAAAAATCGTAGAACGTTGCTGGATATTCAGGCGATTAGAGATAATTAACTGATGGATCTATACTAGCAGGGCTTCCTATCTAGGAGCATTAATTATCTGAGGGTCGAGTAATATGAACTTGCTGGAGTGTCATATTCCTCTTGTATAGTCAGGGAAAACATGGTTGCATCCCGAAGACATTATTGCTCTATACTAGCAGACATGCTGTCTAGGAGCCATCTAATCTTGCAATTCTATACAATATGAGATGTTCCGCTGTCTCAGCTGGGAGACTACACATTTTCATCTTCTCTGAGAGACTTTCTTGATCATAGGTTTTATGGCATGAGCTTTCACGCTTAGAGACATGAGTCTCAATACTCATCCGATTGCCGGATCCGGAGCAATTACTGAAATTGCTCAGTATTCATGAGATGTTCCGTGGCCTTAGCTAGGAGAATACACATCTACATATACTATGAGAGACAGCCTTCTCAGCCAGAGATTTATGGCATGAGCTTTCATGCTTTAATGAGAGACATGTGCCTCAATACTCATCCGATTGCCGGATCCGGAGTATAGTTTTACAATTTTACCCTTTTTCGAAAATCCACCATCTACATTAAGTCCCCTGCTTAGTGAGGAACAGTCATGTTCCTTAGTCAGCATTGAATGTTGATTTTCCAGGTACAAACAGAAATAAGTAATTGAACTTAATCATAAAATAAGATATTACCGGATTTCGACTGAATGAAAAAACCATGGTTTGAGTGGAAACCCCAGTGGCATAATAGAGCGTCATCCAGTGAGCATAAATTGGTGTAGAGCCGCTGATTCGATGGTGGAACTTTGGTCGGTTTAGGATTCAAGGGCCGGGCCCAAAAAGGAAATCCGTATGGAATTAGGTTTTGGAAGTAAAATTTGATATAAAAGGAATTAATTCCCTTTTTTTTATTCTTCCCACACGACCACCATCTTCTTCATCCTCCCATCACCTTCACGTCCGAGATTAGCAGGAGTAGGGAAGATTTTCGCCGGAGCGCACCGTCCGTCCGATCGGAGCTAGCACCGTCCGGCACCGACCATGCACACAACTTTTTTTTTTTTTTTTTTGCTGATTTTATGAGTTGTTCATGTTGAAATTCTATACATGTGTACATATTAGCGTGAGTTTTGTAGAAAAACCCTTATTTTATTAAACGTATGTTCGTTCGATCGTTAGTTTAAGAAACTAGCAACAATCCCTAACTTGAGAGAGATTTTTCTTTGGAAATAGACCTGTGTCCAGTGATACAATTTTGTTTATGAGCTTTCATGGAAACCAAAACTTTATCTTAAAAGGTGTGAGCTTTCACTAAACCGAAATAAACCTCGTTTTAGAGAATAATGCTCATACGAAGGAAAAATAGATTTTTTTATATGCAGCCGTGACATATTATGCAAACTATGATGACATATTTTATTCACATGAGTTTTTTCTCATTAGATAAAAGTTTGAGAATTTATGTGAGTAATTCACATTAATTATTGCTTTGTAAAATCGAAACGTGGGTTCTGAGTGACCTTGAAACTTTGACAATTTATTTATGATGAAATATTGTCTTGGTGTAAATTTCATAGTTCAGTTGTGGATGTTCATACTATGAAAATTGTGTCTATGATTTTATGAAAAATCAGTTTTGAAGATTAATAAAGCTTCGTTCGTTATTGCAGGTTTCAAGGAACGAACTAATTTTGGAGTGTTAACTCTTGTGGCACAATCACTATCGTTAGTGGAATTATAAAGAGGTAAGAGTTAAGAATTACCATTTTTGTAGATGGATTTACTTGCATGTCGATAATTTTATGCTCCCGGTTTCGAGAAAATGTCGACTTCAAAGAAGCAGACTATTCCTCCAGTTCTTCTGATGAGGATTCCAAAGCTAAATTGAAAGCTAAGAAAATTCATAACGAGGGAGTGAAGCCTAGCATTCCCCTGAACGAGCGGAGGGTCACTTATGATGAACTTAGGAAAAGAAAGGCTGAGGATGATGAGGCATAGGCTCGTCAATGCAGAAAGGATCGAATTCGGCGTAGAATACTAAAGGCTGAGGAGAGACGCCAATTCTTGGACGGGGTACCTTCTGACTCCGATGCTGATGCTTCTAAGAAGAAACTACATGGGAGTTACCAGAGCGTAAGATCAAGCCTGACCGGTATTCCAGAGATTTCGAGAGAACCATGAAGCAAATTGAAGCTGAAGCTGAAGCAGAAGAAGATTCAGACTCAGATGATCTTGATATCCATCCAAATTTCATCGATAATTCTGACAATGAATCCGAAGAGGATTCCGAGAAGGATAGTGATGAAGATTCTGAAAAGGACAGTGATGATGAATCTGACAACTCGGATGAATCTGACGAGTAGCTTTACTTTCAATCCCCTTTTCTCTTTTAGAATTTAAATATTTTAGCTTTCGTAGTAGACATCTTCATTCAATCAACTTTATTGAAGTATTAAGATTTTCCTTTCAAACGAGAGACCCTTTCATTAATGCTATTTCTTCTTGATTGAATCAAATAAAGTGAACCAATCTTCACACGTCGAACCCATTGTAATCTTCCTTTGCTTGATTTACGGTTTTATCTGTGAAAACATCCAAGCACAAACAATGTAACACACAAAGCCGTGTGACTTGCTGACAGTGCTTAGCTTTGGTCAGTCCCCAGTGCATTATCTTACTCCGTATCTCTAGTATTGAACTTGTTCAAAGACTTAGGGTTTCAGTAAAACCCGCAACTCAATTGACTATTTGCAGAAGATAAGTGCCTGTCGTATCTTGTATATATCTCCAAGGTTTAGGGTTTAATACTTGCACAAATATTTCTCCATTCCTGAGTTAGTTTCACAGAAGAAATTTTCGATTGTCATACCTTTCATACCATGTCTAGCGATAATACTTCTTCTCGAAACGGACTTCAGTCGAAGCATGGAATAGAAGTGTCTATCTCGGTAAGTCGTACATCTTCTTTGTCCCTGTTTGATCGAGGTTATTGATCGTAGGGAATGATTTGTTGCAGGATAATCAGAAAAATCATTCTTCTCACAATTCGAGGCCCAAGCGGACCGTCGAACTCCCCGCGGTATAGGTCGGCTTCCGCCGAGACTGGATTATCTGTAAGCAATCTTATAATTCTTGAAATTTTACCATGCTCAGTTTCGACAAAATTAAACACTTCCTCATTTCGTCACAGGCGGACGTTCGTGTCTTTGTTGATGCTAGAAGGAGAAGGAGTGGAAAATCTGTGACCGTGGTTGAGGTTGAAGATAGCAAAGCAACTGTGCATGTGAAGATTCCGCAGAATCCGTGGAGACAGAGACAGTGTTCATGCTCGTGAATACCCACGGCTGGACTCTTATTTGAAGCTCCCTTGATCAATACTTTCCCGGACAATGAGGTGGTCGGTAGATTCATCATTCCAAAGTTTCATGTGCCTCTGTATACCAAGATCTGGAAAAAGTATGGGCACATTGCTAATACGGAAGTATGGAAAGGTTTTCTACCAACCCTCTTGACCACAGTTGCAGGGTTGTTACCGATCATTGACAAGTGGGATGAGATGGTTTCCAATTGTGAGACATTGCGATTCAATGTGAGTCAAGCCGTCGTCGACTTGAGATAATCAAGATTCATAAGGCGGCGGAGGCTGCTGATGCGATTTCCATGACCACTGCTTTATTGGAAGAGGAGAAGATACTGGCTTTGGAGTCGGCTAGGGTTGAGAAGGCGGTCGAGGATTTGAAGGTAAAGACCAGGATCTTACAGAAAAAACTTGACAGAGTTTCTTATAGGGATTATCCATTGCTGGACGGTTTGCTCTGAGTGATCATTCAGGAGAGTTGAAATGTAGGTTTCAGATAAGGTAGAATAATCTGATAGCATGAGGAATTTTGTTCAATTGATGAATGTTTGGCGAACAAACGAGCATCTTGCATGCTCTTTGAAGGAAATAAATTACATTTGAGATGTATTTGAATAAAGATTAATTATCTGCTGCTGATCAAGCATAATAGGATTTGAGCCATTTGCCGTTAATAATATTTACTTCCTTTCCTCCACTGACTGCTAAAATTTTGTATTATCCACTAGATACCGCTTTGATGATAACATACGGCCCTTCCCATTTTGGAGAGAATTTGGGAGCGGACATGTCTTGTTGAATGTGCTTTGCCGTCTTTAATACCAAATCTCCTACTTGGAAAGTTCGAGGTTTTACCATTTTGTTGTAAGCTCTGTATATTCTCTGTTTGTAGGCTTCCACATACTTTTCTACTTTGGCTCTCCTTGATTCGAGCATGTCCAGTTCGGCAACTCTTGACTTGGACACTTCAGTTTCATCCCATCGTATTCCACTAGCTGCTGCAATCCTTGCCGAAGAAATTTTTATCTCAGCTGGGAGTATGGCATTAGCCCCATAAATGAGCGAATACGGTGATGTTCCAATCGAGCTTCTTGGCGCAGTTCTGTAAGCCCACAAATCCATGGGTATTTGCTCATGCCATGACCGTGGATTGTCATGAATTGTTCGACTGATGATCCGAATCAAAGTTTTATTGGTGCTCTCCGCTTGACCGTTTCCTTGGGGATAGTATGGCATGGAGAAAATCTGTTTGATCCCGTACTCCTTGAGCAATTTTTCGACATCTTTGTTGGCGAAAGGAGTCCCGTTATATGTGATGATATGTTTGGGGACGCCGAATTACAAATAATGTGCTCCTTGATGAAAGCTGCAATAGTTGCCCCTGTAGTACCTCTGAGCGGGATTGCTTCGACCCATTTAGTGAAATACTCAGTAGCCGTGATGATGTATTCTTGTTGCTTTGAGGATGTTGGATTGATCTTTCCGATGATATCAAGTCCCCAGCTATAGAAAGGCCATGGACTATTCACAGAGTGTAATGGAAGACAAGAAGTATGAATAAGGTTACCGTGAACCTGGCATTGATGGAAATTCTGAACGTATGCGTCTGCATCGTCTTCCATAGTCGGCCAGTAATATTTCTCGTGGATTTGAAGAAACAATTTCTTTTTTCCTTGGTGTTCTCCTTCATGAGTTTCTTTCAAGACTGTCAGGATTTCATCTTCGGCCAGGCATCTCAACAAGTCTCCTCCAAAGCTTTTGCGGTATAAGATTCCGTCAAGAAAGACAAATCTCTTAGTTCTCTGTATGAGCTTGATTGCATCTTTATTTTCTGGTGGCGACTTGTTGTCTCGAAGGTATTCGATGTAAGGTTGCCTCCAGTCCCCAGCGTGATGAAGTGTCAGGATCTCCAAATGATGAGGAGGCATTTGAAAATTAGGACAAGCTCCATGCAAGGTCCTCGACTGTGCTTCCATGGAGGGCCAGTAGTATCTGAGTCTTTGGAGTCTTCTATAAAGTGTTATCACCAGCGTCTGTCCGCACACTTCCTGATGCACACTTTCGAGTTTTTACTTCGCTTCTTCTTCGCCGAGGCACCGTGATAGAGATGCATCTGGGTTATGATGGTACAAGCCTCCGTGGAGCAAGAAGAAGTTCTTTAGTTCTTTGAGACTGATCGCTCCTTCAGAACGGAATCTGCTCGGCTCGTGAATAATAGGTGTCCTCCAGTCATTTGCTTGAGCATCTTCAGTTTGACTAAGCCATGTGGATGATACAGCTCGTCTTTGAACTATGATAGCTTTCTCTGACCCTTCGACTTGCAGCTTGGAGGCGAGGGTTGCCAAGAAATCAACATGTATGTTGTTGGTCCGACCAGTATGAGTGATAGTTGCGTCGGCGAAATGAGTTAGGAGTCGTTGCGCCTCAGCTCTGAATTGAGCAAGCATTATCTCCTTGAGAGAGTATGTCCCATTCATTTGATTGACTAACAGTTTTGAATCTCTTCCGATCTCCAGTGTACCTCACTCCTGCTTGTTTAGATAAGGATAATCCTAGCAAGAAGGCTTCATATTCTGCTGAGTTATTTATACAGTGGAAATATAGCTTAAATTAATGTGAGAATACTTCACCAGATTGAGAGACCAAGACTATGCCCGCTCCTCCAGTATCATTGCTAGGAGTGGCAGATCCATCAAAGTATAGCAGCCACGTTTCTTCCTTGACGACTGAAATTTCTGGAAATTCACCTGGTACATCATCCTGTAGTGTCATGGAATCTTCCCCTGGAAAAGCATCCAATAAATCTGCTACTGCTTGACCTTTGATTGCTTTGGGATAAACACATACTATGTCGAACTCTGACATCTGAAGCAACCATTTTGCAAGTCTTCCTATCAGAGCGGGTTTGGAGAGTAAAAACTTTATGGGATCATCTTTGGAGAAGAGCACGACTCTGTTGGACAGTAAATAATGTCTGAACCTCTGCATTGCATGAGCTAATGCCAGGCATGCTCTTTCAGCTTTCAAAATATCTGAGTTGAGCATCCTTCATGGTTCGGATGTAATAGTAGATTGGATGTTCCACGCCTTCTTTGTCTTCTTGAGCTAGCAGTGCTCCGATAGCAACGTCACCGGAAGATGTGTATAGTATCAATGGTCGTCCCCGACTTTGGAGACCTCATGACCGGCAGTGATAAAAGTATCTCGTTGTATCTTCTCGGAATGCCTTCGTTGAATATCTCGTCTGTGTAAAACTTGCTCCCTTCTTCACAGAGGAGTGAACGAAGCAATAAGTTGAGCCAATCCTGGTATGAAGCGTCTGATGTAATTCACCTTACCCATGAAACTCTGTAGTTCCTTCACAGTGCGTGGAGGAGGCATGGTGGTGATTGATTTTGCTTTGTCTGTATCGACTTTGATCCCTTCGGCAGTGACCATGAATCCTAGAAACTTCCCAAAAGAAACTCCGAAAGCGCATTTTAGAGGATTCATATTTAACTTGTATTCTCTGCATCTTTCGAAAACTTGCCTCAGAACATCTAGATGCGATGCTCGAGCCTTCGATTTCACCACAACGTCGTCGACATAGTCTTCTACTTGCTTGTGCATCATATCATGAAATATTGCTGTCATGGCTCGTTAGTAGGTGGCACATGCATTCTTCAATCCAAAGGGCATCACAGTATAGTGAAAATTCCCGATAGGAGTGTGGAACGCGGTCTTGGCAGCATCATGCTCGAACATCTTGATTTGGTTGTATCCGCTGTAACCATCCATGAATGAGAACATACCGTGACCGCTAGTTGCATCGACGAGCATATCAATGTTTGGCAAGGGAAAGTCATCCTTCGGGCAATATTTATTCAGGTTTCTAAAATCTACACAACATCTGATTTGACCATTTTTCTTCTTAACTGGAACAACGTTAGCCAGCCATGTCGGATGTTGAATAGGCTTGATAAACCCCGCTACCAGCAATTTCTAAATCTCGACCTTGATTTGCTCCTCGACCTCATGCCTGAACTGTCTTGGTGGTTGTTTGACAGCCTTGAAACCGGGAGTGATATACAGACGATGAGTGACCAGTTTATCGTCCAGACCCGACATTTCTTCGTACGTCCAGGAAAAGATGTCCCTATATTCTTTCAAAGAAACTTACCAAACCTGCTCATTCCTCCTGTGATAACGCAGCACTGATTAGGATTGGTCTCGAGTCTTCTTCTGTGCCGATGTTAACTGTCTCAAGATCATCAGTAGTAGAGTTTGTGCCATCTTGCAACTGTTACAGAGCATCTTGAACCTCGTTGTCAGGCGTTTGCTCGACCTGATATGATTCATTAGTGCGGGGAGACTCTTGATCAATCTCCCCTATTAATTGCTAATCTTTGCGTCGCCGATAAGTGGTGTTTCTTTCCGCATCATTGATGGTTGTGAAGTTGGATCATGGCGTCGCGACTTGGTCCTTACGGCGTTTGACGAGCGTAGCAGGTGATTTGACTGTTCTTGCTTCCGAAGACGGTGATGATGTGTCAGCAGCAGCTGTTTCGATAGTCTTCCAGCTCGGAAGTGGAGTGTTGTAAATATTCTTGGGAGGTTCAGGAATGTTTCTCTAGGATTCGATGAATTCGGCATCATAGGCCAGGGCGTAAGGGGATGATGAAGCGGCTATGCGAATGATCTTATTGTTGAGTAGAGCCTTCATAAATTGATGGTAAGTCGATGGGACCACCTTGTTTTCATGGAGCCACGGTCGCCCAAGTATCAAGTGATAGTCAGGTTCTTGTTCGATCACATTAAATTTCACTTTCGACTGAATTGGTCCTACCCTCAAATCTGCACATGCATATCCATATGTATGGCTTTGGCTTCCTTCAAATCCTATCATTAGGATGGGATGGCGAATGATTTTACCTTGTGGGAATCTGGCCATTCTGCGGGTCTTCATAGTGACGACGTTCGTGGAAGCGCCTGTGTCAACGAGGGCCCTCCTAAATTCGGTTCCTTTGATGAAACCATTCATGTACAATGCCCGATTATGTCCTTCATCTGCCATGCGATCTTCTTCTCCAAAAGTGATGTTGTCGATCGAATGTTCGGACACCGGGGAGACTTCTTCAACTCTTTGGGTTTGGTGGAGTTATTTGCACGTCGACGATATCCGGGCCGAGTGCGGCAAACGCGTGTCGTACGCTGCTCCTTGGAAAAGTGTAAAAGTTCTCATGATTTTCAACCAACTGTGCAACTTCCTGCTCCACTGGCTTCTCATAAGTGGTAAAACTATTGGTTTGAGGCAGATCATCAGTCAGAGCAGTTGGACGTTCCACTATCGCTGCTCCAAGTATTCTCATTACATGTACTAGGCAGGTGAACAGGTTGTCGATTGCTGATTTCAACCTTTGCACGTCTCTTGACAAATTTTTTTGCCTCCGCGCTAGTTCAGTCAAAGTCGGGATTTCTCCATCGTTCGTTTCGATGGAGATAAATGGAGTTGTGAAATATGACAATTCATTGTAACCAGAATTGTTTGAAGGAGTGTGAGGAACGTTACCATTCGAGAGATTCTGGTTGGGATCTGGAGTGGTTAAATTATTCCTAAGACCAACCATCTTGTGAAAGCTTGAGATTGCAACCGAGAGATTAATCTCCCACTGTGGTCGCCAATCTGTAGATGGGGAAAAACGATTTGCTGGTTTTTACGGAATTGAAGAGTCGACCGTGTGGAGACTCCTTGAACCGAGCGAAATGTTGAACCTCACACAGATGCACTTCAAGAAGGGAGTGCTTTAAGTTCGAGAGATCAATCTGTAAGACTCCAGCCTAAACCAAGAACAATGGCCGTTTCAGAGTCAATTCGGCCGCAAAGAGGGAGATGGGTTGATCTGTAGGAGGGAAGCAGAGAAATGCGTGAGATCAATGGTGATCTAAGATTGTAGGTGTGTTGTGAATTTAGCATAAGAATGCTCTGAATAATTGAATTTTTCTCAATTGAGAGTGAATGCTCAGATGATGAGTTCGTGTAGACGAAAGATTGTCTGTATGAACTTGCCGAGAATTCTTTTAGACGAATGTTCGAGTGTTCGAATCTTGTCCTTTCAATCAGGATTTAGAGGCATTTTATAATGCAAGAGTTGAAAACACCATGATTCCCATGAAGTGTGACAGTTTTGATGGAATCAGAGAGTATGGAAGTGAGAAATCGTGTTAAAACCAGTTGCTCATCGTGCGGAGACTTGGTTAATTTTCCACCCACTACTTTGCTGACTCTTCCAACTGATTGCACGACTTGCTCACCTTCTCATCGTGGGTGAACACACGTTCCGTATACCGCCAGACCAAAACCCTAGTTAATATCCCCCATGTGACACGATTGATATCTCGTGATTGTGGAGTCAGTTGCTGACTTTGCGGGACGATGAGTCCATGTATTGTTGAATAATTGAACATGTTTTGCAAATGTTCTGAAATTCAGGAATCAAGTATGTCTGCTGAGACGGGGTATTATTATGTTGATTACCTAAGACGAGCAAATTGTGTTGCTGAATTGTCGAATAATATTGATAGATGAACCAATATTCTTGAATCTGAGCAAATATTGTCGCTTTGAGCAAATATTGCTAGTCTGAGGAATATTGCTAGTTTGAGCAAATATTGGTGGTTTGAGCAAATATTGCTCATTTGATGAATTATTGGTAGCGGGACCAAAATAAATATTAATTTAAGATACCGACTGCTGGGTCGAGTAAAATAAAAACATTGATTATGAAATCAACATAAAATTATCAGAGTATTTGAATCTGCTCATAATCACGTTTCTACAGAGCTCTGGATTCAAAACCCTAATTTTATCGAAATGATGATTTATTGCAAATCAGAGACCGACTACATGGGATGACGAGTTCACCATGTACGCCCAGATGCTGGAATGAGCAAAATACCAAAGTCTCTCAGAGGACCAGTTGGTGAAAGAATGATTAAATGCTGGTTTAATCATTTATTTAATTAATGCTCGTGTGAGCGACAAATAATAAAAACCTGGTCATGAACTAAGGAGGAACCGACCAAGAGGTCATGAGACCGGCTCTTGGTGGTCGTGGGACCAATGGATGGTCGTTCAAGCAAAAAACTTAATTATTTGGAAGAAGTTTGAACCTAATATGAGCAATTGAGCAAATTAGGTTAAAATCATTAAAGCATGCGGGACCGGCTATTTGTAGGCCTTAGAGCCACCCTTGGTCGGTCAAGGGGATGTGTTCGTGTCACCATAGTGTCCGTGTCTCAGTCCTGATAGTTTCAGTGTTTTCCGATGCGCATTTGAGCAACATTCTGAAAAAATATGCAGAATCCAGGGTTTTTGCTTAAACTAGGAAAAATACATGAAATGATAAAAAATAATAAATGAAACAGGGAATTGAAAGGTGTGGGACCGGCCATGGCTAGGGCATGGCTGGCCGACTAACAAGCACGGTCCCACACTTTCCCAGTTTTATGTGATTTTATGTATTTTCTCTGATTTGAGGGAAATTCCATGAAACTGGAGAGTTTGATGAAATTAGGGAATTTCCATGAGATGAGGGAGATAAAATAATAATAATAAAATAGGGAATGATGGAGTGTGGGACCGGCAATGGCCAAGGCATGGCCGTCCGGCCAACGGGCACGGTCCCAGGGCACTCTCCCCAATTTTATGTAATTTTTATGATTTTAGGGAATTTTCATAAAATCAAAGAGATTTGTTGAAACCAAGGTATTTTGTTGAAATCAGGGAGTTTTCATGGAATCAGGATAACAAAACAACAAACAATAATAAAATAATAGGCGTGTGGGACCGGCTAGGGCATGGCCGGCCGGCTAGAGCCCGGTCCCACGAGTTTTCCTAATTTTATAATATCTTTCATGATTTTAGAGAAAATTCATAAACTTAGGGAATTTTCATGGTTTTACGGAAAATTCATGAAATCAGGGAATTTTCATAATTTAAGAGAAATAATAAAAAAATGGACGTGAAGTGTGGGACCGGCCACGACTAGGGCATGGCCGGCCGGCTGGTGCTCGGTCCCACAAGTTTTCCTAATTTTATAATATTTTTTATGATTTTAGAGAAAATTCATAAAATTAGTGAATTTTCATGGTTTTAGAGAAAATTCATGAAATCAGGGAATTTTCATAATTTGAGAGAAATAATAAAACAATGGGACGTGAGGTGTGGGACCGGCCATGGCTAGGGCATGGCCGGCCGGCTGGTGCTCGGTCCCGCGACACCTTTCCCTAATTTTATTATTTCTTTGCTAAAATCATGAGATTAGAGAATTTCCTTGAAACGAAGGAGATTTGCTCGAACGAGAGAATTTTCACGAGATCAGGGAAAATAATAAAATATGACAAAATATAAAATTTGGCGCGGGACTGGTCACGGCATGACCGGCCAACTGATGAGCCCAGTCCCCTGGCGTATTTGCTAATATTTTATTATTATTATTTTTCCTTCCTATTTTACATAGGTTCATCGTTCATTCATATCTTTGAAATGCTCGTTTGCGCATTCAAATGCTGGTCTGTGCATTATTGCTAAGTACACTTGCACCATTTTAGTCAGGGCTTATTCGATGCTCAGATGCCTGTCTCGTTGAATATTTATTACTAACCCATGGAATTCTGCTGGGAAGAACCATGAATTCAAGTGACGAAATATAACGAAAAAATCGTAGAACATTGCTGGATATTCAGGCGATTAGAGATAATTAATTGATGGCTCTATACTAGCAGGGCTTCCTATCTAGGAGCATTAATTGTCTGAGGGTCGAGTAATATGAATTTGCTGGAGTGTCATATTCCTCTTGTATATTCAGGGAAAACATGGTTGCATCCTGAAGACGTTATTGCTCTATACTAGCAAACATGCTGTCTAGGAGCCATCCAATCTTGCAATTCTATACAATATGAGATGTGACGTGGTCTCAGCTGGGAGACTACACATTTTCATCTTCTCTGAGAGACTTTCTTGATCAGAGGTTTTATGGCATGAGCTTTCACGCTTAGATACATGAGTCTCAATACTCATCCGATTGCCGGATCCGGAGTAATTACTGAAATTGCTCAGTATTCATGAGATGTGTCGTGGCCTCAGCTGGGAGACTACACATCTACATATACTCGAGAGATGACCTTCTCGATCAAGTGATTTATGGCATGAGCTTTCATGCTTTAATGAGAGACATGGGCCTCAATACTCATCCGATTGCCGGATCCGGAGTATAGTTTTATAATTTTACCCTTTGTCGAAAATCCACCATCTACAATAATGTATACAGATCGGAGAATCGGATACTAAGTAGTATTGATGCCTCTGTTGAACTTGTTACAACTCGTTTTCCCGTAGTCTACGTAATGTATACAGCTCAGAGAATCGGATGCCAAGTAGTATCGATGCCTCTGTTGAACTGATAATGCTAAGTAATAAAAGATACTCAATATCACTATAATAACGAAGAATACAAATATAACATAAATGATGCTAAGTTATCATGAGACACAAGAAATTTACGTGGTTTGACTTTCGTCTACGCCCACGGGGTAATGAGTGATTGTTTTGTATTAACTTATGGTGGTTACAAAGATCTTAAATGCTTCCCAAAGTAATAGAGAGAACTCAAGTTGTAGTAAGTACTTAAGTTCTAAACATTAAAGAGGTATAAGCTTGAGACTAGATCTTCTCTCCTAGATATTGAATGAATTGACTGCCTTTAGTTTGTTGGTGAGGCTTGGTATTTATAGCCCCTTATGATCCAAGTATATCTTTGCTGTCTTTGGATCCATCGTTTCCTGATATACCTTTTGTACAAATAGTACCTTCGTTCGCCGCGTGCTTTCTCCAGTCGAACTCTGCCA
Organism: Papaver armeniacum; assembly: GCA_023531295.1. NCBI lineage: Eukaryota > Viridiplantae > Streptophyta > Magnoliopsida > Ranunculales > Papaveraceae > Papaver > Papaver armeniacum. The sequence continues at coordinate 99,215 of JAJJWW010017498.1, forward strand.
CCTCAGCTGACCCACGTTGCTTTGGGAACTTCCCAATATCAGTATAAATTGTACCTTCATTCACCGCCAGCCTCTGCCAGTCAGGTTCCGACACATCATCTCTCTCCACGTGCTTTGATTATGCATGTAGATAAGAGATTTGTGTATTTAATACTGATTAGATATGTCATCTACCTCTGTCCCTTTGCCAGCTACCTTCTCCTAGACTAGGCATTTACCTCTTTCATCTTGGCCGTCGAGTTATCCCTTCTTTGGATGAGATAAAGTAGATCTGCGAAGGTATCCTTTGCCACTTAGGTTTGCCTGTATAGCGAGGGCTACATAATTATCCTGTACGTGACTACTAAGATCGTGACACGTGCTCCGTAGAATATTGGTATTTACAGTTTGCCCATTTTCTTTCATATTCTACCATTTGGTAGGATTGGAAGAAAACTCCCGTAACGCCGCCATTTTTGCACGTACCGATTGGGTGGTCCCCACATGTCCTTTCATGCAATAACTTCCCCTTGAATTTCGGGACATCCAAATTTTTGGATTTTCCAACCGCCTATAAGAAGAGAATAAAGAGGAGGAATTTTCATTAACTCTTTTTCTTCCTCTCGAACTGTCGCTCCCTGTCTCTTTCACAGAGATTTTCTTCCGCTGTCAACTGTTTATCTTCCTTTTGATTCGCCAAGGCTCCGATTCAACACTCGATCATCACATACAAGTAAGTAATACTTGCTCTTTATTGTTTCTTTTCGTATTTCTTCATTCTTGATTCCGTCTTTCCTTCTCCGATTTGTTGGAGGTTGCTGCTGTACTTGCATGTGAGAATTTTAATGCTCTTTTACTCGTTCATGTTGTATGGGAACATGGGTTTGTTTCCATTTTGTATTTTGATGATGATTCTGCCATGATTGTTCTTCGTCTGCAATTTCATCTATGGTGACGAATATCTTTCCATTTTGTCTCGTGATCGGTTTGAAACTGCTTCCCTTGGTTGGTTTAGTTAAACCCATGCCCAAAGTATGCTTGTTTCTTCCCTTAATTTATTTTTGAGTTGACTGCAATTCCAATCCGCTATTGATGACGAGATGTTCTTCCTGCTGGTGTTAGGGTTATGAGACTTCCGAAGAAGCCTACGCGGAAGGAACGAAGACCCTCTTCGTCTACTGATCCACCTCCGCGGATAGATTATCCTGATGCTACGCCATATCCACCTCCTGAGGACGCTGAGGTACTTTCGGGTACTGAGATGGCTGTGGTCCCTGAGATTACTGCGGACCCAGAGATAGAAGAGGTTGCTGTTGAGAATCTTCCTCCTCCCCCACCTCATTATGAGCTTCAAAGGCTTCAATTGCGTGACAAGGATAGCTACGCTCACTTGTCTTTAGCTGAGATCACCAAGTTGTTTCGCCTCCATAAGTTTGAGATCTCCTTTGTCGATGGCCCGGATGTTCTTACCGAGTCCATGATTCGGAGCTTGCCTTATGACGAGAATAACCTCCTGATTAGTATTGTACAGCTGGCCGCAGGTATGCTCCTCCCTTTGTTTAGTAGAAAGGATCCCTTATACTATGACGTTTTGTCTACCAAGGATGACCCGGTGAACAAGACTCAGGTCCGAGGAGTTATGTAGTATATCGGTAATTACTGGCGTTCCCTTCGTGAGAGCTGATATCGTAATAAGGGAAAGAATACTTTGAAGTCTTATGACCCCTTTGCTGACGGAAGGTCTAAGCAGGAGGATTATACCCCTGCCAACTTCAATGCTACGTATGCTGATGTTATTCAGAAGAGTAATCTTCTTCCTTGGAGTGTTGGCCCTCGTCGTATCCATGTTACTGCTAGGAAAATTAGGGAAGGTAACAACCTTCGTATGCTAGAGGAGATTGATAAGACTGGTTTGACTGTTATCTCTTATTCTGCTAGGCTACCTTTGCCAAAGTCTGACCGCATCCGTCTTGATCATGATGATCGCTAGGCTCGTACTCCCCTTCGTGTGGTGGGTCCTTGGGCATACGGTTTTACTATCGCAGATCTCAACGTTCCTCGTACAACTCTTTCTTGCCTGAAAAGTATGATGGATATCAGCCTTGGGTTTTCAACCCTGCTGCTTCTCATGAGGTAACCTTCGTTTTCCTTGGGAGGTTTTTCATTTTATGCCTTTTTTGCAGCCTTTGTTTGGTATTCTGATAACTTCTTTCTGTAGTATGCCCTTGCTTCTTCTGCTGGAACTGCTCCAGGTTCTGCTGCTAGGACTGCTCCGGGCTCTGCTGGTAATTCCGTAGCCATAAGGACTAAAAAAAGAAAGGCTTCGGGTGAAGTAGCTATACCAACACCCACGGAGGTAAGGATCATAACCATACCTTTGTATCCGTATAGGTTCCTTAGTATCTTGCCCCTGATCCTTAGCTGGCGCATGTGTTTTTCCACAGTCCTCCAAGAGAAAGGGAAAGTTGAAGGCTGTTATTGATCTTGAGGCAACAGATAAGGATCCCAAGGTTGGTGAGGAGGTGCCAGATGACGAAGATATGGAGGATATAGAGGATACTGGCCTCAGCCCTTATTTGGACGATATTAAGGAAGATTTTTCCAAGGATAACCCAAGTCCTATCCGTGTTGGCTCTGTGGAGGGTGAGAACCTCCCATTTGGTGACGATGCTTCATTGGTGAACCCTGTTAGTGTTCAAGCTCCAACTCCTACTTCTTTGCCGAAGGTTCCTTCGTTTTCTGCTCCTAGCGGTGCATTGCCTGCTGTTTCGGCTACTACCGGAGCCGTAGTTATAGCTTCCAAGAGTCTTCCTTTGTCTCCTGCTACTTCGCTTCAATTGAGTGGTTCGTTTGATGAGGTTGTTACCCCGGTAGTGAGGGTTAGTAGCTCAGACTCTCGGCCGAAGAAGAAGGTTGTGATTTCACTGGCCAGCTTCTCCTTCAATGCTACGCCCACCTCATGAGGGAGCAGTCAGTCTGTTTCTACTGCCCATGTTAGCAAAGTTGTTGGACCTTCACCTTCGTCACCAGATTGGACCGTCAGATTACTCGGTGATATGGACCATCTGGCTTCATCCACCATGCCATCTCTTGGTCGTGGTGAGGGCAAGTTGTAGGATCATAATATCACAATGAATCTTCCTTCGAGGAACTAAAATGAACTTGGTGATATGGACTTAGGTGGTCCTCGTCTCGTTGTAAAAGAGATCTTTTTGGAATTGTTGCGCAAGTCATTAGAGAGAGAAAGTTTAAGAGTGTTTTACTTGCTAAGTGTAATTCCATTTTCCCCGTGTAGATAATTCATGAAATCAATCTCTTTCCTCATCTCCCAATTGTAAGAAGAAGTGGGAGACTTTGCCGGAGAAAGGAGGAATGAGGGGAGAATCATCAAGGATGAATATGAGAAATGATGGGGAAAGGTCAAAACCAGCCACCAATCTCATCCACCATGCCATCTCTTGGTCGTGGTGAGGGCTGAGACAAACAATACACGAGTTGTGCCCCATGTTCGCTCTCAAGAATATAGAGACGGCGAGAGAAGAGGAGAAATAGAAGATCGTTGATGGAGTTGTTGCTAAGTCTAACATGCGTAAGCGATGCTAAGAGAAGAAATGGAAAATCAAGAGATGGAGGAGGAGAACTTGATCCTTGGTAGTTCGCGAGGAAAGAAAAGGATGAAGAAGAAATGATGCTGCGGAAGGAGAGAATCTCTGAAAAGGAGGGGAAAGAAAACTATATATAGGGGAAAAGAGAAGCCATTTAATGCGAAGAGACATGAACGGTCAAGAAAAAATGGTTGAAAGGATTCAAAGGGTCCCTTTTCTCATGATACTCCGAGGTCGATCGTCACCATCCTACGTACTTTTCAAGTGGTTCTTTTGAGATAGCTTCACAAGATGTAGGACTAGATGACTTGTCAATGCGGTTCATGAGGAACTAAAATCGTGTGGCTAAGGATCTTTTCTTCGACCATTTGTAAAAGAGATCTTTTTGGAATTGTTGCGCAAGTGTCATTAGGAGAGAGAAAGTTTAAGAGTGTTTTACTTCTAAGTGCTGTGTAGATAATTCATGAAATCAATCAATAAACATTCTCAATTATGCATCTTTCAAATGAAGCTTCATCGCGTAGTTGTGTGAAATCACATGCGGGGTAACATCCAAGAGATGGAGGCTTTTATGGACACCTATGCTGATTTTCTTCCTCGTCTTTCGCTGTTCTCGGTAAGTGATTCTTACCATATTGTTTCATGCCTTGTTTTGGATCTTCGCCCGCTCTTATGCTCCTTTGTTTGCAACTTTACAAAAAAAAATAGATGTTGGCTGCACCTTGTTCAAGTTCTATAGGGATAAGTGTACTCACTTGAGTGCTCTGCTGGAGCGTGTTCGTCAAGAATATGTCCTTGTTAGCACACAACAACCTTCGTCCAGTGATGTTGCTTCTGCTTCTAAGATGTCTTCGTTGGAGGATGATATGAGAAAGACTCAGAGATCCTTGAAGGCTTTCTGTTGGCTCTTGGGAGAGCTAACAATACTGCTAAAGCTGCTGAGGATGGGTGCAAAGCTTTTGATTCCGCCTTGGCTGCTGAGTCATCCAAAGTTATAGGTTCATTTCTTCTTTCCTTTAGCTTTGTTTTCATTGTTGCGGGTTGCATAGTCCTGAGACAACTTACGCCTGCCAGCTGGCTAGTGAACTTACACATCTCCGGGGGCAGATAGGCAAGTTGACGTCCGATGTTTGGTATTATCAGAAGAAATCTGACAGGTTAATAAACGCGACTGTTCATAACGAGGCCCAGCTTTCTCTCGAATCTGCTCACAATACGGATCTTGTGAAGCAGATGGATTTGCTCCGTAAAGAATGTGACGAAGCCCTTAAGTGGAAAGAGGGTCTCATTTTAAAGCAAAATGAGGATATTGCTTTGGTTGAGAGATGCCTCTCAGCCCAAGAAGTCATCCGCAAGAAGTATCATGCAGACTTCGAAGATGCTTGTGCTTCATTGGCTAAGGTTCTTTGCAGAGCGTAACATTTTATCTTTCGAGATTTGTTCTCTTAAGAATAGACTTGTCGAGGATGGCTCCGCATCATCTTCCATGTCTCATGCGTCCTTGCTTAAGAGGTTGGAAGAGTTAGAGAATGTTTACCAAGTTTTATCCTCCGAGAATGCTTCGATACGGATTGATGTTGATGACCTCCGGACTGAACGGATACTCTTATAGAGGACCTCGAGGCCGCTGAGGTGGATCTTTCTGAGGCTCAGCATAGTTTAGAAGAATTCCTTAGCCATGCATGAGGTAGCTTAGGATCCTTGTATTCCAGCAGCATTCTTTTACTGCTTCTTCTTATTGCCCATACCCTTTGTACTCGCAGGTCCCCAAGAACAGCTGGTGAGTGCAAATGCCAAGATCAACCATCTTGAAGTTCAGATATATTCGTTAGAGATATATCGTCAATTTGATGCTTCTGCTAAGTTTAAAGCTGAGGCACTTCAACAGGCCAATGACCAGCTTAGTGCTCAGATAACAGAGATTCGTCAGAAATCTGCTTCGGATCTGACGGCTCAGTCCTCCCAAATGAAGGCGCAATTTGAAAATTTGGCTATCGATTACATTAATGATGCCTTTGCCGAAGCCAAGCTCCAAGCCGAGGGAGTTGTCTTTCCTCGTCTTCCTTACCCTTGATTATGTCGTATCCAGCTTCGCTTAACCAGACTCTTTGTTGTATTATGCCCCTAGTTGTGGTGCCTTTGTATTGTCTCCTTTTTTTGAAACAATGCTTCGTGATTGTTTGAACCTTCGTTGTCTGCAACTTTTAAGACACATCAGTCAAATCTTGGTAACTTATTAATTTATCTATGTTATTGCAAGAATATTTTGTTTGTAGACGTATTGTGTCTAGTTGATCGCACATTCAAGTCATCACACGGTGCTAAGGTATGTTTAACCTTGGGTGGAACATTCATCGTCCTACCTAAGTATCCTTTTGCCAGAAGGTAAAGTGGTGGCACCTACGTGGGCAATAGTTTTCCTGTAACCCTACGCGTTCAGCGCGAAGACTGCTTTACTTTGACAGGTATCTCTATAGGGGATATCTTACTTTTTGTTATTGCATCATGAAGGGATATATTTCCCCGAGGATCCGAGTATTGACATATGCGCAGTTATGTCTTGCCTTGTCTCATCATCAATCCTGACGGAGGGTGTCTATTCTAACCCAATTTGTATCTAATCAAAATTTAACTTTCTTTTAGCAAAAAGTTTCTTTCATTGATTAGTGAGGTCTATAATACCTTTGATCAGGGATAGAACATGGTAGGCTATTGCCCGTTCCCTTCTTCTCCTGAGTAATCACCATTCTCTTACGGGTAGTACTTTTTTAGGTACATTGCATTCCAAGGGTGTTGCAATACTTCACCTTTGAGGAACCTTAGGTAGTATGAACCTTTTCCAGCGATGTCATGTATGATGTAGGGCCCGTCCAATGTCGGAGATAGCTTGCCCCACTCCTTCTTTCTTTGATATGGTGGTATCTGACGTAACACGTATTCTTCGACCACAAAGTTTCTAGGGATGACCCGTTTGTTGTATTTGCGAGTTATACTTCATTGATAGTTTACCATCTTTTGCAAAGCCACTTCCCGCCTTTCTTCAAGATCATCGAGCTTTTCCAACATTAGGTCCGTTGTTAGATTCTTCTCCCATGCCTCCGTTTTTGTCGTTGGAAGTATTAACTCCGTTGGGATGACCGCTTCAGCTCTGTAGGTTAGCAAGAATGGAGTTTCTCCCGTGGCCGCCCTTCTTGTAGTTCGGTAGGCCCATAGGACATTATGCAGTTGTTCGCACCATCTTTTCTTGTACGCTCCTAGCTTTTTCTTCAAGTTCATCGCTATTGTTTTGTTAGTTGCCTCCGCTTGTCTATTGCTCTTAGGGTATATAGGAGTGGACTTGTTTTTCTGAATGTTGAAAGTATCGAACAACATGTCAATGTTCTTTCCTTGCAGTTGCTTGCCATTGTTAGAGACTATGGCGGCAGGTATTCCGAACCTGCATATGATTTTCTCAAACAAGAACTTAAAGACATTTGTGTCCATAATCCTTGCCAAAGCCTTTGCTTCCACCCACTTGGTGAAGTAATCCATAGCCACGATAAGATATTTCCTTTTCGATGTTCCCTCTATCAAGGGCCCGACAATATCAACCCACCACTTGACAAATGGCCAAGGGCTGATGACTGAGTTAAGCTCCGTTGCTGGTGCTTTAATCTTCCTAGCAAATCATTGGCATCTTTCACAGCGCTTAGCCACATTCTTTGAATCTCCGTCCATGCTTAGCCAGTAGTATCCTTGCATTTTGCCTTTGACTGCCAAGGACCTTCTTCCATTATGGTTGCCGACATTTCTTCTGTGTATACTATGGAGTATTTTTCTTCCTTCGGTTCGTGAGAGGCACCGCATTAAAGGTCCAAGAAATGACCTTCTATATAGTATTCCATCAGCAAGGTTGTACATTGCTGCTTTTGATTCAAGTTTTCGAGCCTCTTTGACATCTGCTGGTAAGGTACTTTTGTTGAGGTATTGATGAATTGGAATCCTCCAATCATCCTCTGCTTCATCTTCGTTGTCTTTGTCTGACATGGATTGATCTTTATCGGACTCTTCGACTTCGTTATCTAGTTCTCTTACTTCATCGTCTTCTTTTCCTTTTTCAGCTTCTCTCATGGCCCGAGTTTGAACGGCCAAAGCCTCCTCAGCACCTGAGATTGGTTCTTCTATCGAAGATTCATATATTCTTCCAATTTTCACGGAGGTGGTACTTCTGTCCCTTAGCATTGATGATATGAATGCTAAGGCATTTGCGTGTCTGTTATCTTTTCGACAGACATGTCTGAATGTTACGTTGCTGATCTTAGACGCATGCTCATGCGCTAACTTTAGATACGAATATAGCACTGGATCCAAAGTTTGGTATTTGATCTCGATTTGTCTAATGATCAACTGTGAGTCACTAGTTAAACGAACATTTGATAGGCCTAGCCCGTGCCAAGCGTAGACCATGTATGACCGCCTCGTACTCTGTGATATTATTAGTATATTGTTCGAATTCTAACCTGAACGCATAGATGAGTCGGTCTCCGGTAAGGGTTGTTATCACAATCCCTATGCCTGCGCCCTCTCCATTTGAGGAACCATCTACAAACATCTCCCATCTTCGTGAGTTCTAAGGTTGCAGGAGATCTTTTGGCTCTTGTTTGTCTTCCTCCATTCCTGGGATATCATCTATATCTGCTTCGTCGTTGAGAGGTAGGTCCGCCAGAAAGTCTGCTAAGATTTGTGATTTCTCAGCCTTCCTAGTCTCAAAGATTATGTGGAACTATTTGATCATGGCATTCCATTTTGCCACCCTTCCAATTTTCTCCGTGCTATCGAGGATTTGACCTATCTGAGCCTTTGTGAAGACTCGGATGGTATGTGCGTCAAAATATATCCTTAGATTTTGTGTTTCCACTACTAAGGCATATATAAGCTGCTCCACCTTGGTGTAGTTACACTACACCGAACTGAGTGTCTTGCTGATGTAGTATATGGGCTTTTCTCCTTGCCCTTGGTCTCGTACCAATACTGCGATCACAGTGTAGCTTGTTGCTACTAAGTACAATGTGAGAATTTCACATGGCTCCGGCTTCTATAGGATGAGCACTGAAGCCAAATATTCCTTGATTTTCTGGAAAGCTTGCTCGTACTCCGTGGTCCACATGAACCTGATTCTTTTCCTTAGTGTATCGAAAAATGCTTTGCATTTATCCGCTGATCTTGCTATGAATCTTCCCATGGAAGCTAAGATTTCATTTAGCTTTTGTACTCCTGTTAATGTTTTTGGAGATGGCATTTCCATTATTGCTCTGACCCTTTCGATGTCCAATTCTATTCCTCGCTTAGTTACCAAGTATCCTAGGAATTTTCCTAAGGTTACTCCGAACGTGTACTTCTCCGGGTTCACCTTCATGTGAAAGTTTCTCATGGCTTCGAATATATCCCTTAGGTCTGACATGTGGTTTTTCGCTTCTTTACTCTTGACAAGCATATCGTCCACGTAGACCTCCTGTACCTTGCCTATCCACGGCTTAAAGATTTTGTCTACCAATCGTTGGTATGTTTCCCCCGCGTTCTTTAGTCCAAAAGGCATCCTTGTATAACAATACAAGCCTCGTGGGGTAAAGAACACAGTATGCTCCTGGTCTTCTTCTGCAAGGGAGATTTGGTTGTAACCAGAGTAGTCATCCATGAAGGATAACCTCTGGTGGCCTTCGGTTGCATTGACCAGCTGGTCAATATTTGGCAGCGGGTAGCTGTCCTTGGGGCACACCTTGTTGAGGTTGCTAAATTCGATGCAAATGCGTATGCCTCCGTTCTTCTTAGGTACGATGACCATGTTAGATATCCACGTGGGATATTTGACTTCTCGTATGAATCCTGCTGCTAGGAGCTTTTGCAACTCCTTTTTGACTGCCACCTTGGTAGATATCTGCCACCTTGCGGATACGTTGTTTGAATGGTGGCATTTCTGGTTTGAGCCGAAGATGGTGGGAGACCAAATTCGGGTCAATTCCTGTCATGTCCTCCATGGACCATGCGAAGATATCTACGTGATCTCGTAGTATTTTTTGTAGTTGCATCCCCTCGTCCTCTTCTAGTAAAGTTCCGATGTTGATCATGTTTGGTTCTGCCTCCGTTCCTATGTTGATTTTCTTTGTTGGTTCTACCGGCGAGAAGGTTTGTTTCTGAGGACGTTAAGGAGTGCTTTTATGTAATTGTCATTTGGTGGAGACATCGGCTGCTGGTGCTGCGGATGTACTTGCTTCCTGAACTGAGGGGGCTTCGGGCACTTTGAAACCTATGTTCTTTACTTCACTGGTATTTGCCTTTCGTCTTTTTCTTTCGTGTTGCTGTGCGACAACTCTTTCTTCGTTGAGTCTGACCTCCGCTAGATTGCATAGCCTTGCATCTTTTTGATCACCTTTGATTTCTATTTCCCCAATGGGTGTAGGGAATCGAAGGTATTGGTGATAGGTCGAAGTTGTTCCTCTCAACCGATGGACCCATAGTCGTCCCATGATGACATTATAGGGCGAAGGTGCTTCCACAACACAAAACCTTGTATTGGTTACTAAGGGTCTCGCGCGTACCTGCAAGACGATTTCTCCTTTTGGTCTAGAGAATGCTCCGTTGAAACTGTATATTGTGCAAGTGGATGAATCCATTTGCTCGGCTGTCAAACCCATACGTAAGTAGGGCTCATAGAAAAGTACATTTAATGAGATTCCCCCATCAATGAGGACCTTCGTAACATTCCATCCATGTATTGGAAGAATGATAACAAGTGGATCGTTGTGCATCTCGACTTCCTGGTTGAAGTCTTTTGTTGAGAATCTTAATGGCGTGGCCATCCATTCTTCCCAAGTGCTAGAAGGTGGTCCACTTAGATTGAACACCTCGCGGGCTTCTAGCCTTCTTCTATTTCGAGCTAACTCGAGCATATCTTCGAGTAGCTCTTCCTGACCTCCGTTGGAGAAGGTGATCATGTTGATGTATTTGCCGTCTTGAGGTAGTGCTACCCTTTTCTTGGGGGCTACCTCAGTATCAGCTGGTTGTATCTGCACGTACTCCATGAATTTACCTTCGTCTATGAATCTATGAATCGTGTTACGCAGGTGATAACATGTGTCAGTTGTATGCCCATAGTACTGGTGGTACTCACAGTACTCCTTAGCCTCCTTTGTTTTATCCGGTTGTTTTCCCCTAGTGTTAGGGTACAGAAAGCACGACTTTGCTCCTTCCTTGCTTAAAATGTGAGAGAATGTTGTGTTCAGCTTCGTGTAGATTTTATTTACAAATTATTCTCTTCCTTTTCCTCTTTTGCCATCTCCGTATTTAGATCTTTTGTGTCGAGAGCTGGTTCTGCCCCCGGCTTCGTTTTGTCGCTTAGGTATCTCCGGAATTGGTTCCAGAGAGTTGGTTCGCTGCGGAGCTGTGGTTGCCTTTGTTTGCGTCCTGGGGTTGTCCTTCTGTATTTCTTCAAGCCTGATGTAACGATCCTGGATGACCCTAAGCTCTCCTTCGGAATCGAGAGCTCGGTTGTGAAGCTCCACGAAGATGGCTGAGGTTTTAGCAAGTCCGTACTTATAGCAATTAATGATAATTTCTGGATTGACTTTCCCGGGGTCCGATAGCTAAAGCAAATAGCCTATCTAACCCTGCCTTTATTGAATTGTTGTACATGTATGTCTCCAAGAACACTGTAGATAATTTCTTAAAAGAGTCAATTGAGTTTGCTGGAAAATTGTCATACCATGCCAATGTTGATCCTGTCAAGCTTGCAGGAAAGTACCTACAAAGTACTACCTCATCTCTTTCGCGATGGGCAAGGACGCGAGTGTAGTATCGTAGGTGGGCTGCAGGATCTGAGGTACCATTGTATGCTTGGAACGTAGGTACCGGGAATTTCGTAGGGATGGGCTCCCTTAAAATGCGAAAAGACAATGGAGATGTTGTCGCTTCATGGATTACTTATTCTAGCCTTGCGCCTGTGTTTCCAGTTTTCAATCCTTGTATTTCTTTCCGCATTTTCTCCATTTGATCCATGACCATATTCACATTGTGAGCATCTATAGAAAATGTCTCGTCGTAGTAGGACTGAGAGGGCTTGTATGTTGGATCCGTTTCATCTGGATCATGGCGTGTTCTTTTGGCCCCCCTTGGTGGGTTAGCCTTTGGTGGGTTAAGATCCACCCGTCTTCCTAAGATAGCTCCGTTCTCACGCCTGTTTAGTGGAGGGTGAGTTTGGGAACCTTCGATCTGTACGTCCAGCATGTCTTTTAGATTCTGGTTCTCCTGGGCCATCACGTGCATTGCATCCTCATGCTCTTTGTTACGGAGTAGCAAAGCTGCTACTTGTGCTGCCATTTGATCTTCGTTGTGGATTCCACTACCCTGAGGAGTGCTGTCGGCCGGATCCTCAGAGTCATCCACTCCTTCTTCTATGACTGGAGCGTCGAGATCTGGCTGAATTGGAGTTAGGTTCCCCAACCCTCGTCCCGTAGGATCTAAGGTTCTGGGTAACCCTGTGTTGGCCGCAGGTGGCTTTTTTATGTTGGCGTGCTCCAGTAATGGCATGCCGTAAAGTGGTTGGGCTCCCGATGTTTGCCCCATCCCTTTAGCAGGAGTAGGTGGTTTGTTAACAACCGTTCTTCTTGCTATTTCACTTTGCCCGTCCTCTGCTTCTATTCTTTGATTTGCTTGAGATGGCTTTTGAGATCTTCCTCTCATAACTGCTGGTCGCGAGCTTGTTGGTGCTTCGCTTGGTTTCTGCATCCCTTCGGATTTTTTTATCCTGCGGTCTCAAAAAAAATGACAAAATCTGCTACTTAGGTGCCTTCGTCAAAGGTAGCAATTAATGCTCTGACACAGAAGACGGCTAAGCAGCTTTTTCAGAAAAAGGACTGAAATGACGTTTGGAAAGACGGGTATTAAATTTTTATGACACCCTTGGAAAAAATAACCTTAAACGTTGAAAACCAATTAAAAAAGGGGTGTCAGATCTCCCAAAAAACAAGGTTATTAAATGCTTTAGAAGATCTTTTTTCCCTAAAATCTTACTGAGATTCCTCTACAGTCAGAGGTACTCAGATCTAAAGGATGCCTTGTCGGAAAAGGTTGTTTTAGTATAAAACAAAAGTTTTAACGTTTTGTGAGCACGTTTTTGCGAAAAACTTTGTAGATTTGTGATGTGGTAAGTCTTTAGAGGCTATGAACTCAAAGAACATACGTAAATAAAGAATGAACAAATTACTAGAAAGTGAGATTCATCGTTGTAGAGCACAGATCTCTTCGTTAAAGAAGATACGTAAATTAAAAATAAAGGAATATAAAAACTCAAGCTGGTGAGCAAAACCTTCTAGCACCAAACTGTGACTACTCGTTTTCCCATAGTCTACGTAATGTATATGTTATGTACCTAGATGTACAATAACATGATTTGGATCATAAATACTGATAATATCTCAATTCTCACGAATCAAGCCTATTGGTTACGAAGAACACAACCTAAATCGATTAAACGATATTTTTGATTATAATTTGCTTAAGAGATTCATTACAGACTCTTGGCTTAAATATCTAGGTTACCATACATAAGATCCAACGGCCACTGGCAACCCAGATGGTTACATCCCAACCTTCTATTCCCACTAACCATTAACTATTAATTAACTCTAATCAAACTACTAATCAACAATTAATATTAAAGACTAACTAACACCGAGATTATGGTAAGGGACACCCTCTTCTCTTAGGCAGGTACATGACAATCCCCACTCCTTGGAAACAACCTTGTCCTCAAGGATGTGAACTGAGTTTCCAGGGACACCCTCTTCTCTTAGGCAGGTACAGATGCAGAAAAATAGACGTGAGAACAGGTACGCTGTCTTCCAAACAAACAACAAAGGAAAATGACCACAAGGAAGGAGTTCTTGTTGTAAAGTCCATCATTGACCTGAAACTGGTTGTGCTGTGTTGTCCATAGTAACTGCAGCCCATGACTTGTGTAGCTTCTCCACTCCACCTATAGCTACCTGAAACATACAGTTCTGGTGCACCGTCAACCCCATTTTTCCTTGACAGTTGTAGTATCAAAATAGACCAAAGAATATAATCTTGCTGCGGCATGTCATGAACCAGTGGACTAGCATCATATCGTTCTCCAGTTGTAACAAACTCAAGCACATTCACGACTCCAAGGAACAGAATTAAAAGGAGCCCAAAATCCAAAATCAGCGTATGAGCAGATTTGCTAGCATAGGCATCCGTGAAAAACAACCCAGTAGTAACAATCAAACAAGAAGTAAAGTAGAATTCGGAAATATTGTCTATCAAAAATAGAAGCTCTCTCAACAGGTGCAATTGCTTTACCACGATCAAATATGAGGCGAATAAACTCAGCAGTAGGTAGACTAGCACATACAAAAGTAAGCAAAATTATGTATATGCCCACCACATGGTTGTACCCAAAAATCAGACAAGGAATGCCGTAAAATTTTTGCACATAAATCCAATGGGAATGCAAATGTTTCGTTAGAAGTGTCTCAGAAACATAAAAACTTTCATAGTCTCTAGGTTTTGGCAACCTTTTTGTGTGCCCCTGTGCACCACTACTCAATCTCCCCACTACAGCCTCAGAGAATCGACCCATCACAATTATCGCAGCCATTGTAGCAGTCAGCTCCCTCTCAATAACAATTGTAGCACCAAGAACATATAAAGGAACGATAAATTGTATAGCCGAAAAGTCTGAGTGGCACCCAAAGCTCAACAGAAAAATCAATTTCTCATAAGAAAAATCACTAGCTGAATTGTCAAACTGAATCAGTTGTGCATATACCTGTCTAACCAATGGACAAGTTCGAGCAATCTTGTCAAACCAATTACGCTGAGACTTATGAAACCATAAGTCAACATGAAAGAAGACCCAAGGTTGCAGATGTAAGAACCCATAGTGAAGTATGATGACAGTGTTGAACATAATAAACTCATAGATACAGGCAATCCCCCCTAAATGAATATGAGTGATTACCAATAATCTGAGAGAATGAACTGCAATCTCATGACACAAACCACACCGCAGCTATAAAATAAAAAAAACTCTCCTCTCTACATCTCAACCATGAGAATTACCAACTGACAAACCATCTCAATGGGAAGTATTCTAGCCAATAGAATGTTGTCTTGCTCATACATTATGACCAACAACAGATTACCATTTCCAACTTCAATATCATTAATATATACATGAACCATCGGACACAGAGAAGACAATTCAAATTGGTACCTCCAGCTAGTAATTGACAGAAAAATAGATTTCTCATTATAAATATCCATTAGGATTAGCCAATTATGAATACTCGAGCAAGAAACAAATGTATTACCAAAGAGGGTAAAGATTTGCATGCTTCTACAAGGATACTTTCTAGTAAATGCAGAACATTCTTGAGCAACTACTCTAGACATTATGAGTAACAGAATTTGATTTTTCTTTGAGATTTCAACAAATAATTTCCTTGCATCATGAATTTCAGCATTATTACCAGACAATAGAGATAACAAATTGATTATCCACAAATCTGAATCATACTCAAAGCTATGAATCAATTGCTCAAGGTTAGGAAGTAATCAAACTGTTAACTTCTCATAAGAAATCCAGGAAGTAACATCACACTTACCTCGATCATATATCCAGCGACCAAATAGCTTACTCCCATAATCATTGTCAACAGTTTTAAAAATTATCAACCCACTGAAATTCATAAACAACAATGGAAACTGATACCCATGCCTACAAACTATCTTTAGAACAATTTCTGTTGTGTAGGTGTCCAAAATTTTTGAACCCACACAATCATAAGGAATCTCTAATTGATAATTAGATTTCAAATGATGTTTTCCACGATCAAATAAGCTACGAGAATAATCATAGGGAAGAGATAAACATCGCTTATAGATCAGTTTTGTATGGTTGTTGCTTAACTCCTTTAAGTGCTCACCGTACTCCACCATCTTACCAGTAGCAGTTTCAATTTGAGAATCTTTTAAATCACTTGAATCACCCAAATTAGATATGGGGTTTTCTTTTAGTGGGTCTATATTTATTGAATCATCATGTTCATCATAGAAAAATGAAGGGACAGTAAAATCTAAGGAATCCTCTTTATGATTCAGTGATATTGAAATTGAAGAGTGAGAAGAAAAAGAAGATTTGATTGTAGTGCTTGCATCTTCGTTTTCGATAAAGAAAAAAGGAGGAATCAATTCCGAGTCGAGAGAATCATCTTCCCCGTCAGTACATATAAGAATTGATTTTGCCTCTTCAGACTCAACAACCTTGAAATCTCTAATTGATTTGGTAGATTCTCCAATTGTTGATGTCGAATCTAAAACCCAATTGAAATGGCAGTATTGTTGGTGTTAGGGTTGGGAATGTTGAAGAACTTGATAATAATATCAAGACTACGGTGGATACTCTGCAAGGATTGTTGAGGATCCGCCATTAATAAATGATACCCAGGAAAGTGAATCTGATACCAAATGTTATGTACCTAGATGTACAATAACATGATTTGGATCATAAACACTGATAATATCTCAATTCTCACGAATCAAGCCTATTGGTTCCGAAGAACACAACCTAGATCGATTAAACGATATTTTTGATTATAATTTGCTTAAGAGATTCATTACAGACTCTTGGATTATATATCTAGGTTACCATACATAAGATCCAACGGCCACTGGCAACCCAGATGGTTACATCCCAACCTTCTATTCCCACTAATCATTAACTATTAATTAAATATAATTAAACTACTAGTCAACAATTAATATTAAAGACTAACTAACACCAGGATTATGATAAGGGACACCCTCTTCTCTTAGGCAGGTACATGACAGTATACAGCTCAGAGAATCGGATGCTAAGTAGTATTGATGCCTCTGTTGAACTGAAAATGCTAAGTAATAAAAGATACTCAAGATCACTATAATAACGAAGAACACAAATATAACGTAAATGATGCTAAGTTATCATGAGACACAAGATATTTACGTGGTTCGATTTTCGTCTACGTCCACGGGGTAATAAGTGATTGTTTTGTATTAAGTTATGGTGGTTACAAAGATCTTAAATGCTTCCCAAAGTAATAGAGAGAACTCAAGTTGTAGTAAGTACTTAAGTTCTAAACATTAAAGAGGTATAAGCTTAAGACTAGATCTTCTCTCCTAGATATTAAATGAATTGACTGCCTTTAGTTTGTTGGTGAGGCTTGGTATTTATAGCCCCTTCTGCTCCAAGTATATCTTTGTCATCTTTGGATCCATCGTTTTCTGATATACCTTTCGTACAAATGGTACCTTCGTTCTCCGCGTGCTTTCTCCAGTCGAACTCTGCCACTTCAGCTGACACACATTCCTTTGGGAACTTCCCAACCTCAGTACAGATTGTACCTTCGTTCACCGCCAGCCTCTGCCAGTCAGGTTCCACCACATCATCTCTATCCACGTGCTTTGATTATACGTGTAAATAAGATATTTTGTGCATTTAATGCTGATTAGATGTGCTATCTACCTCTGTCCCTTCGCCAGCTGCCTTCTCATAGACTAGGCTTTTACCTTTTTCATCTTGGCCGTCATGGTATCCATTCTTGGGATGAGTTAAAGTATATCTGCGAAGGTATCCTTTGCCACTTAGGTTTTCCTGTATAACGAGGGATACACAGTTAACCTGTATGTGACCACTAAGATCGTGACACGTGCTCCGCAGAATATTGGTATTCACAGAACTGATAATGCTTAATTATAAAAGATACTCAAGATCACGATAATAACAAAGAACATAAATATAAAGTAAATGATGCTAAGTTATCATGAGACACAAGAGATTATGTGGTTCGACTTTCGTCTACGTCCACGGGGTAATAAGTGATTGTTTGTATTAAGTTGTGGTGGTTAAAAAGATCTTAAATGCTTCCCAAAGTAATAGAGAGAACTCGAGTTGAAGTAAATACTTAAGTTTTAAACATTAAATAGGTATAAGCTTAAGACTATATCTTCTCTCCTAGATCTTGAATGCCCTTAATTTGTTGGTGAAGCTTGGTATTTATAGCCCCTTCTGCTCCAGGTATATCTTTGCTTTCTTTGGACCCATCGTTCTCTGATATACATTCCATACAAATGTTACTTCACCGCGTTCATCGGACGCGTGCTTTCTCCAATTGTCGGACTCGTGCCACCTCGGTCCTATACACCTATACAAATGATAATACCCACGATACATCTCCTTCGAGAACTTCCCATCCTTGGTTCATATTGTACATTTGTACCTTCGTTCATCCACCATATTCTTTGCCAAAATTAGTGGAGTTATGCTTTCTTGAACTAAAATTATCTCTCTCCATGTGCTTTGGTTATGCGTGTAGATAAGAGATTTGTGCATTTAATGCTGATTAGATATGTCATCTACCTCGTGTCACCCTTCTTTGCCATTCAGTTATGCCACATTATCTCTAGACTAGGCTTTACTTTTCCCATCTTCTAGACTAGGGCTTTACTTTTCCCATCTTGAGGTATCCCTTCTTGGGATAAGATAAAGTAGATCTGCGAAGGTATCCTATGCTACTCAGGTTTCTCTATACATCGAGGGCTATTTAGTTATCTTGTGTGCGACCACTGAAACCACGACACGTGCTCTACGTAATATTGGTATTCACAAGGCTTACTTCCCTTCTTAGGGGGACATGGGGCCCATTAAGGGGCGTTATTTTTCATGTATCAACATTAGTCCCCTGACTATTGGGTTAATTATCAGATGACCCAATAGTCAAATCACTTTGCATCCTTGGTCACCACGTGTCGTCGGGGACGGGGCGGTTGCGGCATCATTTATGGAAATATTTTCCTTATATAGGGGCATCGTGCTTTCCATCTAGTTACCAGTTGTTTACTTTTATTTTCATCCTCTTGTCTTCCGGTTGGATTCCCTGCTCTGATGGCTCACTCTCTTCACGGATATGTATTAACTTTGGCGTCGGTCTCTGCGCTGGTTTCGATGTTCAAAGAGCTGGAATTAGGGTGCTTATCGCTGGTAAGGCGAATAGGGATTCTACGCGTGCTCAGTTTGCGGAGCGTTACGAAGCACGTGAAGTCGCTCAGGAGGTTGGACGCGTAACGTCCGTGATTTAGCGTGCTTTAGACGATGATGTTACAGCTCGGTCTGCCGCTAATTCGTTACACATGGAGTCTTCAGTAATGAAGGCGACTATAGAGCATGCCATTACTGATTGTCGTTCGCGTATCTCCGGTCAAGCGGCCCCGCGTGTTCTTGGGTACACTCTATCTCTGGCAGCTGTTTTTGCGCTTATAAATCCGTCTTATCTTGAAGACGAACTCGCGCGCCTATTGGTGTTGAGAGGAAAATAGATGTATTATGGACTCTTAGACGAATCAGTCAAGACAAGGCGCGTAGATATCGCGATGAGCATGAAGGCACTCTTGCGTTTGCTCGGGGAGCAAGGGCTAAGGGGAAGATCATGCAGGACATCCGTACGCTAATAAGTGATGCCGATTGGGAGTTGTCTCAAGCCAACATTCAGTGTGATGAAGGGCGCCTCATGGAGGAAACCATGGACATGGACATTGCCCGTTGTCGCGCATTGATATCCGGCTAGGTTACGTGCTAGTTTGAGGACGACTTTCCTTGTTTGCTGCTTTCATTGTTCCTTTTTATGCATCTGCTTTGGGGTTCTCCCTTTTTCTGTGTATTTGTCTCTTTTGTTGC
The DNA here is from genome assembly GCA_023531295.1 of Papaver armeniacum. Lineage (NCBI taxonomy): Eukaryota > Viridiplantae > Streptophyta > Magnoliopsida > Ranunculales > Papaveraceae > Papaver > Papaver armeniacum. The sequence goes on from JAJJWW010017498.1 coordinate 118,568, forward strand.
TTTTTTGCTAAACTTTTCTTCCTAGTTGATTCATTTTTTATCCCTCGTCTCATGGATGTTGCCACACTGGTCTCGGGCCTTAGAGTCCCCGAGTCCCCAGTGTTATATCAGGGTTCTCTCTTCTTCTTTTTTTGGGTACCTTAAACCTGTTTTGGGAGTATCATTTTTCGCATATAATTTAATGTGGGTTGACACATATCACAGCACGCAAAAGGAGACATGAGTGGTTATTGCTTCGTAAACCACGCCATCCCCCTTTATATATGGTTCTCATTTCTTAGTTTTGGTCACTAATTTTCTTTTAACTTAATTGTCTCCCTTCTTTCTTTTGATAAACAAATCTCCAGCATGGCTAACTCTCTTCACGGATATGTGTTGTCCTTGGCGCCTGTTCCCGTGTTGGTTTCGACAATGTTTAATCATGATGATCTGAAGCGATTGTTGCTTGTGAAGGCTGAAATCGAAGCGCTTCAAGAGCAGAGAATGGAAAATAGAAATATTATGCGTGCCAAATTCAGGAAGCGGGACAAGGCGTACCAAGCTGCCAAGAGGTCTGATTTATCAGGTTGCGTGCCATTGGAGATACAAAGCGTGTTAGACGAGGCTGTCACCGCTCGTGATGCGGCTGAACGATTATTCGCAGATTTCTCGATAATGATGGCTACTATAGATCGTGTCATTTCTGACTGCCATCTCTGGATTTCTGGCCATGCGGTCGGACGCGTCTTTGCTTGTACCTCATCCCTACCTTGAGGATGAGTTGGCGCGTTTGTTGATTTTGAGGGAAGAAGTGGTCCTGCTATGGACGCTTAGATTGATTCTTCAGGATAAAGCGCATAAAGAGTATGGTGAGCATGAGGATACTCTTTCGCTTGCTCATGGAGCCGAAGCCAAGGGTAAGATTATTCGAGATATCCGTAAGTTGGTGCATGAGTCTGATCAGGATCTTCGTTTAGCTACCGCGCAATGTGATGACGGGCGTTTGATAGTGGAGGCTTTGGATGTGGATATTGCTCGTTATCGGGCATTGATGGCTGATTAGGTTGCATGTCCTTCTGTGAGGATTTTCTTTTTCCTTTGTTTTGATGTCTTGTTTATGGCTCCGCTATTGTTCTTCTTATGCAACTGTTTTGAACAGAGTGTGAATAATGTTGGGGTATTATTCTTCTTCTCTTTTTTCTTTTATTTGTCGTTGGCTAGGATGGGTTAGAGATAACGCCTGTTTTCGCCCTTCCCTCAACCCCCCCCTTTTTTTAAGGGGGGGGGGGGTACATTGTGTTGAGTAAACGGTGTTGGACCACACCTTCCCCCATTTCTTCTTTTTGAAAGAAGTGGTATGAAAGCAATTGTGGAATGCGCCAACTCCCCTTTCTTTTTGTCAGAAGGAAGCTGTAGGGTGGGTGGGCGTTTGTAGAATGCGCCTACTCCCCCTTTCTTTCTGTCAGAAGGAAGCGGTAGGGTGGGCGGGCTTTTATGGAACGCGCCTACTCCCCCTTTCTTTTTCTCAGAAAGAAGCGGTAGGGTGGGCGGGCGTTTGTAGAACACGCCTACTCCCTCTTTCTTTTTATCAGAAGGAAGCGGTTGGGTGGGTGGGCGTTTGTAGAACGCGCCTACTCCTCCTTTCTTTTTTATCAAAAGGAAGCGGCAGGATGGGTGGGCGTTTTTAGAACGCGCCTACTCCCCCTTTCTGTTTTTTTTTATCGGAAGGAAGCGGTTGGGTGGGTGGGCGTTTGTAGAACGCGCCTACTTCCTCTTTCTTTTTATCAGAAGGAAGCAGTTGGGTGGGTGGGCGTTTGTAGAACGCGCCTACTTCCCCTTTCTTTTTTTTATCAAAAGGAAGCGGTAAGGTGGATGGGCGTTCGTAGAACGCGCCTACTTCCCCTTTCTTTTTTATCAAAAAGAAGCGGTAGGGTGGATGGGCATTTGTAGAACACGCCTACTCCCCCTTTCTTTTTTATCGGAAGGAAGCGGTTGGGTGGGAAGGCGTTTGTGGAACACGCCCATTCCTTTATTATACCACGGGCTTTTTCGGGTTTATCAGCTGATTGGGTGCCTTTGTCATTCCCGTGATCTTTTTGTGAATTTGTCAGCTGACAGGGCGCCTCTGGCATTCCCATGACCTTTTGTAGATTTGTCAGCCGACCGGGCGCCTTTGGCATTCCCGTAGCCTTTTGTAAATTTATCAGCCGATTAGGCGCCTTTGGCATTCCTATGGCCTTTTGTAGATTTGTCAGCCGACCGGGCGCCTTTGGCATCCCCGTAGACGTTTGTAAATTTTTCATCCGATTGGGTTCCTTTGACATTCCCATGGCCTTTTGTAGATTTGTCAGCTGACCGGGCGCCTTTGGCATTCCCGTAGTCTTTTGTAGATTCGTCAGTCGATCATGTGCCTTTGGCATTCCGTAGACTTTTTTTAGATGTGTCAGTCGATCAGGCGCCTTTGGAATTCCCGAGACCTTTTGTAGAATTGTCAGTCGATCAGGAGCCTTTGGCATTCCTGAGACCTTTTGTAGATTTGTCAGTCGATCAGGCGCCCTTGGCATTCCTGGGACCTTTTGTAGATTTGTCAGTCGATCGGGCGCCTTTGGCATTCCTGAAACCTTTTGTAAATTTGTTAGTCGATCAGGTGCCTTTGGCATTCCTGAGACCTTTTGTAAAAATTTTATTCAATCAGGCGCCTTTGGCATTCCTGAGACCTTTCATAAATGTCTCAGTCGATCAGGCGCCTTTGGCATTCCTATGACCTTTTATAGACTTGCACCATCCTTGATAACTTACTTTTTATTATTTGGCATTCATGTTGATACATTGGGTGATTCAAGCATGAAACCTTTTCAGCCATTTGCCATTGATAGGTGTTTTGACCTTTGTCCCATTTATACGTCGAAGCTTATAGTATCCGCTCTCCGCTACCTTTCTTATCTTGAATGGGCATTCCCAATTTGCGGCAAACCTACCGGGGTTGGCATTCCTTTGTACGTGAGAGTCGATTTTTCAGGACCAAGTCGTCCACCTTAAAGGTTCTCTCCTTCACGCTTTGGTTGTAGTAATTAGCCGCGCGTTTTCTGTAAGCTTCTGCGAATCGTTCCGCTCGTGCTCTCCTTTCTTCTATTGTGTCTAAATGGGCAAAATGACTTATCTCATCTGGTGTAGTGTGGTTAGCCATTGCCACTCTTGCAGATGAGACCGCTATCTCTGTCGGTAGTATCGCGTCCTCTCCATAGACTAGTGACTAAGGTGATGCCCCCGTGGAACTACGCTTCGAGATCCCATATGCCCAGAGCGCCACTGGTAACTGTTCATGCCATTCTGTATGGTGATCATGCACTATCCTGTTGATGATTCAGATGAGTATTTTATTCGTTGCTTCCGCTTATCCATTCCCTTTAGGATAGTAGGGAGTTGACGTATGGAGTCTTGTGTTGTATTTACGGAGCAAATCGATCACATCCTTGTTCACAAACGACTTGGCATTTCCTGCTCTAATTATCATGGGTGCAACGAACCTATAAATGATATGTTCTTTGATGAACACGGCTACAGTTGCTCCAGCGTAGTCTTTGAGGGGTACTGCTTCGATCCATTTCGATGCGTACTCAGTACCTGTTATTGTGTATTTATGGCGCTTTGAAGACATTGGGTTGATCGACCCTATAAGGTCGAGCCCCCAGATATGAAATGGTCACGGTGTCACTATGTTGTGCAGTCGAGTGTGAGGGCGCTTGGATCCGGTTTCCGTGTGTCTGGAAGCTTAAGCATTTTCTGACATGTTCTGCAGTATCGCTTTCCATGGTTGTCCAATAAAATCCTCCTTCATAAAGTTGCAGGAACAGCTTCCGCATCCTCTGATGCTCGGCGTCATGGGACCGAGTCATTACCTCTGTTACTTCTTGATCCGACAAGCATCGTAGTATGGAATTGGTATAGCATCCGCGATATACCTTCATGCATGAAGAAACGTGCCGCTTTCTTTTGAATTTTCAGGGCTGCTTTCCTTTCACTGGGCAGTTTCCCATATTGGATGAAATCTATGTAAGGCTATCTCCAGTCTATTCCTTTACCGGTGCAGACTTCTGCGAGTTGTGGAGGAGCTTGACAGTCGGCACAGCTGTCTTTGAGAGCCTCCGCTTGTGCTGACATGCTCGGCCAGTGTACTCCCAATCTCTGAAGTTTCCTGTAGAGGTGAACAATACCAGTTTGCCCATATGTCTCCGCGTGCAATTCGTGGAGTAGCTTTTCTGCTTCCCTTTTGTTCACACATCTCGCGAGGGATCCTCGGCGGCTCTATAGTAAAAAGCCCCTTGGATTACCACAAATTGCTTTAAGGCTTGGGTGGGAATTACCCGATCTTAGTCCATCCGAGTTAGGTCTTAAATATACACTCGCCTCCAGTCGTCCGCTTTCTCGAAAGCCAGATCCTCTTTTCAAGTGCTGGGTAGCTTCTTTCTTCGTATCGTGACAGTGCCCTCTTCTTCACCATTTAGTTGTACCTTGCTTGCTAGGGTTGCTAAGGCGTATGCGTGTTTATTCCCGCCTCTGCCAATATGGTCCAATGTTGACCCCATCTGGTTCATTAACATCCGAGCTTCCGCTCGATAGGGTGCCAGGTGTGGTTCTTTGACGTGAAAGTCGCCATTTACTTGGTTTGTCACAAGTTTCGAGTCGCCTTTTACTTCTATGCTCCCCAAATTGAGCTCTTTTGCCATCCGGAGTCCCAGAATTAGCCTTTCATATTCGGCAATATTGTTACTGCACGGGAAATCCAGTTTAAACGAGTATGAAAGCAATTCGCCTCGCGGGGCTTCGAATACTACTCCCGCTCCTCCAACGGTGCCATATGATGATCCATCAATGAACATGGTCCAGGGCTTGTCAACGTCCGCGGCCGCTACTTCTCCGGGTATATATTCGTGCACTTCGTCGTCTCCTTCTCCTGGGAACATGGCTATCAGGTCGACTATTTCCTGTCCCCTTACCGCGTTTGGTCGCTGATACTTGAGCTCAAACTTCGACAATTGTAGTAACCATCGAGCATTTCTTCCTGTTAGGACGAGTTTCAAAGATAAGTAAGCTACGGGGTTTGCCGCGGCCACCACAATGGTTTCGTGTGTCATAAGATAAGGGCGTAGCTTTTGTGTCGCGTCCAGATATGCTTGCTCTACGCACGGGTATCTCAACTTTGCATCCCGCAGAACTCGGCTACGTAATAGATAGGTGACAGCTCGTTTCCCCCCATGTCTTGTGCGAGAACCGCGCCTATCGCCAAGCTGGTAAATGTCGTGTAGAGATAGATGGGGACTCCTCGTATCGGGGGCCTGAGAACCTTGGGGCTGATAAGGCATTGCTTCAATTTCTCGAACGCGGTGCACTGCATTTCTCCCCACACAAAGCGTACATCTTTCTTTAGTAGCGGAAGAAACGCAGTTATTAAATGCGCTAAACCAGGTACAAAGCGCCGTATGTATGATATCCGTCCTATGAAGGCCTGTAGTTCTTTTGCACTCGCCGGTGGTACCATTGTTGTAATTACCTCAACTTTTCTTGGATCCACTTGGATTCCTTTATTGGTCACCACGAAGCCTAGGAACTTTCCTGATGTTACCCCTAAAGCACATTTGAGAGGGTTCATTTTAAGCTTGAATTTCCTGCATCTCTCAAAAGTTGTCTTCAGGTGAGTGGTGTGATCTTCAACTTCCTGTTTTTTGACCACAATGTCATCAACGTACACTTCTACCGTTTGGTGTAACAGATCGTGGAATATGGATGTCATGGCGCGCTGATATGTGGCGCCGGCATTCTTTAGACCAAAAAGGCATCACTTCATAATAGAAATTTCCGTATGGGGTTTGGAAGGCAGTTTTCTTTGCGTCAGTCGGGTCCATGTTTATTTAATTGTACCCGCTGAAGTCGTCCATGAAGGAGTATTGCTCCTTTCCCCCTGTTGCGTCTAGCGTCATATCGATGTTTGGCAGCGGGAAGTCGTCCTTTGGGCATGCTCGATTTAAGTCTATATAATCCACACATCATCTGATCTTCCCGTTCTTATTTACCATGGGCACAATGTTAGCTAGCCAGGACGGGTGTTGGATTAGTTTGATGAACTTTGCCTTAAGCAGCCGTTCCACATCTTCTTTTATCGCGAGAGATGTGGCCCTAAGGAATTCCCTGTTACTTTGATTTAAAGGCTTGAACTCGGGCGACACTCCAAGATTGTAGGCCACGAGATCACTGTCCAGACTCGGAACCTCGTCGTAATCGTAGGCGAAGACATCCTTGTAATCTTTAAGTAGCGCGATCAACGCTTCTCTCTCTTCTTCGTCTAAGCTCTTTCTTATCATGATAGGGCGCTTGTCCTCTTGTGTTCCTATGTTGATCTCCTCCATACCATCCATAGTGTGGTCTTCAGGTCTCTGTTCTTATGCGATTACGGGGTCGCGTCTATGAGCTGATCCCGTAGGTACTCGTCATCGATTGTGTTGTAGGGTAGCTTGGCTAATCTATGCGTCGGGTACTCATAGGGAATCTCCGCTCCACCTACTGGCTCGTTGATAGAGTCTTGTACTTCCGCGGGTACCCCCTTAGCTAATTGCTACAAACGATACACGTGCCCTCCGTCTGGCTTAGAGAAACGCTGGAACCTGGGCTGTTCCTCTTGCTTCCTTTTCCTTTCAGTGGGGAACGTCATCCTAGACGGGATAAATACGGACTTGGTCAGCTCTGCCTTTCCTTCCTCTTCACATTTAGGAAGTGGGGTAAGGTGCGCTTCGGGTATCTGCCCCGTCTCCGCGGGTTCCTCATAGAAAATTGCATCTCCATGTATGCTTCCTATGGTTCAAAAGGGTTGTACGTGGCAGGGATCCGATATTGCTTGCCTCCTATGTTGGTCTTGACACACTTGTGATATGTTGACGCCACCACTTTATGATTGAGCAGCCATCCTCTTCCTAACAGTACATGGAACGTGGTGTTATCTTCCAACATGTAAAATGGTGTAAGTGCTCGGATGGGACCGACTCTCATGACAAGGTTGACAATCCCGATGGCTGTTTGGGTGTGACCTCCAAACCCCTTTACCGCTGTGCTCCGCATCCTGATTGCAGACCACTGTACTCCCAGGATATCTAGCGTGTGCATGGGAATTAAATTCAAGGACGCGCCTCCATCTATGAAAGCACTCTTTAGCGGTTGTTTGTTGATGTGGACCGTTAAGTACATGGGCCCTATGTTGTAAAAGGCGAGCGCATTTGGCGCCTAGGCGCCAAAGGCCCTCTAAGCGCAGCACCAGCGCTCGAGAAATCCAATTCTACCCTATATTCCACTCCGGCGCCTTAGGCGAGCGAGTTTGGCGCCTTTAACGCCTCGCCTAAGTATTAGGCGCCATCCTAAGCGCCAAATGCGCCTTTATTTTCTCTGTTTCCTTTTTAATCACAGACATAATATGAGAATACATGGAAAGTCTATAAACGTGATTGAAGGGATTAGATATAGATGATATTTCCTAATCACTAACAAGGAAACTTAATATACATGCAACTCTTATCTTTCCATTTTCAAGATTATATTATCATTTACTGCTAACATCGCATGCATGATCAAAAAGATGGTAAGAAAAATCTCGATGAAGTGCTTGATTTGTATTTCCTAATGCAACTGTCAATGACGAAATTATAAAAGGAAAAAAATTGAGATTTATTACTATTAACGCGAATGACGAACATAAAAAAGTTAACGTGATTGATTTTTATTTCCTAATTTTGGCCATTGATAATTAAATTGGTAATCGGTTTTATTACTTGATATGATTATAGAAAATTACGCTATGGAAAGATCAATCAACACCCACAGTCAACGACGAAAATATGGAAATAAAAGTTGATATTTAGGAGAATAATCTAGTATCTATAGAGATAATGAGGTTTGATATTATTAGTTCTTATTTAGGAGAATAACTATCTACTATGTAGTATCTATGGAGATAGATTTATATTTCTTTCTAGCTATTTATTCAATTAGGATTACACTCCTACGTTAGGTGCAAGCATGAGTAGCTCATTCAATCTTGATTCTTAACAAGTCTGTTAGTTTCTAGTCGCTCTTTATATTCACATGGATAATGTAACACTTGTGCAACTTTTTGGATGGTTCAACAATGTTCTCCACCTGTATGATCTAGTAAATATCTGTCACACAGACAAAGGGATCTGATTAAATTCAGTTTTCGGGAATTGTGGTGAAGCATTAAGCCTATAAGGTTTGATTTTTTATATGTTCGCCTAGGGCGCCTTAGGCGTGCCTAGCGCCTAACACAACATAGCAGGGGCCTAAGGTGTTCCACAGGATAACAAATGTCTTCATCTGTGAACACAATCGCCTCCTTAGGGAGGGGGTCGTATAGTTTTCCTGCCGCAATGGCTGCTATAGCTTTGGACGCTTCTTTGATCTGGTTTTCACTGAAGCCGAGGGAATCAAAGAACTGTTGAGCTAACACAGTTTGGGTGAACCGTCTGTATTTGTGAATGTAAGGTTCTCCATTTCGACTTCGCATGCCTCTTCCTCATCGTCATTCCAGGGTTTCCAAACATCTCTGCTTGGGTCATGGGAGAGCATCATAACATGATGTTGGGTCGCTTTACCGTCTTCTGGCTCGTTCATTTTGATTTCTCCTATCTCCATCTTCTTCTGGAACATTCTCCGGAGATTGTAACAATCGACCGTGGGATGTTGTATCCTTCGGTGAAAGTGACAGTACCTAGCATCATTCTTGTCAATGGCGTTGGGGTCCATCGTGGTTGGAGGTAGTTGGGTTTCTTTGTTTGCTATCCATTGTTCCAATAGACCCACGATTTGTTCCTTGCTGCAAGGTAAGGGTGGAGGGAGCGCCTGTGTGCTCTATCCTTCTCAGTTATTGCAAGCACGGACATTCCTAGGCGCGGTCTATACGGTGTTGACTGTGTTGCGCCAGGTGTAGTCCGAGTTGTGCTCTTCGACACAGTCAGCAATCTTTACTGCCGCCTCTTCTATCTCGACGAAGGTCGGGAAGCGAAAGTTAACTAGTCATTTCTCTATAAGGAGTCATTCCGCGTACACAGATTTCCACTAGCACTTCTTCCTTGACGTCCTCGTGACAATCCAAAGTGAGAAGGCGGAACCTGGCGATGTATTTTCCTATCTCCTCACCTAAGCGTTGATTGCACTTGCTCAAATCTATGGTTGTAACCTTTCTTTTTGCTGAATAAAACTTTCTAAGGAAGAGAGTGGACATGGTTGACCACGAGTTAATGCTTACTGACTTTAGGTTATCATACCAGGTAAACGCCGTATCGGTCGGAGACCGGGGAATTCTCTCAGGCACAACTTCCCATCAACGACGCGATCGTTCATAGCGGATAGAAATCGACTAAGGTGCTCTTGTGCGTTTCCTTGACCATTGTAGACTTTGAATTTTGGTGAGGTATAGTCCTCATGGTACTGATATTCTGTGATTTCGGAGGAGTATGGGCTAGCCATGAAGTCGTAGTTGTCTTGTTTTATAACTCTGTAGTTTGTTTCTAGGTACTTGGCCATCGCCTCTTGTGTCATGGCTATAGGTTCTGCTTTATCCTCTGCATCCTCCGTTGTTTTGGCGCTGGCTGCCTTCAGACGTTTCCTCAGTTCTTGTTCTCTGTGGATATGGTCCTCTAATTCCTTCCGCATCTCTCACAGCGAAGGTTGTGTGGGTGGCGATTCCTCGACTTCCGACTGTTTGTTCTTTTCTTGTGAAGCGTCTGGTTTCCTTACTTGTGTGATTGGTTCCGAGAGTATTCCTACCCTCTCGCCTTATGGGATGAGTTGCGGGATGTTCGGCTGGTTTTCCATCGCGCTTGAACCAGCACCTCCTAGGTGTGTCATGGTGAGCTAGGCACGAGCCTCCGGATGTGGTCGCCAAATATTGAAGGGTGATTTCAGTTTTGGTCATACTCGTCCTAGCTACACCAAATGACCTCACCTTTCTAGGAATAGTAAGAGAGAGAGTTGCCTTTTCATTGTACCTTGTACTTCCTTATATAGGATTTCCCAAAATCCCCTCCTTTTATGACATCATGACACATATCTTAACCCTCCTTAATTACCCCTAATGTCATTCTTTAATATAACCTCCTCTTTATTTGTTAATTCCTTCCTTATCCTTCCTCCCTAATGGGTATTTTATCATTTGGGCTTGGGCTTGGGCTTGGTTCCCAAGTCCCCATGTATCATGTTAGGCTTAATTCCCTTCTTAGGGGGACCCCGGGCCCGTTAAGGGGCGTTATTTTTCATGTATCAACACTCACCACAAGTGACATTTGGATTATCATGAAAGAGATCCCTTTTAGAACCTTTCATATCCCAGTCCATCTTTCCAAAGAACTTTTTAAGTTCCAACATCATGGATATTGCTTTCTCCATAGTCATGGAATTTTCTGGGAGATCATTCCTTTTCACACTCAAAACATCATTGACTTTCTTTGGTATCCACTTCTGAGTGCGTTTCGGAACAACCGGAACCTTCTTCCCATTACTCTCTTCTAGAATTCTCGGAAGAGAATTGGATTGACTATTCTTTTGCAAGTTAGTCTTTCTGCAATTGGGAGCATCGGATCTTGTCTTCGTCTTTACGAAGTTATCCTTTTGATAACCATTACGATTGTGAAAAAGATTCGTATGAAGTTTATAGGCAAATCTAGGTTTATCACAGCACTGATTCCTTTGCCTAAAGGTTGGACAGTTACAACTTGTAACGTTAAGGGGATTAGTCTTAACATATGATCTTGGTTTCACAACTTCTTGTGATGCCCAAACAAGAACATCATGAAGTTTCTCATTCCTTATACGGAAACGACATCTCCTTTCCAGGTGACATTTATTTCCCTAATAGTGGCAAACATAAGGAATGTTCTTACCTCGATCCGTGTGTGTTGACTTTGGAGGTTGATATACTTTGCTATTTTGAATATTAACTTCCGGTGGAGGTATTTCACTTTTTCCATTAGTGGAAACCTTTTGTTGAGAAGAATCACTAGCCTTGACAAATTTTACCTCTTTGCTAATACTTGGAACATCTATTCCCTCATAGCCTAATCCTCGTGTATCACGATGATTTTTACTTGCTCCTAGAATAGTGGTTAATTTGCTTGAACTAGTATTGAACTTTTTCAAGTCATCTTCCAACATCTTGATTTTATCAAGAGCAGCAGCTAAATCATCCTCAATGCGTTTTTTTCGAGCGAGAAAAGCGCTTTCTCTGTCATCAAAACTTGCTTGCTGAGAGTTAATCCTTCCTTCAGTTTCTGCAAGTTTCTCTTCCAATAGAAAGTATTTTTGATAAACACGATCACATTCAAGTGACTTATAACTCAGGTTTTCCTCGGTATCTTTGAGGACCGATTCGCAAGAGCGATTCCGACCATAAAGACCACCGTAAATCCTTTTGAATTTCTTGTTTTCTCGACAGAGAGGAGTCAGAAGAGGTGTGACATGAGAAGTTGTAATCTTCTTCATTTTCCACGAATCTAAAAACTTAACATACTATGAGACTTCCTCATCAACATCTCTATCAATATCTGAATCACCTTCATCAGAAAGTTCATCCAACTATTTTTCTAGGAGTGTTTCCCAATCAACAGTTTTTATATCAAGAGAATGTTTAGATATTGACTTAGATGTGCCAGTTCTCTTAGGTGAATCCATGCTCTCAGAATTATCTGGTAATTTACGAACTAGTACGTTACTAGAGATAGATTCTTCCATAATCAGATCGCTACAAACACAGACTTATGAGGTCTTAAATGTGTTTGCCTGCTCTGATACCAATTAAAAAAGTGGGGGGTCTAACAACCTCACCCAATATTTCGCTTAGCAATCTGTATGGACTAACTACAATATACTTTCAAGAGAATCAACTAGACAGTCGGACTCAATCTCAATAAAAAGTATATCAAAGAGTTATATCTCAACCTCCCAATTCAATCCGTAATCAAATAAATACAATTTGCGAGCCTGATTGAATATAAGAGAAATAACTTGAATGTTACCAAAGACCAATGTTCAAGGATCAATCAATTTCAATCAACAACCAAAGGTTAGATTTACCAATTGATCGATTCAACGCACAACCTATGATATTTCAATTATATAACAAAATATAATGCGGAAAAGAAATAACACAGACACCAGAAGTTTTGTTAATGAGGAAACCGCAAATGCAAAAAAAAACCCCAGGACATAGTCCTGATTTGAACACCACACTGTATTAAGCCGCTACAGACACTAACCTACTACAAACTAACTTCGGTCTGGACTGTAGTTGAACCCAGATCTGGGCCCGAGGGGGTGCAGGAGGTGCGACGCACCGGGCCCATCTCAGTCCAAGGCCTTTTTTTCATGCACAAAACTAAGCCCAATTATAATTTTTCTTTTCTTTTTTGGTATGCAAGCCCAGTTATAACTTATTTCTATAGTTAGAAACGTCTTCTTTCTCTTCTTACTTCTTCCACGGACCACGTATTCTATCGATATGCGAAGGGAAGATTTCTTAAGAATTCCTTAATCGATGATTTTGCAGCCGTGAATTCAAGACGGCTAAATTTCCGTTGATGATCTTCTAAATGGTATATATGCATGTCATATTCGAATTTGATAATAATTTTCTGAAGTCTTCCATTTGTATTTTTGGTTTGCTAATAACTTTAGTCTTTATATGTCTTTCAGGTACATAGATTTTGGTTAACTAACTCATGGATGGGAGAAGTTGAAGTCATTTACAACGATACGGACGGTAAATACTAGAAAAACTAGCCGACAATCTATTTTTGGACCTTTTTTTTTGTGTTGAAATAGACAATATGTATAAAAGCAATGCTTATAACGTAAAGAACTTGTTATGTTTATCATAGCTATATATGTATATGAATCTTCTTAGTTTCGTATTCTCATTGCTATTAGAAATTTTCGGGGAGAAAAAAAATTGAATGTAAAAAGGCCCTGCGATTAAGTTCGCACCAGGCCCTAAAACGCACAGGATCGACTCTGGTTGAACCCCAATCAATCTCACACTGATTCAAGGTACAGTTGCATTCCTTACGTCTCTGATCCCAGCAGGATACTACACACTTGATTCCCTTAGCTGATCTCACCCACAACTAAGAGTTGCTACGACCCAAAGTCGAAGACTTGATAAACAAATCTGTCTCACACAGAAAATTCTATAGGAATAGATAAATATGTCTCCCACAGAAATACCTATGAGTTTTGTTCCGTATTTTGATAAATCAAGGTGAACATGAACCAATCGATATACCAAACTTATATTCCCGAAGAACATCCTAGAAATATCAATCACCTCACAATAATCTTAATCGATTAACGAAACAAGATATTGTGGAATCACAAACGATGAGACGAAGGTGTTTGTGACTACTTTTCTATCTTGCCTATCAGAGATACAAATCTCAAGCCATTATTACGATTGTACTCAACACGATAGAAACAACAAGATCAGATCACGCAACTATAGAGAAAATAGTTGGGTCTGGCTTCACAATCCCAATGAAGTCTTCAAGTCGTTAACCTACAGGGTGGGTTTCGTAAAAAACCTAAGGTTAAAGGAGAACCGACTCTAGCTTATACAACTAGTATCACACTATTACGGTACTGCAAGTGACGCACAATGATTACGCATTATAGAGTTGCAGGCCAAGTCAGAGTTCCGCCGTAATGGTGCAATACGAAGCCATAATAGCGCAACGTAAGCTATAATAGCGCAACGCAAGCCATAATAGCGATATTACTGTATAGATGACCGGTTGTCAGCCGACACAAATATAAATTACACTTTCTTACTACTCAAAATATATAATGAAGCAAGGGCAAGAAAGGATCGTTCCCACAGAGAGGTCTTGGTTGTCAAATTGATTCGGTTTCCTATAAATAACACCGGGAGTTTTCTGATTTTTATAAACGAAAATAAAATAAAAGCAAAACAATAAAAAGTAAACACGCAAATCAAGAATGAGAAAGTATTGGTCATGGATTTCGTCTTCAATCACAAACATGTTTTCAACACAATAACTAGAATTGATATTTTAATCTCAACTTTTATCAAAGGCCCTAGAATACCTTGATCGCAAGAATATCCCGCTAATCTCCTCTTGTCATCAACAAACACATTAAAAGATGCGAATATGAATTCTATCTAAAAGAACAACCCAACGTGTAAAAGCACTAATCAAGTTTAATTCCCTAGATGCAATAGGTTCTATGAAATCAGGCCAATCAAAGCAATCGAACGTGTAAAAGCACTAATCCGATTTAACAAAGGTTATGGTTCACATAAGATCATAAGAATATATCACTACAAACTATAATCTTATTTATGCTACTTCAAATCAGGAATTATCACTTTTGCATATAATAACCCTAATCTAGAAAAAGACATGCATGTGAGTCCTACCAATTTGCAACTTGACAAAACAAACATTCAATCATATGACAATATTAATGGTGAATCATAAACGATAATATGAGAGAAAACTAATTTATTGAACAAAAACTCATGTTTGGAAATCCAACTAATCCATAACCAAAAGAAAACTCTAGCTCATATTCATGGAGTTCATAACAAGAAGAAAGAGAAAAGACTTCATGTTTCTAAACCCTAGAAAACAAAGTAGAGGCAAAAAGAGATAAGATAATATAGATCTCCCTAATGGAGATAAAACCCTTTCTTTTATACACTTTCTCTTCCCATTCCAGGTTAGCCCGCTGCCGCAATAAGTCTCTGAGCCCATTAACCAAGTTCAGTCTAAAGATGTCCAAGTCCATCTCTGTGTCAAACCGGGTTCAGTGAGTTGGATCGCGAATCACTGAGTCGACTCGGCGGGATAAAAGTCTGACAGAGTTTCCTCTATCTCAGGCAATTCCCAGGCCAATTCTGGCCAGTTTCTTCCTCCCTGCACAACATAAACATTCATCTATCATCATTCATTCAGTCACAGTTCAACCAATCTGTTCAGCTCAACTGCAACGCCATCCTCAGTAGTTGATCCATTACATCTCAGCCCATGAAACTACACTTCCAACCACCACCTGTAATGCCATTACCTGCATCTTAACTTCAGATCCCCACTAACTCCATCTGAGCTGCAACCTCAGTTTACTGGCAGCATCAACTGAAACCTGTCACAAGACCCTGTCACTGCAGTAGCCATACTACCACCTGATGCTTAGAACAACAGCCACAACACCAAGGCTATGTTCACTGCATCTCAACACAGCACCACCAGTCTGTAAACCCCCCTCAGTTCAAGGTAACAACTCTAGCATTGCTCTTTCATACCCTGCAATTCAGCTACCGATAGCTCAGCCATCCATTCAATCACACAACACAACTTAACTCACACCAGCCAATTCACATTGCGACTCAGCTCCATTGCTCATCCCCAGCACACTAATCATGAACTTCACTACAGCCACATTGCCATCAGCGGCATCACTAAGCTAAAACAAATATCTCCACTGTCACCTGCTACCCTTCAGCTCAACAAAACCACCTACAATTCCATGTTCTCGCCATCGACAACAGCTTCAGTTCCACCCTGCTTCCATTGACCCTCGCAGCTAAATTCAAGTTTCACAATCTCCGCATCTCTCCCTGGCTCAACACGAACAACATCAACTCGCTGCATCACCTCAATTCCACTAACCCATTAACTCAATCAATCTCTGCAATTAATATACATACACAGTCCATCCTTGCCTTGTAATCCAACTCCAGGCAACAGTGCCACATGCAAAGTATTCTGCACTTCAGCTCCATCCATGTCCTAGCATTCATCTATAATCCTGCACAATTCCATTACCACACATCAGCATCACTTGTTCTTCTCAAAGTCACCAACAGACTCCAACCCTGTAATCTCATGGCTAGCTGTACTTCCAGTTCGTGCCTTCTCTGACCATCCCTAGCCATTGCATCTCCTTCTTGACCACTATCTCAGAAAATACCATTCTCTGAATCTGAAACAAACCCCATTACTGCAGAAACCAATCTGTCTCTTTTTCTCAGCTTTGAATCACCATTTACATCAAACCCTTGTTCTGAATTACCACCAACAGAAGCAGAATCAACAACACAGAATCACCATTTTCTTCCTTTCTCTCCCTGCTATAGCTTCAATTTCAACACATAAACCTTATAACTTCGATTGAATCTCAAATACGAGATAACCCATCCTTCAATAGCAAGGATTCATCAATTCCTTCTTCACATTCACTTCAAACCCTAGCTCTTCAGTGACAACAACAGCAGCGGCAGCTGTACTTCATCTTGTTCAGATTCAAACCCATCTAATCTTCTCTAAAATTAACCCATCTTCTCAGTTCTTCGATCTCTTCCAACTTTTTCATCTTCCAGCAGCATCAGCTTCTCGATCTCTATTCAAAACCCACTTCAAATCCATCCTTTACTCGCTCAGATTTGGTCTCGTGAGTAGCAACAGCAGCTACTTTTAGTTTCAGGTGAATGAATTGATGAGAGGCAGAATCCTACTGATTTTAGGGTATCGGCATTAAGGTTGGACGACTACACCCCAGAGATAGGAACCACCCCAATTATTGGGTGCTAACAACACACACATTTTCTGGCTAAGGGCTACCCAAATTGGCATTCCCTTAATCCTCAGCTGGCCTGTCTTTAGTGCTCTTCCACATAGAGATGCCCCTTAACCTTGACTGGGCTCCGGATAGTGTTCGCCCATGAAATGAAAATTTTGCCCTTTTTACTCCAATTGGGTGATTTCTCAATCTTTTCGTCCGTGCGACTCCAGAGTACCTAATAACTCTAAAACACGCGTAAAATACATAATTTACTAGAAAAATAGCAAAGAAAGCATAACCAATAGATAATAAATAGGGTGTATTCTACACCCTATCAAATTCCCCCACACTTAGACTTTGCTAGTCCTCGAGCAAATCAAACAAAACAATTTTAAAACATACATACAACTCCGTATCGTCGAGGCTACGGTCACTTTTAGCATAAATAACAAGCCTTTAAACCCCTAGGTGTCCCTAGTGGACGAGTTATAGTCTCGTGAGGGTTTACTAGAGATATACCCACAAAACCTACTTTTCCAACTTACTAGTTCTCCGAAATGATAGCATCTAACGCGCTAAGAAGACATAGAGATTCTGCACACTAGTCATAAGAAGTTAGACACATAAATGAACACAATCTCATTCTTAAAAGTTGAGAGAGAAATAACCATCCCTTCTCGAAAGAAATTCGGGTTCGGAGTGATCAAAAGTCTCGACTCTGCCTCACAAGAAAGGGTTTTATGAAGTTGCTCTCAATAATAAACAACTTATTTATGGGTCACAATGTGTCCAGGTTGGAATGAAGAGAGAATCCTGCGACACGATGAATGGTAGGAAGGCAAAACCCTCCGAATTGTTTTGAAAACCCACATCTTTTAATATTTTGAAAACCCATTTTTCTGACGATCTCTAAGAAAGGAAATCAACCACTTAACGAAGGTAGGAATATGCTTACTTACCTCGTTATCCGTTCGACGTGCAACTAGCACCACTCTCACAGCATCCATAGAAACGTCTTCGGTCTTCAACTCTTGATGATAACTCTTGAACTTCGTAGAATCTTGACAATGTAATTCTTTCCTCTAATTCCTTGTTGCTTGAAACTTCATTATGAATATTTCTTCTTTCCATTGGCTTTATTGAAAGAATACAAAACTAAAAAAACGAACTATACAAACCCAAAATATGATACAATGAATTTTTCTTGTCTTTTTTTTTTTTCTTTTTTTTTTTTATTTTTTAATATTATGAGACAAGAAAAATAAAACAAATACACAATTAAAACAAAACAAAACAAAATAATAAAACTAACAATGAACCTAACAAAATTTTCTCTTGTCTTTTTTTTTTTTTTTTTTAAGAGAAAAGACAAGAGAAAATAAAATACAAATAAGATAAAATAAAATAAAAATGTAAGTACAAAGGCCATGGTGTAAGTACTTTACCGCTTGATTCTTCACAACTTGTATGTCTCGATATCATAAACTTCTCGAACTCTCATCTTGATAATCTTCGCTCTTGTATATAAGTCTTCAACTTGTAAAAATTCTGCTCCTTATCTTGTTGCTTTACTTGAATCTGAAATCTGCTCATTTCTGTGATGTTGCTTGTAAACCTTGAACGTCTTCAACTTTCCTTCGAATTCGTGATGCTCCTCTTGTTGATGATGATAGTGTTTCTAGGACCTGTTGGTGTAGAGAGAGACAAAGTGGATGGTGCTAACTGCGAACAAGATTACAAGTGGTATGTAAGTTAGCAATTCGATGTCACCATCATGATTGATAAAATAGCACTCAAGAGATCAAAATAGTGCTTCTATAGTGGGAGGTTGGGCAGCTCACCATTCTACCCAGAATTAACGTACGGTGACACACACTCTAAAAGCACAAATTTAGACAGGTACAAAGAATTGAAGGCCGGTGCCTCACATTATGTAACATGGGTAGTCTCCACTATAGGGGACCACTACTCTAATACCGAATTCAGTCTGCACCTCATTTGCCACTGGCATGGTTAAATCCAACTTTAACTCTCATACAATTAAGAAACCCGATCATGTTCTCTGTCATCTCTAAGTTCAGTCACTCTTATGAGATTCTCGATGTAATCTTAGCGACATGTATACTATGTGACTCTAAACTAACTACAAGTTGGAGTTTTATTCAAATATATACAAAAAAATTGAAAATTTTGACTCAAAAAGGCTAAAAACTCTATATGCAAAAGACTCCCCCACACTTAAACTTCACATTGTCCTCAATGTGTAAAACCGAAATTCTGAATTCGACGTAACAATGAGATAAAACGCAAAAACTGTACAAATTGGTAAGGAATTTGGAAAAACTCCATTTAACAAAAGTTGTTCATATACGTGTTTTCTACAAAGTGTCAAAAGGGCACAGTGTTTCGATAAACGGTCGACGAGTTATGGTCTCGGACTGAACTACGTGCAGTCTGAATTTTTCTGACGAAAAGGTATTCGTCATAATTCTCTTCTAAGATAGATTCCGGACTCAATGAAATTAAACATGGGGATGCAAATATGATATGAAAACTATAAAAATAAATAAATAAAAGGGTTTAAGATACAAAACCTATGGGTTGCTTCCCATTTAGCGCTTGGTTTAAAGTCGTCAGCCCGACTCTTTTGTTATCGTCCATATACCAACAATCTGAAAAGTTGGGGATCCTTCCATGTAACCTGTTTTGGAAACACTACCTTCACACAAATATTAGTAATATAAAACATAAATGAAGCTATTAACCAATAAAAGTTTCCCCCACACTTATTCTTGTCCACACTTGGAAGTGTATAAAGAATATAGAAGTCAGGGACTACCACCGTTTCTTGTTTCAAAACCTGCATAGTATGAGAATCAAGTATCTCTAATGGCGGAAAATGAGAAACAAAGTCATTCAACAATATTCTCGAAGCACATACATTCAAACCAATAAGAGGTAAAGGAGAAGAAACAATAGGCAACGGGTTAGACAAACCTATCACAATCTCTTGTATCACGAAATCCTCTTCATCCTTAAAAAACTCAAGTGAATTATTCACCTCATATATATCATGGTCCTCTATCAAACCTTGCAACCATTCTTCGTCCGTTTCTTCCTTAACCAAAGTCTCGACATAAACATCATCATTACAATCATTTGCAAGCTCAATTGGGTCTTCCACAATATTGGTCATATCGGTTTCATTCTCAACATACTCCTCTTCATTAGACTCAAACCTTGTTGCAAAAGACTTTTGTATCACACTAGTTTCATCATACTCATGTACCTTTTGAATAGGTATTTGATCATTATAAAGATCAAGAGTTGAGTCGACTACGCTAATGTCATCAAATATTTCCAAAGGTTGGTCCTTTTTAACACAATCATCTTCGTCTTCATTTTCAGACTCACCATAATAAGAATCGTCGTCGGTTTCCCAACCCTTATCACGACGTCGTTTAAGTTCCATATGAATGGTCCTACTAATTTCATTGACAAGCTCTTCCGAGGCTCCATCATCTTCCAACTTGTATAATTTCTGCGCAAGTTTCTTGACGTTCACACGCTTACCACCATTGACTACAATATGTTTTCTTTCCCATGACTCTTCCCTTTGAATGGGTGAATGATAATAACTACGATCTGGAGTCGGGTAAGAAGAAATGTTCCAAAAATTGGTTTGTGCGACGTTCTCTCTATTACGGTCAAGTTGGTCTAGCCTTTGTTGCATGTCTTGTAATCCATTCAAAATCTGCAGACAACTCAAATAAAGCCAATTAGAAGTAGAATTATCCCACCTAGGTGCTTGACTTACATACCCACTACAAGGTTGTTGTTGGTATGTATGAAAATCACCATAAGGTTCTCTAAGATATGAATCATAGCCAATAAATTGGTTTGGATTGCATCCCATAGATGGTGGGTAATTGTCATAGTGTTGAGGTTGTTGAAAACCGTATCCATCGTTCCAATATGCTCCTTCCATAGAAATTGGTACCTGAAACAAGAGTTCTCAAAACTATGTCAAAAACCAGAAAATAAGAAAAATAAATCAAAGGCTAAAAACAAAAATAAGAAACCAAAAACAAGTGACAACCGCTGCCTCCCCGGCAACGGCGCCAAAATTTGACTGGTTGTCAGCCGACACAAATATAAATTACACTTTCTTACTACTCAAAATATATAATGAAGCAATGGCAAGAAAGGATCGTTCCCATAGAGAGGTCTTGGTTGTAAAATTGATTCGGTTTCCTATAAATAACACCGGGAGTTTTCTGATTTTTATAAACGAAAATAAAATAAAAGCAAAACAATAAAAGTAAACACGCAAATCAAGAATGAGAAAGTATTGGTCATGGATTTCGTCTTCAATCACAAACATGTTTTCAACACAATAACTAGAATTGATATTTTAATCTCAACTTTTATCAAAGGCCCTAGAATACCTTGATCGCAAGAATATCCCGCTAATCTCCCCTTGTCATCAACAAACACATTAAAAGATGCGAATATGAATTCTATCTAAAAGAACAACCCAACGTGTAAAAGCACTAATCAAGTTTAATTCCCTAGATGCAATAGGTTCTATGAAATCAGGCCAATCAAAGCAATCGAACGTGTAAAAGCACTAATCCGATTTAACAAAGGTTATGGTTCACATAAGATCATAAGAATATATCACTACAAACTATAATCTTATTTATGCTACTTCAAATCAGGAATTATCACTTTTGCGTATAATAACCATAATCTAGCAAAAGACATGCATGTGAGTCCTACCAATTTGCAACTTGACAAAACAACATTCAATCATATGACAATATTAATGGTGAATCATAAACGATAATATGAGAGAAAACTAATTTATTGAACAAAAACTCATGTTTGGAAATCCAACTAATCCATAACCAAAAGAAAACTCTAGCTCATATTCATGGAGTTCATAACAAGAAGAAAGAGAAAATACTTCATGTTTCTAAACCCTAGAAAACAAAGTACAGGCAAAAAGAGATAAGATAATAGATCTCCCTAATGGAGATAAAACCCTTTCTTTTATACACTTTCTCTTCCCATTCCAGGTTAGCTCGCTGCCGCAATAAGTCTCTGAGCCCATTAACCAAGTTCAGTCTAAACATGTCCAAGTCCATCTCTGTGTCAAACCGGGTCCAGTGAGTTGGATCGCGAATCACTGAGTCGACTCGGCAGGATAAAAGTCTGACAGAGTTTCCTCTGTCTCAGGCAATTCCCAGGCCAATTCTGGCCAGTTTCTTCCTCCCTGCACAACATAAACATTCATCTATCATCATTCATTCAGTCACAGTTCAACCAATCTGTTCAGCTCAACTGCAACGCCATCCTCAGTAGTTGATCAATTACATCTCATCCCATGAAACTACGCTTCCAACCACCACCTGTAATGCCATTACCTGCATCTTAACTTCAGATCCCCACTAACTCCATCTGAGCTGCAACCTCAGTTTACTGGCAGCATCAACTGAAACCTGTCACAAGACCCTGTCAATGCAGTAGCCATACTACCACCTGATGCTTAGAACAACAGCCACAACACCAAGGCTATGTTCACTGCATCTCAACACAGCACCACCAATCTGTAAACCCCCCTCAGTTCAAGGTAACAGCTCTAGCATTGCTCTTTCATACCCTGCAATTCAGCTACCGATAGCTCAGCCATCCATTCAATCACACAACACAACTTAACTCACACCAGCCAATTCACATTGCGACTCAGCTCCATTGCTCATCCCCAGCACACTAATCATGAACTTCACTACAGCCGCATTGCCATCAGCGACATCACTAAGCTAAAACAAATATCTCCACTGTCACCTGCTACCCTTCATCTCAACAAAACCACCTACAATTCCATGTTCCCGCCATCGACAACAGCTTCAGTTCCACCCTGCTTTCATTGACCCTCGCAGCTAAATTCAAGTTTCACAATCTCCGCATCTCTCCCTGGCTCAACACGAACAACATCAACTCGCTGCATCACCTCAATTCTACTAACCCATTAACTCAATCAATCTCTGCAATTAATATACATACACAGTCCATCCTTGCCTTGCAATCCAACTCCAGGAAACAGTGCCACATGCAAAGTATTCTGCACTTCAGCTCCATCCCTGTCCTAGCATTCATCTATAATCCTGCACAATTCCATTACCACACAGCAGCATCACCTGTTCTTCTCAAAGTCACCAACAGACTCCAACCCTGTAATCTCATGGCTAGCTTTACTTCCAGTTCGTGCCTTCTCTGACCATCCCTAGCCATTGCATATCCTTCTCGACCACTATCTCAGCAAATCCCAAACCATTCTCTGAATCTGAAACAAACCCCATTACTGCAGAAACCAATCTGTCTCTTCTTCTCAGCTTTGAATCACCATTTCCATCAAACCCTTGTTCTGAATTACCAGCAACAGAAGCAGAATCAACAACACAGAATCACCATTTTCTTCCTTTCTCTCCCTGCTATAGCTTCAATTTCAACACATAAACCTTATAACTTCGATTGAATCTCAAATACGAGATAACCCATCCTTCAATAGCAAGGATTCATCAATTCCTTCTTCACATTCACTTCAAACCCTAGCTCTTCAGTGACAACAACAGCAGCGGCAGCTGTACTTCATCTTGTTCAGATTCAAACCCATCTAATCTTCTCTAAAATTAACCCATCTTCTCAGTTCTTCGATCTCTTCCACCATTTTCATCTTCCAGCAGCATCAGCTTCTCGATCTCTATTCAAAACCCACTTCAAATCCATCCTTTACTCGCTCAGATTTGGTCTCGTGAGTAGCAACAGCAGCTACTTTTAGTTTCAGGTGAATGAATTGATGAGAGGCAGAATCCTATTGATTTTAGGGTATCGGCATTAAGGTTGGACGACTACACCCCAGAGATAGGAACCACCCCAATTATTGGGTGCTAACAACACATACATTTTCTGGCTAAGGGCTACCCAAATTGGCATCACCTTAATCCTCACTGGCCTGTCTTTAGTGCTCTTCCACATAGAGATGCCCCTTAACCTTGACTGGGCTCCGGATAGTGTTCGCCCATGAAATGATAATTTTGCCCTTTTTACTCCAATTGGGTGATTTCTCCATCTTTTCGTCCGTGCGACTCCAGAGTACCTTATAACTCAAAAACACGCGTAAAATACATAATTTACTAGAAAAATAGCAAAGAAAGCATAACCAATAGATAATAAATAGGGTGTATTCTACACCCTATCAATAGACTGTCAAGTGTCGTGAATGGCATAAACCCACAGGGCTAATCTAGTGCAAGTGCAGCACTACATTGTAAATACATTTGGCTAAGTGATGAAGCTTATTGGCCGACACAATGGAGATTCATTGAAGGAATGGCAAGACGAGGCCAAAGTTGACAGATGCAACATGATGTTGGCATCGATGCATATCCATGGAATTGAGTTGGCCTAATCTCAAGGAGGATGCAAGAGTGAAGAATAGACTAAGAGTTGGTCTATGGCATATATTCAAGGTTGGCCAAAGCTTGAATAATGCAAACAAGTTGGTAATGCAAGAGTTGCATTACTATTGTCAAGCTAATTGGCGAAGTGAAGCATATATGACGCATGAGTAACTAGAGTGAGCTTAATGCGCTGGCATCGATGTTTGAAGCTTAAGGAATGTCCGTGCATGATTTTAGAATAATAAGCATGCAGGGCCAAGAGGGCTGAACGTTGGCGCAAGACAGAATCCAGTATGGCACAGCAAGTGTGCAATACGGCTCAAGTGACGGTTATAAGTTGGTTATTGGCTTCACAAGCGTGCCAAAGGTACGAGACAAGTTGGAAGGGTTATGAAATGAGTTCATAGCCTTAGTAGAGTGTCCCTAACCGTTCAAGACAAGTGTGTCTTCAATCTGCATGACAACACAAAAGGTGGCAGTTGAAAAGCAGATTGGCGGTTATGGAAACTACCTGATGGGACACATGGCTGTTCCATGCGTGTGCAAGTGTTGTGCACGGTTTTGGATAGTGAGTTTGCTGTATAAATAGTCCTAAGGAGTGGGAAAAATCAGTAGTCTTACATAGGAGAGTTAGTCTCAAGTTTGAGAGAGTTAGGTATTCACCAAGAGGGTGAATGGCCTGTTTTTGTTCCATGTGATGGACGAGTTTTGTAATCTTCCTTTAGTGCAATAAAATGGGTTTGTTGTAGTATATATTTGTGTTCATTATGTTGCTTATGTTGTGTGAGAATTGGTTAAGTACATGGCAGAACCTCTTATGCTTATGGGGGCATGAAGAGTTAGAGAGAAAGAAGAAAAGACTTAGTTGTGCAATGCCTTATGAGTGAAGGCGAGATCGTACTTTGATGCAAGTATGCAAGGCTGAATGATTTTGGGTGAAGTTGATTCTTGAACCACAATCATTGCCGGTCATGTCCCATGAAAATTTTAGGCGATTAAATGGGCATGTGACAGCAGGTATCAGAGCCAGGTTAGGGGACACAGTTTGCTGATTTTTCTCTCTTTTACTCAAGTTAATGTCATTTGTTGGTCAAATTCAGTGAAGAATTGTTTGGGTTTCACTAGTATGGAAACTAGAAGAAGTTGATCTTGTGTGTAAAGATCAATTGGAATGAACTTGAAGCTTGAAGTAGCAGCAGACCATGAAAGTTTATGACAAAGGTGTCAAAATTCCATCCCAAAGTGTTAGACGAACGCGCAAGAATCATTGAAAACCGGGTTTTCAAGTGATTGCATGACAAAACTAAGGAGTATGTTGACTTCTATGGTGCAAGTCAGGTGTTAAAGTCCATGTTTCTCATAAGTATGCGAAGATTATGCATTTGGAATGCATTCTTTCGTAGTGTTATCGATGCGAGTACATTACAAGTTGTAATGGGAATTTTAGGGGAAATTCCTGAACTCAAAGAAGTTGATGGCCTTTGCAGTGTAAAAGTAGATGAAGAACATGTCTATGTGATAGATTGAAGGTGTTTTCATTGTAGCCAGTTGATGGAAGATTATAGTTATCTCTCTTGAATGCATATACCTTGGTGGTAATGCAAAGTCTGGTTGCGAGCCAGCAATGTTTGTGGCAATGTGATGCTATAAAAGAAGAATTGGATGGCCAATTCTTATCTAGCATAAATCTTATGGAAAGGCTGAAGAAATAAACGCAAGTTAGGGGAAAACCGATACACCACGGTCTTGCGTTTGCAAATTATTCTTCGTTGATGCTAGATGCGCACAAGGAGTGTGCTTGCACCTGGTTTATGAGTGGGATCAATATGCTTGGACAAGGGTGTCCAAAGACCTGCATATGATCATAACCGCAAGCGGATGTTCTTGTCGACTGCAAATCAACAATCGTTGCTACTAAAGTTGATTTTGGCGAAGGAGAAAGACAAGAGAAACCAGTTGTACATGGGCGGTAAAATGAGTTCCAAGTATTGAAGAAGAATGCTGCATTCCTGCTTCAGGGAACGTAGGCAATGGCGCCTCATTTGCAAGGATTATGGCCTTGTTTGCAACTGTCCAAAGTGTTTATCCGCGGAAGTCATTGAGTGACATGACTTTGCTGAGCTCTATGGTGATGCTCAGAATCACCAAGTTAAGTCTGTTCCAATTGTGCAAAGGTGCACAAGTTTGTGTCAAGATTTGGGTGCTAATTGGCATAGCATGTATACAATAGTAGCATGCGCCAAATGGGATTTGGGCATGGCCAGAATGCATAATGCGTGAAGAAATGCAAGTTAGGCAAATTGTGGATGCGGGAAAGATAAAGTAGTGGTAATGTATAATGATGGCATGTGGCCATTATTGAAGAAATCTTCATGAAAGCTAAAGCAAAATGATAGCATCAGTCTAAAAGGAGTATTCAACTAATTGTCAATTATAGTTTGCTTCGTTATGGGAGTGGCATACGAACGTTAATAGTTGGAAGAGTGCATGTGGCAAAGTGAATTGCTACATTGGGGACAGTAGGTGTTGTCTCGCTTCCTTTGTTGCTTAGAAGCGAAGTTGAAGTCAGTATTGCAAGGCTTGTTAGGTATTACAAGTTGCAATCAGTTGGCGTGAGTATTTGCTCAAGTTTGAGTATACTTTCAGTTTGGGTTGAGTGGACCTTGGTGTTGGAATGAAGTCTCTCTATGTAAGGTAGTAGTGAATGAGGGTATTTGAAGTGAAAGATCTTGCCTCTTTCGTTCAAAGTAAAGCTAGTTCGCGTGGAATATGCTACACAGCATATTAAGCCAAAATATGCAATAGAAGACGCTGAAAGTGAAAGAAGCAAATAGAAGAGTTGGTGGCATAATCGAGTTTGCTGTTGAGAGTTATGTGGAAGTGCGACGGCATATGGCAGCGATAGCATGGAGTAACGCAGCAAGAATGAAGATGTAAGTCCATCAAGTATATGAGTTAAGAGTAACTCATAGTTAGGAAGAACATGATGTTGTTTTTCCGCCACATTAAAGCGTAGCTTGATTTGAAAGAGCAAGTGATGCTTAAAGTGCTGGTTTCAAAGGCGCGTGAAGAGGATGCCTGGTCTAAAAAGACGGTCTGATGTCAGGGGTATCCTAAGTCGTGACTATACCATAGTCATGCATTTCAATCATGATGTTGCGACAATGCAAGCAAAGAACATCAAGGTGCAGGTTCTTTGGTATACAAATGGTGCAAAGCTAGGAGGCGTAATTTACAACATGATTTGGAGGCCAAATCTAAAGTAAGTTTGTTGCATTGCTTTGAAGACAAACAAAGGCTATGGATTGTGGCGCATACCAGAGTGGTATGGAATCATAGCATGCATACCTTAAGGCATGACATAATTTGGTGTAGGCGCATATGATTGAAAAATTTAGGCCAAGTCTTGTATAAGTCCTGTTATGTTGCATGGTGCAACTAAAGTCGGAAAATGGAGGCATAAGACAATGGCAATGATCAGTGTGATCAGTTGGGAAGAATCATTACTTGTGTACACTTAGGCACAAATGATTCATGTGAAGTTCAAGCTCAATTCAGGGAATTGACAAGAAGAATTTCCAAGTTGTATTTGGGTGTTGATATGCGATTGTAGTTGAAGTTGGAGCGTAGGCCAACGTGACAACAACAGTGCAAGTCAGTATGATCAATGGCAAAGTAGTGAGCTAAGTGATGGCATTTGGTACTAGGCATAAAAGTTTTGGCAAGGAAAAAGGCCAAGCAAGTTTGTTGATTTCTGAGAAGGGCTCATAAGCGTACAAGGCCAGAGAACAAGTATAACGAGTATACTTTGTTGCGTTCAACGAGGGCGTTGAACGGATTAGGTGGGGGAGGTTTATTACGGCACTGCAAGTGACGCACAATGATTACGCGTTATAGAGTTGCAGGCCAAGTCAGAGTTCCGCCATAATGGTGCAATGCGAAGCCATAATAGCACAACGTAAGCTATAATAGCGCAACGCAAGACATAATAGCGATATTACTGTATAGACTGTCAAGTGTCGAGAATGGCATAAACCCACGGGGCTAATGTAGTGCAAGTGCAGCAATGCATTGTAAATACATTTGTCTAAGTGATGAAGCTTATTGGCCGACACAATAGAGCTTCATTGAAGGAAAGGCAAGACGAGGCCAAAGTTGACAGATGCAACATGATGTTGGCATCGATGCATATCCATGGAATTGAGTTGGCCCAAGCTCAAGGATGATGCAAGAGTGAAGAATAGACTAAGAATTGGTCTATGGCATATATTCAAGGTTGGCCAAAGCTTGAATAATACAAACAAGTTGGTAATGCAAGAGTTGCATTACTATTGTCAAGCTAATTGGCGAAGTGAAGCATATATGACGCATGAGTAACTAGAGTGATCTTAAGGATCTGGCATCGATGTTTGAAGCTTAAGGAATGTCCGTGCATGAGTTTAGAATAATAAGCATGCAGGGCCAAGATGGCTGAACGTTGGCGCAAGACAGAATCCAGTATGGCACAACAAGTGTGCAATACGGCTCAAGTGACGGTTATAAGTTGGTTATTGGCTTCACAAGCGTGCCAAAGGTGCGAGACAAGTTGGAAGGGTTATGAAATGAGTTCATAGCCTTAGTAGAGTGTCCCTAACCGTTCAAGATAAGTGTGGCTTCAATCTGCATGACAACACAAAAGGTGGCAGTTGAATAGCAGATTGGCGGTTATGGAAACTACCTGATGGGACACATGGCTGTTCCATGCGTGTGCAAGTGTTGTGCACGGTTTTGGCTAGTGAGTTTGTTGTATAAATAGTGCTAAGGAGTGGGAAAAATCAGTAGGCTTACATAGGAGAGTTAGTCTCAAGTTTGAGAGAGTTAGGCATTCACCAAGAGGGTGAGTGGCCTGTTTTTGGTCCATGTGATGGACGAGTTTTGTAATCTTCCTTTAGTGCAATAAAATGGGTTTGTTGCAGTATATCTTTGTGTTCATTATGTTGCTGATGTTGCGTGAGAATTGTTTAAGTACATGGCAGAACCTCTTATGCTTATGGGGGCATGAAGAGTTGGAGAGAAAGAAGAAAAGATTTCCGTTGTGCAATGCCTTATGAGTGAAGGCAAATGCGTACTTTGATGAAAGTATGCAAGGCTGAATGATTTTGGGTGAAGTTGATTCACTGAACCACAATCATTGCCGGTCATGTCCCATGAAAATTTTAGGCGATTAAATGGGCATGTGACACACACATAGGTGCGGGGATTAGTTTTCCCAGTTGCTAGAGTTGTCCTTTATATAGTCTTAAAATCAGGGTTTGCAATCTAAGTTACCTTGGTAACAAAGCATTCAATATTCACCGTTAGATGAAAACCTGATTAGATTCCAGCTAATATCTTTCAACTGTTAGATCGAACTTAGCTTGTTATACACAAATGAAATGTAACTTCATTTAGGTTTGAGTGACCGTACCTAAACGTGTACACTTAATTGGTTCAACAATAGTTAACCAATGGTTTGCCATATGAGCACTTTCATATCAACCTTATTCATCTTCACCATAAGTAGTTCAAATGACTCAAATGAACTAGTTAGAGAGTTGTTCAATTGCTTAGATCTTATAGAAGTATACAAGACACAATCGAAGCAAAATCGGTTTTGATTCACTCGAATCGATTCATGAAAATTATAGCCACAGTTTGCAAAGATTGCATTCCTTAATATATAAATGTTTTAGTTCATGCAAAAACTGATTTTAGAAAGTAACCTACCTAAGTATGAGAACAGGTACGCGTACTTAAGTAACCGTATTGAGTTTTTTTTTTCACTTTCAAACTCCAGCAGAAATTCACGGACGTGAACTTTCCGCCAGTACGCGTACAGGTATGCATACTCACCCGCATTTCCAATAACCGCCAGTACGTGTACGGGTACGCATACTTTGGGTTCCCGGTTTTGGATTTTTACACAAATGTGAGGACACACTATGTTTATATCCAAAGATGGTTACATGATCTAAACTCTAATTTCAATCATTGAAACTTTCTTAGAAGATGTTGTATAGTTGTTTCACAAACAATTTTCATCAAAGCGATTTTCAAGTTATTGAAATAATCAACATGACTTTCGTCACGAGTAAAGATGAACTTGGCCAAAGCGAAAGTTTACCAACACATATTTCGAGAAATAGATAAGCGAGATATACTCGGCTCGAAATAGCAAATGTGTATAATCGAAGTCTATATAGCAATATGACTTTTGTCTCAAAATAGGAGATAGAATAGATAGACTTTTGAGTGATAGATAAGTTCAAGTCTCCACATACCTTTTTGTCGATGAAGTTCCACAAGTTCCTTGAGTAGTTCTTCGTCTTCATATGATGAACGTCGTGGAGTCTAGAGCTCAACTACACTTACTATCCTAGTCTGAGACTTAGCTATATGTAGACTAGAAATCAAGACTTATAGTTTTGGCAACTAAACTTGACAAACAAGCTTGAGATAGCAACGCTTGCGAGTTCAACCAAGCAGTACTCTAACAATGCGAAAGATTAAAAGTCCCACATAGAGTAAGAAGCAATACTCTTCTCAAAATGCTTTCAATATAAACAACACTTGGGCATCAGTTTGAGATTCACAGAGCCGTGCGGTAAGCACAAAGCGAACTATTCTTTCGCCTTTTACTAAAGAATACCGTGTGTTTGCCGCTTATAAGCGGCATACGCCTATTTTTGAAGGGATTTCTCTTTTCTAAGACAAGCCCAACATGACTTAAAAAATCAAATAATTTATGTTCTGAGTAATCTTTTGCTCAATCTCAGTGTAATTTTAGTTTGATTTCTGAATAATTTGAATTTTGCATCAGTAACCGTGTCTCTCACAGACCCAGAGACACATAATAGAACTAGATTGAGTGTCACATCTTCTACCATATTTTGTTGTAACTTGAGATGAATGCTAAAAAAGAGAAACCAGAAGAATTCTTTTCACAACTAATGGTGAGCAACCTCGATAAAGAAAAAAAACATATTTGAATCTGCAATGAAGACCAAAACTTACAGTTTGCAGTATTAAACATGATTCAGTTCAGGAAAATATATATGTCTCGACCCATGCACATGTGCGTATACCATGCACCAAGTCTCGTGTCTACTAGAATTTATTTTTGCAAGTTTTTCTTTAGGAAAATATTTCTTAAGAGTTTTATTTATGGTAAAATTCCTTTTACGTGTTTTAATTGTTTTACAAGAAATAAAACTTGTTTTTGAAGAAAAACCAAAAACCTAACTTGATTTGCAAGTATCTCTTCCTATAAATACTACTCGAAAATCTGTTTTGAAAAACATAAGAAGCGGCTAAATAATCATCGGCAACACCAATGGATCACTTCATTGTTCAGTTTATGTAGTATCCTTCAAAATTTAGGTTATTCTTGTGGATAGTCATTGAAGAAGGTTTTATAACCTTCACACTCTGGATCGACCTCCATCAATCCATCAATAACTATTTTCCTAGATGTAACTCATGTGTTTTACACCAACTATGGATTATCACACCAGGATCAAGAAATAACCAAGATTGCAACGAAACTATGCAGGTAACAAGGATCAAAATAGGAATCAAAATTCGCAAGAACATCCATGTTATCAAGAGGATAAGGTCTAATCGAACAACGTCAGAAGTTAATGCTTATAATTGGGAATTAATTATGCTAATATTTTATTTACCAGATTGTAAAGACTAGGAATGCTACATTCCTAAACTATGTAAACCCTTGAATTTTCGAGCCTTTAAATAAAATTCTCCTGTTCAAAATAAAAATAAAAAATAATAATATGGGGTATGTAATATGGAGTGAGACTAGTGATTGTCTCGTGATAATCAGCATGAGGCATGGACCCATACAAATAATAGGAAGAAATGCACTTGCAAAGATGTATAACATTTGCTAAGAATCGAGTAAAATTAATTTAGGCAACAAACTTTGGGACATCTAAAAGAACAAGATTTGCGCCATTTCTATGCCGCACCAATAAGATTTTGGATGATATTTCAATAATTTGATTATTGTTGACTCGGATAAAAGTATTCTGTTCAAGTGCTTCAAGTTCTTAGATTCAACAATCAATAAAAATTGAACATGTATAAGTGTATACCCGGTTCAGCTCCAACACCCAGGCTTTAAACTTTAATTTATAGAACCAACAAAGTGACTACAAATATTAATCTGATGCTTTTATGTTTGATCACATCACATATAAACAATGGGTCTCATACACTAAAAAAAATCACTTTCTTGTTTATGGTTCTTAGAGATAATACCAGTATTCAAATGGCGAATAGCAGTTGAGGCATTAGATAAATCATTAATAAACTTTGAACTTGAAGTCCTTCCTGACATGATGTAAACTAGAAGATTAATTCTTAATTCGTCTTTCCTCTCCTCTTCCCTAAACCAAAATACCAGATACCCTAGAACCTTAAAACCGTCTCTGCTCAGATCGGCTCCTTTAAAGCAGGCCCGAGCAGATCATCCTCCATACACTTTTTCTTCTAGTATATCTTTCACTACTAGTTTTAGGTATTTTAATTGATTTTATATTTGGTTTTGAAAAAGCGGGGGTACAACAACCACACCCAATATTTCGCTTAGCAATCTGTATGGACAAACTCCAATATACTTTCTAGAGAATCAACTAGACAGTCAGACTCAATCTAGATAAAAAGTATATCAAAGAGTTTATATCTCAATCTCTCGATTTGATCTTTACTCAAGCAAATAGAAAATTGCGAGTCTTTATCAAAGAGAAATAACTTGGATGGTACCAAAGACCAATATCCAAGTGTCAGTCAATTTAAATCAACAACCAAAAGGTCGGATATTCTAATTGATTGAACATCGCACAACCTGTGATATTTCAATTATATAAACAAATATAATGCGGAATAGAAATAACACAGACACCAGAATTTTGTTAACGAGGAAACCGCAAATGTTGAAAAACCCCGCGACCTAGTCCAGATTGAACACACACTGTATTAAGCCGCTAAAGACACTAGCCTACTCCAAATTAACTTCGGTCTGGACTGTGGTTGAACCCCAATAAATCTCACACTGATCCAAGGTACAGTTATGCTCCTACGCCTCTGATCCCAGCAGGATGCTACGTACTTGATTCCCTTAG
Organism: Papaver armeniacum; assembly: GCA_023531295.1. Taxonomy (NCBI): domain Eukaryota; kingdom Viridiplantae; phylum Streptophyta; class Magnoliopsida; order Ranunculales; family Papaveraceae; genus Papaver; species Papaver armeniacum. Next base: position 151,803 of record JAJJWW010017498.1, read on the forward strand.
ACGATCTCACCCACAACTAAGAGTTGCTACGACCCAAAGTCGAAGACTTTAATAAATAAATCTGTATCACACAGAAAAGTCTACGATAATAGATACATCCGTCTACCATGAATATACCTACGAGTTTTTGTTCCGTCTTTTGATAAATCAAGGTGAACAGGAACCAATTGATAACCCGGACTTATATTCCCGAAGAACATCCTAGTATTATCAATCACCTCACAATAATCTTAATCGATACAGCGAAAAAAGATATTGCAGAATCACAAACGATGAGACGAAGTGTTTGTGATTTTTTTTCTATCTTGCCTATCGGAGATATAAATCTCAAGCCGATTATTCCAATTGTACTCGTACAATAGAAACAACAAGATCAGATCACACAACTACAAGAAAAGTAGTATCGGTCTGGCTTCACAATCCTAATGAAGTCTTTAAGTTGTTAACCTGGTTTAGAGAAGAAAACCCAAGGTTAAAGGAAAATCGACTCTAGATTATGCAACTAGTATCACACGTAAGGTGTGGGGATTAGGTTTCCCGGTTGTTAGAGTTCTCCCTTATATAGTCTTTCAAATCAGGGTTTGCAATCAATGTTATCTTAGTAACAAAGCATTCAATATTCACCGTTAGATGAAAATCTGATTAGATTCAAGCTAATATTTCTAAACCGTTTTATCGAAACCTTAGCTTGTTACACACAAATGAAATGTCCAATTTTGGGTTTATGTAACCGTTCCCAAACATTGACATTTATTGGTTCAACAATAGTTAACCAAATGGTTAGCCATATGAGCAATTTCATATCAACCATATTCTTCTTCACCATAACTAGTTCAAATGACTCAAATGAACTAGTTAGAGAGTTGTTCAATTGCTTAGATCTTATGTAAGTACACAAGACACAATCGAAGCAAAAACGATTTGATTCACTCGAATCGGTTCATGAACTTTATCACCACGGTTTGCAAAAGCATTCCTTAGTTTATATAAACATGAGTTCAAGAACAACCGATTTTAGATATAACCTACTCAAGTTCGCGGACTGGGTTCGCGGAATTAAGCTCACGGAAGGAGTTCACAAACTCCAGCAGAAATTCTCGAGTCGAGAACTTCCGCCAATTCGCGGACTTGGCTCACGCCACATTGCGTTTCTCTTGATCAACAAAGTTTGCAAACTTTGGTTCAAGAAATAAGGACTTATACATATATGTGTTTCCACAACAATGCTTGTATCCTACCAATGGTTATGTAATCTAAACTCTCATTTCAATCATTAAAATATTCTCACAGAAAGTTATATAGCCGTTATTCATAGACCATTTTTCGTCAGAGCAATTTTCAAAATGATTGAAACATAACATGACATTTGTCACTAGGTAAAGATGAATTTGGTTAAAGCGAAAGCTTACCAACACATATTTCGAGAAAAAGATAGGCGAGTTAAACTCGGCTCGAAATATCAAATGTGCATAATGAAAGTCTATATATCAAAATGACTTTTGTCTCAAGAATAGGAGATAGAGTAAATCGACTTTTGAGTGACAGATAAGTTCAAGTCTCCACATACCTTTTAGTCGATGAAGTTCCACCAGTTCCTTGCGTAGTCCTTCGTCTTGTATGATGATTGCTATGGAGTCTTTAGCTCAACTACACTTTCTATCCTAGTCCGAGACCTTTAGCTATAATAGGCTAGAAATCAAGACTTATAGTTTTGATCACTAACATTGACAAACATGCTTGAGATAGCAACGCATGCGAGTTCGACCGAGCAATGCTCTAATAATCTCCCCCTTTGTTAATTTTAGTGACAAAACTATTAATACATATGGAATACAAAAAATAAATAAATTAACTTTTGTAGCTCCTATTCCACATGTCTAATCTTCAACATTACTCGAAATCTTCGTCACTTCCAAGTACTCCAATGATCCCAAAGGTTGTAAGTTTAGCATCATCGTTGTTGAAAATCCGTAGCTATAACAATAAGAAAACAAGAGTTCTCAATCATTGTTATACAGTGTCATAGTATCATTACACATCGTCAAAGTTCAATTGTATCACCACTTCAACAACAATGCTATGGTGATATGTATCACTCCCCCTTAGTCAATACTCCATCTCACATGGAAACTACTCCCCCTTACATAATGATCCGAAAACCATATGTATTTGTAGTGTGAACTACATATTAATTCTCCCCCTTTTTGTCAATAAAATTGACAAAGGTACAAGAACAGGATCCAAATGAAATTTCCGAAAGAGACGTTTAATGACCAAAAGAAAGAACCACACATCATCTTATTTAGATGCAATCATAAAGTCGAAGCTAAATGCATTCATCGAGGAGCTTTAAAGATACAAGATAACCCCTATAGTATTCCACAGCCGGACTCCCCACAAAGATATGGCAATTAAGCGCAAGTTCAAAAAGAACTCTCCCCCATAATATGTCATTCCTGAAAGAACAGCAAGAGCGACCTTAATTTCGGAAGAAAAGAAGGATTTCTTTGGACATAACAAATCACATACAAGTATGAATTTGAATCTAAAAAACTCAATTAAATTAACCACAAGAAGTTCATGATTAATTTAATCGATAATGCTCAACACAAGTGAACTTATGGAGACTCAAAAAAACTCAATTAGATTAATCACAAGAGAACCCATAATTAATCTAATCGAAATACACAACCAAACTAATCACAAAAGTAATCAATTTAATTGGTCATACTCGACATAAGAGAATCTATGGAGCAATGACTAAGTTAATCATGAAAATAATCAACCCAGTCAAAAACGCTCAAACATAAGTAGACTTATGGAGTTATAACTAAATAACCAAACAAGATGATTAATTTAGTTCAAAAAATGCTCGACATAAAGTACCTCACGGAACAACAACAAAGCTAATCATAAAATAATCAACTTGGTCGTTTAGTGCTCAACATAATACACGTTATGGAGCCTCACAGTAATACATACAATATGAATCAGGGAAGAGCAATTATTGCGGAATACACAAGGATTCATTCTATTTTCCATCACCATTTGCACAATGACAAACAATAGACATAATCCTTGAAAACAAAAGATTTTAACCTATCTTGCGTCAATAATTGACAATATAGGCTTAACTTTTGTATTTGTCAAAAGTCCATTCATTCCTTTATCAACATATGAATATCGACTTATGAAAGACCTTACTTTTGACAAGATATAGGACAATCATAGTTCACGGACGCAAACACACATATCCCATAACAATTGCAATATATAAAACCATAAAGATTAATACTGCAAAAATCATCTTCCAAACAAATTTAGAGTTTAAACCAATAAAACTAAAAACATGAAGATGAAAACGTTGGACATAGCTATGTGTAATCACAATAATGGCTATTCCACACTTTAGTTATTCTTCTAACAAAAACAGAAAAATAGAAGATTTACTAGATGTTCTTAAATCAAAAACTCCTATAAAGCATTTTACTTACTTTCAATACTCTTCTCAAACTCTCTGTATTCATCAAGATCATCTTCAATTAAATCAATCCTCGATTCCAGATGATCCATCTTTTTTCGAGTTTCTTGGAAGAAGCTTCAAGTTCACCTTTTAGGGCACGACTTGTTCTAAGCGAGATTCATGGTTAAAGAGAGCTTATCAAACTGAGAGATAGAGATGTTCCCTTCCAGAGAGGAACCGTGAATATCAGGGCTCATCACATTATCAGAAGAATCGAATCGTATATTCTTAGAAGGAAAATGAACAGTCCAAACATCACATTCTTTGCTAGAAAGACTTGAAGAAGACATGATAGAGAAGATAGAAGAAATGTTTATGCCAAGGAGAAAAACTTCATTTTAAAAGCAACTGAGGATAGGATATAAATATCCAAAATAACCTTTCACCAAAACCTAAAAAAAATATCCTCAGAAAAGATCCTTAACCAAAGACGTTTGAACAACCAAAATTATAGGCTAAATAACAGAAAACTCTCATCACAACCCTCTTGAAGATTATGATTTTTGTCTACGAGGGATAAACAAAAATCATAAATACAGTATTACAAACTGTAGTTGTTCTAATCCTCTGAAAAATTGGTTAGCTTCTTTTGAGGGAATGCAGTGTGTGATATACCTTATTTCTGTTTTGCTTTTAAGAAAGAAGAGTTATCTTCATTATTCTTTCTTTCTTTTAGCACAAATTTGAATACCTTGATTGTTGACTTTTCTAAACTATGCACTCTATTGGAAACCTCTTTTACAAAGGATGAGGGTTTTGTGCGAGATTTCTTTTTCCTTTTCTGCAAAAAACGTTTAACAGATGAGAACTTTTCCTGTTCCAAAGTGCCATAGGTTTTAAGATTATACTGATGAATATGTGAGGAAATCACAGGAATAGATAAATTCTTGTGATTTTCTATATGATCCTTGATGTCAAGATGACTTAAGGATGATATAGAATCAGGAGAAATTTGCTAACAGTTCATAATCGAAGAAGTTCGATATGTTTCGTAAGAATCACGATTGATCAACTCCAATTTTAAATTAGACAGCTGGTATTCCAGATTTATTGTGGAATAGTCAGGACTGTTTGGAGGACAGATGTGATTATCAGCAAAGAGATTAAGAGAACCATCATAGATATCATCCTCTGAACAGTAGTCAAGAGTAGCCATCCATGCTTTCGTTATCTCACTCGTCTCCGTATCAGGACAGTTGAAAGTATTGTGAATACTTCTATAGCACATGAAACTGGAATTGTTAACATAGTTTTTCTGAACCTTTTTATTGATTGACTGAGCTTTCTTTTGAGACTTTCTTTTTCTCTGTCTAAGAGATTTCTTAAGTTGTTGTATAAATAGTGACAGAGTCGAATTAAAGCAATTCTCATCCCTTTTGTCAGTTAATTGAGAACGTTGAGACTTACGGTCAGATGCAACAACATGATTGCTAAACAGATGACGTTTCTCTCTTTGTTCAAGTTCAAGATCGAAAATTTTCAACTTCCCAGCTAGGGTATTTCTGGATAGTGTATCAAGATTATTTCCCTCAACGATGGCATGCTTCTTAGAATCGTATCTGGATGACAGCATTCTGAGAATTTTCATCACAATGTCCTTTTCAGTAATAGTCTTACCCACTGCAAAAGATGCATTAACAATTTCAAACACTTTGTGATTAAACTCATCAAATGTTTCTTCATCTGCCATACGAAGGTTTCCCAATCGGAATTAAGGTTTTGAAGCCTAACTTCCTTTTCACTGGTATTACCTTCAAAACCGTGTTCTAAGATATCCCAAGCTTCTTGCGACTTAGTGAAATTTGACACATGGTGCTGAAGATTTGGAGTAATGGCATGTATGATGGCATTCAAACCGTCGGAATTTCGCTTTGCAGCAAGTATCTCAGCAGGGATGTATTCAACAATATTCTTGGGAAAGTTTACATTTCCAACTACCACAACGGGAGGATCATAGCCATTAACAACATATACCCATGATTGAAAATCACGCGCTTGAAGAAAAGCTCGCATAGCAATTTTCCACCATAAGTAATTAGAGCCATCGAAGACTGGTGGTACGTTAATAGAGATAGCACCTCTGTCCATAGATTCAGATTGCTACAAACACAGACTTATAAGGTCTTGAACGTGTTTGCCTTCTCTGATACCAATTGAAAAAGCGGAGGTACAACAACCACACCCAATATTTCGCTTAGCAATCTGTATGGACAAACTCCAATATACTTTCTAGAGAATCAACTAGACAGTCAGACTCAATCTAGATAAAAAGTATATCAAAGAGTTTATATCTCAATCTCTCGATTTGATCTTTACTCAAGCAAATAGAAATCTGCGAGTCTTTATCAAAGATAGATAACTTGGATGGTACCAAAGACCAATATCCAAGTGTCAATCAATTTAAATCAACAACCAAAAGGTCAGACATTCTAATCGATTGAACAACGCACAACTCCGTGATATTTCAATTATATAAACAAATATAATGCGGAATAGAAATAACATAGACACCATAATTTTGTTAACGAGGAAACCGCAAATGCAGAAAAACCCCGGGACCTAGTCCAGATTGAACACACACACTGTATTAAGCTGCTAAAGACACTAGCCTACTCCAAATTAACTTCGGTCTGGACTGTAGTTGAACCCCAATCAATCTCACACTGATCCAAGGTACGTTTATGCTCCTACGCCTCCGATCCCAAAGGAGATGCTACGTACTTGATTCCCTTAGCTGATCTCACCCACAACTAAGAGTTGCTACGACCCAAAGTCCAAGATTTTAATAAACAAATCTGTATCATACAGAAAAGTCTACGATAATAGATAAATATGTCTACCACAAATATACCTACGAGTTTTGTTCCATCTTTTAATAAATCAAGGTGAACAAGAACTAATTGATAACCCGGACTTATATTCCCGAAGAACAACCTAGTATTATCAATCATCTCCCAATAATTTTAATCGACGCAGCGAAAAAAGATATTGCAGAATCACAAACGATGAGACGAAGTGTTTGTGATTTCTTTTCTAACTTGCCTATCGGAGATATAAATCTCAAGCCGATTATTCCAATTGTACTCGTACAATAGAAACAGCAAGATCAGATCACACAACTACAAGAAAAGTAGTATCGGTCTGGCTTCACAATCCCAATGAAGTCTTTAAGTTGTTAACCTGGTTTAGAGAAGAAAACCCAAGGTTAAAGGAGAATCGACTCTAGCTTATGCAACTAGTATCACACGTAAGGTGTGGGGATTAGGTTTCCCAGTTGTTAGAGTTCTCCCTTATATAGTCTTTCAAATCAGGGTTTGCAATCAATGTTAGCTTAGTAACAAAGCATTCAATGTTCACCGTTAGATGAAAACCTGATCAGATTCAAGCTAATATTTCTAAACCGTTGTATCGAAACCTTAGCTTGTTACACACAAATAAAATGTCCAATTTTGGGTTTATGTAACCGTTCCCAAACATTGACATTTATTGGTTCAACAATAGTTAACCAAATGGTTAGCCATATGAGAAATTTCATATCAACCATATTCTTCTTCACCATAACTAGTTCAAATGACTCAAATGAACTAGTTAGAGAGTTGTTCAATTGCTTAGATCTTATGTAACTACACAAGACACAATCGAAGCAAAAATGGTTTGATTCACTCGAATCGGTTCGTGAACTTTATCATCACGGTTTGCAAAAGCATTCCTTAGTTTATATAAACATGATTTCAAGAACAACCGATTTTAGATATAACCTACTCAAGTTCGCGGACTGGGTTCGCGGACTTAAGCTCACGGAAGGAGTTCACAAAATTCAGCAGAAATTCTCGAGTCGAGAACTTCCGCCAATTCGCGGACTTGGCTCACGCCACATTGCGTTTCTCTTGATCAACAAAGTTCGCAAACTTTGGTTCAAGGAATAAGGGCTTATACATATATGTGTTTCCACAACAATGCTTGTATCCTACCAATGGTTATGTAATCTAAACTCTCATTTCAATCATTAAAATACTCTTAGAGAAAGTTATATTGCCGTTATTCATAGACCATTTTTCGTCAGAGCAATTTTCAAAGTGATTGAAACATAACATGACATTCGTCACTAGGTAAAGATGAATTTGGCTAAAGCGAAAGCTTACCAACACATATTTCGAGAAATAGATAGGCGAGTTAAACTCGCTCGAAATAGCAAATGTGCATAATGAAAGTCTATATATCAAAATGACTTTTGTCTCAAGAATAGGAGATAGAGTAAATAGACTTTTGAGTGACAGATAAGTTCAAGTTTCCACATACCTTTTAGTCGATGAAGTTCCACCAGTTCCTTGAGTAGTCCTTCGTCTTGTATGATGATTGCCATGGAGTCTTGATCTCAACTAAACTTTCTATCCTAGTCCGAGACCTTTATCTATAATAGGCTAGAAATCAAGACTTATAGTTTTGATCACTAACATTGACAAACATGCTTGAGATAGCAACGCATGCGAGTTCGACAGAGCAATGCTCTAACAATCTCCTCCTTTGTTAATTTTAGTGACAAAACTATTAATACATATGGAATACAAAAAATAAATAAATTAACTTTTGAAGCTCCTATTCCACATGTCTAATCTTCAACATTACTCGAAATCTTCGTCACTTCCAAGTACTCCAATGATCCCAAAGGTTGTAAGTTTAGCATCATTGTTGTTGAAAATCCGTAGCTATAACAATAAGAAAACAAGAGTTCTCAATCATTGTTATACAGTGTCATAGTATCATTACACAACGTCAAAGTTCAATTGTATCACAACTTCAACAACAATGTTATGGTGATATGTATCACTCCCCCTTAGTCAATACTCCATCTCACATGGAAACCACTCCCCCCCTTACATAATGATCCGAAAACCATATGTATTTGTAGTGTGAACTACATATTAATTCTCCCCCTTTTTGTCAATAAAATTGGCAAAGGTACAAGAACAAGATCCAAATGAAATTTCCGAAAGAGACGTTTCATGACAAAAAGAAAGAACCACACATCATCTTATTTAGATGCAATCATAAAGCCGAAGCTAAATGCATTCATCAAGGAGTTTTAAAGATACAAGATAACCCCTATAGTATTCCATAGCCGCACTCCCCACAAAGATATGGCAATTAAGCGCAAGTTCAAAAAGAACTCTCCCCCATAATATGTCATTCCTGAAAGAACATCAAGAGCGACCTTAATTTCGAAAGAAAAGAAGGATTTCTTTGGACATAACAAATCACATACAAGTATGAATTTGAATCCAAAAAACTCAATTAAATTAACCACAAGAAGTTCATGATTAATTTAATCGATAATGCTCAACACAAGTGAACTTATGGAGACTCAAAAAAACTCAATTAGATTAATCACAAGAGAACCCATAATTAATCTAATCGAAATACACAACCAAACTAATCACAAAAGTAATCAATTTAATTGGTCATACTCGACATAAGAGAATCTATGGAGCAATGACTAAGTTAATCATGAAAATAATCAACCCAGTCAAAAACGCTCAAACATAAGAAGACTTATGGAGTTATAACTAAATAACCAAACAAGATGATTAATTTAGTTCAAAAAATGCTCGACATAAAGTACCTCACGGAACAACAACAAAGCTAATCATAAAATAATCAACTTGGTCGTTTAGTGCTCAACATAAGACACATTACGGAGCCTCAAAGTAATACATAAAATATGAATCAGGGAAGATCAATTATTGCGGAATACACAAGGATTCATTCTATTTTCCATCACCATTTGCACAATGACAAACAATAGACATAATCCTTGAAAACAAAAGATTTTAACCTATCTTGCGTCAATAATTGACATTATAGGCTTAACTTTTGTATTTGTCAAAAGTCCATTCATTCCTTTATCAACATATGAATATCGACTTATGAAAGACTTTACTTTTGAAAAGATATAGGACAATCATAGTTCACGGACGCAAACACACATATCCCATAACAATTGCAATATATAAAACCATAAAGATTAATACTGCAAAAATCATCTTCCAAACAAATTTAGAGTTTAAACCAATAAAACTAAAAACATGAAGATGAAAACGTTGGACATAGCTATGTGTAATCACAATAATGGCTATTCCACACTTTAGTTATTCTTCTAACAAAAACAGAAAAATAGAAGATTTACTAGATGTTCTTAAATCAAAAACTCCTATAAAGCATTTTACTTACTTTCAATACTCTTCTCAAACTCTCTGTATTCATCAAGCTCATCTTCAATTAAATCAATCCTCGATTCTAGATGATCCATCTTTTCTTCGAGTTTCTTGGAAGAAGCTTCAAGTTCACCTTTTAGGGCACGAACTTGTTCTAAGACGAGATTCATGGTTAAAGAGAGCTTATCAAACTGAGAGATAGAGATGTTCCCGTACAGAGAGGAACCGTGAATATCAGGGCTCATCACATTATCAGAAGAATCGAATCGCATCTTCTTAGAAGGAAAGAGAACAGTCCAAACATCACATTCTTTACTAGAAAGACTTGAAGAAGACATGATAGAGAAGATAGAAGAAATGTTTGTGCCAAGGAGAAAAAATTCATTTTAAAAGCAACTGAGGATAGGATATAAATATCCAAAATAACCTTTCACCAAAACCTAAAAAAAGATCCTCAGAAAAGATCCTTAACCAAAAACGTTTGAACAACCAAAATTCTAGGCTAAATAACAGAAAACTCTCATCACAACCCTCTTGAAGATTATGATTTTTGTCTACGAGGGATAAACAAAAATCATCAATACAGTATTACAAACTGTAGTTGTTCTAATCCTCTGAAGAATTGGTTAGCTTCTTTTGAGGGAATGCAGTGTGATATGTACCTTGTTTCTGTTTTGCTTTTAAGAAAGAAGAGTTATCTTCATTATTCTTTTTTTCTTTTAGCACAAATTTGAATACCTTGATTGTTGACTTTTCTAAACTATGCACTCTATTGGAAACCTCTTTTACAAAGGATGAGGGTTTTGTACGAGATTTCTTTTTCCTTTTCTGCAAAAAACGTTTGACAGATGAGAACTTTTCATGTTCCAAAGTGCCATAGGTTTTAAGATTATCCTGATGAATATGTGAGGAAATCACAGGAATAGATAAATTCTTGTGATTTTCTATATGATCCTTGTTGTCAAGATGACTTAAGGATGATATAGAATCAGGAGAAATTTGCTAATAGTTCATAATCAAAGAAGTTCAATATGTTTCGTAAGAATCACGATTGATCAACTCCAATTTTAAATTAGACAGCTGGTATTCCAAATTTATTGTGGAATAGTCAGGACTGTTAGGAGGACAGACGTGATTATCAGCAAAGAGATTAAGAGAACCATCATAGACATCATCCTCTGAACAGTAGTCAAGAGTAGCCATCCATGCTTTCGTTATCTCACTCGTCTCCGTATCAGGACAGTTGAAAGTATTGTGAATACTTCTATAACACATGAAACTGGAATTGTTAACATAGTCTTTCTGAACCTTTTTATTGATTGACTGAGCTTTCTTTTGAGACTTTCTTTTTCTCTGTCTAAGAGATTTCTTAAGTTGTTGTATAAATAGTGACATAGTCGAATTAAAGCAATTCTCATCCCTTTTGTCAGTTAATTGAGAACGTTGAGACTTACGGTCAGATGCAGCAACATGATTGCTAAACAGATGATGTTTCTCTCTTTGTTCAAGTTCAAGATCGAAAATTTTCAACTTCCCAGCTAGGGTATTTCTGGATAGTTGACCGGTCGTCATCCGACACAAATATAAATTACACTTTCTTACTACTCAAAATATATAATGAAGCAAGGGCAAGAATGGATCGTTCCCACAGAGAGGTCTTGGTTGTCAATATGTTTCGGTATCTTATAAGTAACACGGGGATTTTAAGTTTGTGTAAATAAAAATAAACAAAAAGCAAACAAAGCACGCAAATCAAGGATGTGAAATATTGGGTAAAGGTTTCATCTTCAATTGTAAACAAGTTTATGAATATATGAATAGAATTCGTATTTAATCTCGCTATCATCAAAAGCCATAGAATACCTTATTGCAAGAATACTCCGTAAATTTCTTAAGTCATCAACACACACATTAGAGTTGCGTATGTGAAATCTACCAAAAGAATAACCTAACGACTTGCGCTAATTAAGTTCAATTCCTAGGAGCATTAAGTTTCAGAAATAGGCTAATCAATGCAATTGAAATACATTGCGCAAACAATTCGAACAAAGGTCAATTTCTACATATGACTATGAGGATGTATCACTACAACCTAGAATCATATCATGCTACTCGTATTCAAGGTTATCGCTTGATGAAAAACCCTAAAATAGCTATAGATATGGATGTGAGTTCAATCAATTCTAGACTTAACTAAACAAACATTCAATCATATTGCAATACATCAATCATGCAATTATTATAACCCGTAGAAATCAAACGATAATATTGAGAGAAAACTAATTCATAAAAATCATAACTTGGTTGCAAAATCCAACTACATCTTCAACCAATAATAAAAACTTAGTTACTCATGGCATAGGAGTTCATAACAAGAAGAAAGAGAAAACCTATCATGTTTCTAAACCCTAGAACCAAAAGTAGAGGCCTCCTAATGGAGATATCTTTAGGTTTGAGAAAGACTTTTCTATTTATATGTTTCTTCAATTCCAAAAGGATACTCTTTCCAAATTTAGGTCTTCTCAAAACCCATCTCCAACTAGTCCACCAAGCCCATGTGTGAGAAAAAACCCATGTAAAATTATGTCCAAAATTCGTCGCCGGAAAACTGGGATTATGGCCGGAAATTGGCCGCCGGTCGCCGGATTCCGGCACACTGAAAATTATCTCCGACCACCGAGCTTGTATCCGACTATCGTAACTCCCAAAGAACTCACTATCATTCTCTGCAGTTCATACACTCACAATTGAGCCATATTTCACAAATATACCATCTAAACTAACTCTTGATTCTTGCGAAAACGCGCCCAAAAGCGTGACCCGTAGCTCATATGTCCTGGGTCGCCGACTCTTGCATCCAATTCATACCCCCTTCGTGATTCACTGAAATATTAAGATTCATGCTTCAAGTTCCGAAATCCGGCATCCCGAGCTAGTACCACCGGTGCACCAGTCTCGCTCCGTTTCGCACAATTCTGCGAGCTTCAAAATCCATTCCCGCATACATACATGCTTGCTCTTTCACAAACTCCACCAATCCAAGCAAACTGCAGCTCATTGCACAACTTGTTCCTTATTTCGGTTCCATGACAACAAGCAATAGCACTAATACCAAGTGTGGCACCATCTCAGTCATACTCTCTCGCATTTCGGCTAACTCACCGCACTACCCCGGGCCTCGTAGCCGCATCCATTCTGCAACATAACCCACCAAAGCAACATCACTTGCACGCTGGATCTCGGGTCATAACTCAAAGACACCACCAGCTTCATTTTAAGACTCCACCAAACCGCACTTGCATCTTTAGTTGTACTAGTTGCTCACTCGGCTCTGAGGCAGTGCCAATTACAGCTGGCTGCCTTCCGAGCATCGCCTTCCAACTCCTTCTCACAGCAAAGTGCATCCATTACCTTCTAACTACGAGCTGGTGTTCAACACCACGACCCGATCCAACCACATCACTGCAATACCTCAACCGCAACTACATTGCCACCGCAATCCATGACACCGCATCGCCACACTCTTCCCCGCAAACTCGGACCGCTCATACCCTCGGTCAACCGTGCTTCCCTCTTTAGTTCAGCTCTCATCGAAACATCACCGGTGCACTGTCCTGCAGCTCAACGGCTACAACTCATTTTTCTGACTCGTTCAAGTTTGCCTCCACCTCGCAACTCCTCGAGTTTTCCAGTTCATTTCTCCTTCAATTCCTAGCACACACCGGAGACAACCACTAATCTCGGCTCACTCATGGCTAGCTGTACTTCCCCTGCAATCACCATCTCTCTGTACTAATTCCCTTCGCGAGTCGCTGGCGGCAAGACCAGCTCAACCTCCCTGAACCTTCAGCTCCTTCTTCTTCTCAGACTCGAATACAGGCAAACACCCATACTCTGCAGCTCCTCCGACCTATATTCGTCACACTGCCAAGCTCGAGTTAAACACAGCAAACCCAACTCGAGTAACAACCTTCCATTGATCACGAGCAAGCTTATCATCATCAAACCACAGAATCCACCATTTCCTGAACTGCTCCGTCCCTGTGCTTCACTGCCTCTCTCTCGTTCAACTTCTCCATTAACTGAACCCCAACAACAGAAGCTTGCTCCTTGTCTTTCACGACCCACCGCACCTTCATTTCACCAATCATAACCCATGTCCATTTTTGTTGCAGATTCCGACCATCTCCACTTGAGCTAAAATTCCCACCAAGTCTGCCCAAAGATATATCTTCACTCTCTCGTAGTACAACCCGAGACATACCATGCAACACCAACTCCATCCAAGTCCGAATTATGGACCCATCAAACTCAATCAAATCCATCGACTTCATAGTGCCTCGACCATTCTGCGAGTTCATCTCGGCTCCATTAGCATTTGATATCAAGAATCACTACCGCAATCCGGTCCTGCGCAGTCGTACTCAATACACACCACTTCGCCAAGCAAACCTTGACTCGTCGAGACATCCCTCACAGCTGCAGCTCCACCGAACCGCACCCGCACCCATGAGTTCCTTCTAGTTCCTTCGCAATTTCAACTCGAGCACAACCCAAATCCTTCTCAGCTTCACTACATCCCGTAAATTCTAAGCCATGCCCCGTACCAACAACTCCATCTCTACTTTGGCCTAGCCATTACCACCACATGACACCACCATTGCCTCACTGAACTACTCCAATTCGAATGGCAGTAACTAGTGCATCTTCTTCAATCCCTTAGTTGTTCCTGGATTAGGTAATTCTGCAAACACCTGATGTGTGTTACTCTGTTGATACAAAATTGAGCTTGTCATTGATTCCCAAGCTCTTTCAATCTCCTTCCCTGCAAGCATACAAAACCCAGAGTTGTAAACATTCACACACACACACAATCAATCTCGAAACATCCATTAATCCACCGAAATCGACAAGACAACCGCTCTTCTCCTAAGTTAATTTCAAAGATCCTTTTCTTCTCTGTTCATCGCCAGACTCTCGAATCGAGCTTCATCTTGGATGAGCAACAGCCACATCCCCTCCATCATCACTCAAATCCTCTTAACATCTCCTTCCTTGTCTGAAATCTTTGACCATCTCCCTTTCTTTCCTCTCTACTTTCTTAAATTCAGGTGCTAATGAATTGGGAAGAGACGACAATGGGGTTATCATTTGGGTGATGGATTCAGACACCCCACCGGATTAGATAAGGGCCACTCAGATGGAAACCCCCTTAACCTCAGCTCGACTGTATTTATTACTCCTCCAAATAGAGTTGCCTCTTAATCCTTGACTGGGCTCCGGATAGTGTTCGCCCATGAAATGATAATTTTGTCCTTTTGGTTCAATTAGAGTAATTTCTACTTCTTTTCCTCCGTGCGACTCCAGAGTACCTAATAACTCAAAAACACGCGTAAAGTACAAAATTCACAAGAAAAATAGCAAAGAAAGCGTAACTACTAGATAGTAAATTAGGTGTTTTAGACACCTATCAGATTCCCCCACACTTAGACTTTGCTAGTCCCCGAGCAAATCAAACAAAACAATTCTAAAAGTTACATACAACTCCGTGTCGTCGAGGCTACGGTCACTTTTAGCATAAATAACAAGCCTTTAAACCCCTAGGTGTCCCTAGTGGACGAGTTATAGTCTCGTGAGGGTTTACTAGAGATATACCCACAAAACCTATTTTTCCAACTTACTAGTTCTCCGTAATGATAGCATCCAACGCGCTAAGAAGACATAGAGGTTCTGCACACTAGTCATAAGAAGTTAGACACATAAATGAACACAATCTCATTCTTAAAAGTTGAGAGAGAAATAATCATCCCTTCTCGAAAGAAATTCGGGTTCGGAGTGATCAAAAAGTCTCGACTCTGCCTCACAAGAAAGGGTTTTATGAAGTTGCTCTCAATAATAAACAGTTTTTTATGGGTCACACATGTCCAGGTTGGAATGAAGATAGAATCCTGCGACACGTTGAATGGTAGGAAGGTAAAAACCCTCCGAAGTATTTTGAAAACCCATATCTTTTATAATTTTGAAAACCCATTTTTCTGACGATCTCTAAGAAAGGAAATCAACCACTTAACGAAGGTGGGAATATGCTTACTTACCTCGTTATCTGTTCGGCGTGCAGCTAGCACCACTCTCACAGAATCCATAGAAACGTCTTCGGTCTTCAATCGGTGTCTTCATCTTCGTCTTCGGTCTTCAACTCTTGATGATAACTCTTGAACTTTGTAGAATCTTGACAATGTAATTTTTTCCTTTAATTCCTTATTGCTTGAAACTCTTTGTAGATATTCCTTCTTTCCATTGGCTTTATTGAAAGAATACAAAACTAAAAACGAACTATACAAACCCAAAATATAAATAAATTTTTTTTTTTTCTCTTTTTTTTTTCTTCTCTTTTTTTCTTCTCTTTTTTTTTTCTTTTTTTTTTATAGAAATAAGAAATAAAACAAATACAAAATAAAAACAAAACAAAATAATAAAAACTATTAACAAACCTAAAATTTTTCTCTTGTTTTTTTTTTTTTTCTTCTAATTTTTTTTTTTTTTTTTTTTTTTTTTTTTTGAAACAAGAGAAAGTAAAATACAAATAAAATAAAAACGTAAGTACAAAGGCCATGGTGTAAGTATTTTACCGCTTGATTCTTCACAACTTATATGTCTTGATATCATAAACTTCTCGAACTCTCATCCTTGATAATTTTTACTCTTGTACAATAGTCTTCAACTTATAAAAATTCTGCTCCTTGTTTTGTTGCTTTACTTAAATCTGAAATCTGCTCAATTTTTTTTGTACCGTTGCTTGTAAACCTCGAACGTGTTCAACTTTCCTTCAAATTTGTGATGCTCCTCTTGTTGATGATGATGGTGTTTCTATGGACCTGTTGGTGTAGAGAGAGATAAGGTGGATGGTGCTAACTGCGAACAAGATTACAAGTGGTATGTAAGTTAGCAATTCGATGTCACCATCATGATTGATAAAAATAGCACTCAAGAGATCAAAATAGTGCTTCTATGGTGGAAGGTTGGGCAGCTCACCATTCTTCCCGGAATTAACGTACGGTGACACATACTCAAAAAGCACATATTTAGACAGGTACAAAGAATTGAAGGTCGGTGCCTCACATTATGTAACATGGGTAGTCTCCACTATATGGGACCACTACTCTAATACCGAATTCAGTCTGCACCTTATTTGCCACTGGCATGGTTAAATCCAACTTTAACTCTCATACAATTAAGAAACCCGATCATATTCTCTGTCATCTCTAAGTTCAGTCACTATTATGAGATTCTCGATGTAATCTTAGCGACATGTATACTATGTGACTCTAAACTAACCACAAGTTGGAGTTTTTTATTCACTATTTCACAAAAAAGTTGAAAATTTGAAAAATTTACAACGCAAATGCTTAACCACTCCCCCAAACTTAAACTTTACATTGTCCTCAATGTAAATTGAATCGTCCAAAGAAAGTCAAGGTGGGAAATCATAATACAATATGCGACAAGAAAAAAAAAACAAAAACAAAAACAAGACAAGAAAAATAAAAGATAAAAAAAATTACAAAACCTATGGGTTGCCTCCCATGTAGCGCTTGGTTTAAAGTCGTCAGCCCGACTATATCCTTGCAAGATTCATTCCCCATATACCAACAATACGAAAAGTTGGGGATCCTTCCATAGAACCTGTTTTGGAAACACTAGCTTCACACAAATATTAGTAATATAAAAAGAAATGAAGCTATTAACCGATAAAAGCTTCCCCACACTTATTCTTGTCCACACTCGGAAGTGTATAAAGAATATAGGAGTCGGGTACTTCCACGGTTTCTTGTTCCATAACCTGCATAGTATGAGAATCAAGTATCTCTAATGGCGGAAAACGAGAAACAAAGTCATTCAACAATATTCTCGAAGCACATACATTCAAACCAATAAGAGGTAAAGGAGAAGAAACAATAGGCAAAGGGTTAGATAAACCTTGCACAATCTCTTGTATCACGGAATCCTCTTCATCCTTGAAAAACTCAAGTGAATTATTCACCTCTTGTATATCATGGTCCTCTATCAAACCTTGCAACCATTCTTCATCCGTTTCTGCCTTAACCAAAGTCTCGACATAAACATCATCATTACAATCATATTCAAGCTCAATTGGGTCTTCCACAATATTGGTCAAACCGGTCACATTCTCAACACATTCCTCCTTGTTGTAAGGCACATACTCCTTTGCGGATGCAATATTGTCCATAAGGAACTTTTTTAGACCACTCATTGCATTTTCCTCAAGCTCTACCTTTTGAATAGGTTCTTGATCGTTATAAAGATCAATGCTCGAGTAATCTACACTAGTGTCATCATATTCCTTTTCAACTTCACCTTGATCGCAAAAAGACTCCATTGTACACTCCTCGGGGATGTCACCATAAATTGGTTTAAGCGATGTATTTTCATAATAATCATCACTATCATAGTCAACATAATCTTGTTCGTCGCTGAATTTAGTGTTGCTAATCTCTAACTCATCCTTTTGAATAGGTGAATGATCATTATTACGATCAAGAGTTGAGTTCACTACACAATTATCAACGAAAGTCCCCAAAGGTTCGCCTTTTTCAACATAATTATTCATTTCCTCCCAGTACTCATCAATGCCCTTTCTTACGTCGGAAACACCTCTTCGAAGCTCTTGGAGTGATCCATCCAAATTATGAATATAGTGTTCCATTTGTTTGTATAGCTCATTCGACAAAGAAAAAGTAGAATTACTTACTTCAGTATTGCTAGGCCAATTATATTCCCTTTGAATGGGTGAATGATCATAACTACGATCTGAAATTGGGCCAAACATACTATGAGCACAGTCGGTCGATGAAAATGGTTCTATGCTGGGTTGTCTACGAATTGACTCCATGCTGACCATAAATTGTTGCATTTCATCTACCAAACTAGAGGAAAAATTAATAGGAGCACAAGTATCATCCCCTCTTTGTGGTTGCTCACTTACATACCCACCGTAAGAAGGTTGGAATGTATGAGAGTAACTAAAAGGGTACGTGGAGTATGGATCATAACCAAATGATTGATTTTGATTGTACTCCCCGTAAGGGTGATAGTTTTCATGTTGTTGAGGTTGAAAGCCGTATTGATTGCTCCAATATGCTCCGTCCATAGAAATTGGTACCTGAAACAAGATTCTCAAAACTCGGTTAAGAACCAAAGAATAAGAAAAAGTAAAACAAAACTAAAAACAAAAATAAGAAACCAAAAACAATTAACAACCGCTGCCTCCCCGGCAACGGCGCCAAAATTTGACCGGTCATCAGCCGACACAAATATAAATTACACTTTCTTACTACTCAAAATATATAATGAAGCAAGGGCAAGAAAGGATCGTTCCCACAAGAGAGGTCTTGGTTGTCAATATGTTTCGGTATCTTATAAGTAACACGGGGGATTTTTAAGTTGTGTAAATAAAAATAAACAAAAAGCAAACAAAGCACGCAAATCAAGGATGTGAAATATTGGGTAAAGGTTTCATCTTCAATTGTAAACAAGTTTATGAATATATGAATAGAATTCGTATTTAATCTCGCTATCATCAAAAGCCATAGAATACCTTATTGCAAGAATACTCAAGTAAATTTCTTAAGTCATCAACACACACATTAGAGTTGCGTATGTGAAATCTACCTAAAGAATAACCTAACGCCTTGCGCTAATTAAGTTCAATTCCTAGGAGCATTAAGTTTCAGAAATAGGCTAATCAATGCAATTGAAATACATTGCGCAAACAATTCGAACAAAGGTCAATTTCTACATATGACTACGAGGATGTATCACTACAACCTAGAATCATATCATGCTACTCGTATTCAAGGTTATCGCTTGATGAAAAACCCTAAAATAGCTATAGATATGGATGTGAGTTCAATCAATTCTAGACTTAACTAAACAAACATTCAATCATATTGCAATACATCAATCATGCAATTATTATAACCCGTAGAAATCAAACGATAATATTGAGAGAAAACTAATTCATAAAAATCATAACTTGGTTGCAAAATCCAACTACATCTTCAACCAATAATAAAAACTTAGTTACTCATGGCATAGGAGTTCATAACAAGAAGAAAGAGAAAACCTATCATGTTTCTAAACCCTAGAACCAAAAGTAGAGGCCTCCCTAATGGAGATATCTTTAGGTTTGAGAAAGACTTTTCTATTTATATGTTTCTTCAATTCCAAAAGGATACTCTTTCCAAATTTAGGTCTTCTCAAAACCCATCTCCAACTAGTCCACCAAGCCCATGTGTGAGAAAAAACCCATGTAAAATTATGTCCAAAATTCGTCGCCGGAAAACTGGGATTATGGCCGGAAATTGGCCGCCGGTCGCCGGATTCCGGTCACCTGAAAATTATCTCCGACCACCTGAGCTTGTATCCGACTATCGTAACTCCCAGCAACTCACTATCATTCTCTGCAGTTCATACACTCACAATTCAGAGCCATATTTCACAAATACACCATCTAAACTAACTCTTGGATTCTTGCGAAAACGCGCCCAAAAGCGTGACCCGTAGCTCATATGTCTGGTCGTCGACTCTTGCATCCAATTCATACCCCCTTCGTGATTCACTGAAATATTAAGATTCATGCTTCAAGTTCCGAAATCCGGCATCCCGAGCTAGTACCACCGGTGCACCAATTCTGCTCCGTTTTCGCACAATTCCTGCAGCTTCAAAATCCATTCCCCGCATACATACATGCTTGCTCTTCTGTCAAACTCCACCAATCCAGCAAACCTGCAGCTCATTGCACAACACTGTTCCTTATTTCAGTTCCATGGCAACAGCAATAACACTAATACCAAGTGTGGCACCATCTCAGGTCATACTCTCTGCATTTCAGCTAACTCACTGCACTGCCCCAGTCTGTAGCTGCATCCATTCCTGCAACATAACCCACCAGCAGCATCACTTGCACGCTGCATCTCAGGTCATAACTCAGCACACCACCAGCTTCAGTTCAAGACTCCACCAAACTGCATTTGCATCTTTAGTTGTACTAGTTGCTCACTCGGCTCAGGCGCTCGCAATTACGGCTTGCCTTACGAGCATCGCCTTCCAACTCCTTCTCACAGCCAGTGCATCCATTACCTTCTAACTACGAGCTGGTGTTCAACACCACAGACCCAGTCAACCACATCAGCTGCAATACCTTAACCGCAACTACATTGCCACCTGCAATCCATGACACTGCATCGCCACACTCTTCCCTGCAAACTCATACCTGCTCATACCCTCAGTCAAACTGTGCTTCCCTCTTTAGTTTAGCTCATCGAAACATCACCAGTGCACCTGTCCTGCAGCTCAACAGCTACAACTCATTTTTACTGACTCGAGTTCAAGCTGCCTCCACCGCAACTCCTCGGTTTTCCAGTTCATTTCGCCTTCAATTCCTAGCACACACCAGAGACAACCACTAATCTCAGCTCACTCATGGCTAGTTGTACTTCCCTGCAATCACCATCTATGTACTAATTCCCTTCGCGAATTCGCTGGCCAGCACCAGCTCAACCTCCCTGAACCTTCAGCTCCTTCTTCTTCTCAGACTCGAACACAGGCAAACACCCATACTCTGCAGCTCCTCCGACCGATATTCGTCACACTGCCAAGCTCGAGTTAAACACAGCAAAACCCAACTCGATTATCAACCTTCCATTGATCACGAGCAATCTCATCATCATCAAACCACAGACTCCACCATTTCCTGAACTGCTCCGTCCCTGTGCTTCACTGCCTCTCTCTCGTTCAAGTTCTCCATTAACTGAACCCCAACAACAGAAGCTTGCTCCTTGTCTTTCACAGCCACTGCACCTTCATTTCACCAATCATAACCCATGTCCATTTTTGTTGCAGTTCCGACCATCTCCACTTGAGCTAAAATTCCCACCAAGTCTGCCCAGCATATATCTTCACTCTCTGTAGTACAATCCGAGACATACCATCCAACACCAACTCCATCCAAGTCTGAATTACAGACCCATCAAACTCAATCAAATCCATCTGACTTCATAGTGCCTCGACCATTCTGCGAGTTCATCTCAGCTCCATTAGCATTTGATATCAACAGAATCACTACCGCAGTCCAGTCCTGCAGAATTCGTACTCAATACACACCACTGCCAGCAAACCTTGACCTGTCAGACATCCCTCACAGCTGCAGCTCCACCAGAACTGCACCTGCACCCATGAGTTCCTTCTACAGTTCCTGCAATTTCAACCTGAGCACAACCCAAATCCTTCTCAGCTTCACTACATCCTGTAAATTCTAAGCCATGCCCTGTACCAACAACTCCATCTCTACTTTGGCCTAGCCATTACCACCACATGACACCACCATTGCCTCACTGAACTACTCCAATTCGAATGGCAGTAACTAGTGCATCTTCTTCAATCCCTTAGTTGTTCCTGGATTAGGTAATTCTGCAAACACCTGATGTGTGTTACTCTGTTGATACAAAATTGAGCTTGTCATTGATTCCCAAGCTCTTTCAATCTCCTTCCCTGCAAGCATACAAAACCCAAAGTTGTAAACATTCACACACACACACAATCAATCTCAGAAACATCCATTAATCCACTGAAATCGACAGCACAACCGCTCTTCTCCCGGTTAATTTCAGCATCCTTTTCTTCTCTGTTCATCAGCAGACTCTCGAATCAAGCTTCATCTTGGATGAGCAACAGCCACATCCCCTCCATCATCACTCAAATCCTCTTAACATCTCCTTCCTTGTCTGAAATCTGCAGCCATCTCCCTTTCTTTCCTCTCTACTTTCTTAAATTCAGGTGCTAATGAATTGGGAAGAGACGACAATGGGGTTATCATTTGGGTGATGGATTCAGACACCCCACCGGCTTAGATAAGGGCCACTCAGATGGCAACCCCCTTAACATCAGCTCGACTGTATTTAGTACTCCTCCAAATAGAGTTGCCTCTTAATCCTTGACTGGGCTCCGAATAGTGTTCGCCCATGAAATGATAATTTTGTCCTTTTGGTTCAATTAGAGTAATTTCTACTTCTTTTCCTCCGTGCGACTCCAGAGTACCTAATAACTCAAAAACACGCGTAAAGTACATAATTCACAAGAAAATTAGCAAAGAAAGCGTAACTACTAGATAGTAAATTAGGTGTTTTAGACACCTATCAATAGTGTATCAAGATTATTTCCCTCAACGATGGCATGCTTCTTAGAATCGTACCTGGATGGCAGCATTCTGAGAATTTTCATCACAATGTCCTTTTCAGTAATAGTCTTACCCAATGCAAAAGATGCATTAACAATTTCAAACACTTTGTGATTAAACTCATCAAATGTTTCTTCATCTACTATACGAAGGTTTTCCCAATCAGAATTAAGGTTTTGAAGCCTAACTTCCTTTTCACTGGTATTACCTTCAAAAACGTTTTCTAAGATATCCCAAGCTTCTTGCGACTTAGTGCAATTTGACACATGGTGCTGAATATTTGGAGTAATGTCAGGTATGATGGCATTCAAACCGTCGGAATTTCGCTTTGCAGCAAGTATCTCAGCAGGGATGTATTCACCAATATTCTTCGGAAAGTTTACATTTCCAACTACCAAAACGGGAGGATCATAGCCATTAACAACATATACCCATGATTGAAAATCACGCGCTTGAAGAAAAGCTCGCATAGCAATTTTCCACCATAAGTAATTAGAGCCATCGAAGACTGGTGGTACGTTAATAGAGATAGCACCTCTGTCCATAGATTCAGATCGCTACAAACACAGACTTATAAGGTCTTGAACATGTTTGCCTTCTCTAATACCAATTGAAAAAGTTGGGGTACAACAACCACACCCAATATTTTGCTTAGCAATCTGTATGGACAAACTCCAGTATACTTTCTAGAGAATCAACTAGACAGTCAGACTCAATCTAGATAAAAAGTATATCAAAGAGTTTATATCTCAATCTCTCGATTTGATCTTTACTCAAGAAAATATTAATCTGCGAGTCTTTATCAAAGAGAGATAACTTGGATGGTACCAAAGACCAATATCCAAGTGTCAATCAATTTAAATCAACAACCAAAAGGTCGGATATTCTAAATGATTGAACAACGCACAACCTGTGATATTTCAATTATATAAACAAATATAATGCGGAATAGAAATAACACAGACACCAGAATTTTGTTAATGAGGAAACCGCAAATGCAGAAAAACCCCGGGACCTAGTCCAGATTGAACACACACTATATTAAGCCGTTACAGACACTAGCCTACTCCAAATTAACTTCGGTCTGGACTGTAGTTTAACCCCAATCAATATCAAACTGATCCAAGGTACAGTTATGCTCCTATGCCTCTGATCCCAGCAGCACGCTACGTACTTGATTCCCTTAGCTGATCACCCACAACTAAGAGTTGCTACGACCCAAAGTCGAAGACTTTAATAAACAAATCTGTATCACACAGAAAAGTCTACGGTAATAGATAAATCTGTCTCCCACGAATATACCTATGAGTTTTTGTTCCGTATTTTGATAAATCAAGGTGAACATGAACCAATTGATAACTCGAACTTATATTCCCAAATAACAGCCTAGTATTATCAATCACCTCACAATAATCTTAATCGACGAAGCGAAAAAAGATATTGCGGAATCACAAACGATGAGACGAAGTGTTTGTGATTTCTTTTCTATCTTGCCTATCGGAGATATAAATCTCAAGCCAATTATTACAATTGTACTCGTACGATAGAAACAGCAAGATCAGATCACACAACTACAAGAAAAGTAGTATCGGTCTGGCTTCACAATCCCAATGAAGTCTTTAAGTCGTTAACCTAGTTTAGAGAAGAAAACCCAAGGTTAAAGGAGAATCGACCTTATGCAAATAGTATCACACGTAAGGTGTGGGGATTAGGTTTCCCAGTTGCTAGAGTTCTCCCTTATATAGTCTTTCAAATCAAGGTTTGCAATCAATGTTAGCTTAGTAACAAAGCATTCAATATTCACCGTTAGATGAAAACCTGATTAGATTCAAGCTAATATTTCTCAACCGTTGGATCGAAACCTTAGCTTGTTACACACAAATGAAAGGTCCAATTTTGGGTTTATGTAACCGTTCCCAAACATTGACATTTATTGGTTCAACAATAGTTAACCAAATGGTTAGCCATATGAGCAATTTCATATCAAACATATTCTTCTTCACCATAACTAGTTCAAATGACTCAAATGAACTAGTTAGAGAGTTGTTCAATAGCTTAGATCTTATGTAACCACACAAGACACAATCGAAGCAAAAATGGTTTTATTTACTCGAATCGGTTTATGAACTTTATAGCCACGTTTTGCAAAAGCATTCCTTAGTTTATATAAACATGAGTTCAAGAACAACCGACTTTAGATATAACCTACTCAAGTTCGCGGAGTGGGTTCGCGGACGTAAGCTCACGGAAGGAGTTCACAAATTCCAGCAGAAATTCTCGGGTCGAGAACTTACGCCGGTTCGTGGACTTGGCTCACGCCACATTCCGTTTCTCTTGATCAACAAAGTTCGCAAACTTTGGTTCAAGGAATAAGGACTTATACATATATGTGTTTCCACAATAATGCTTATATCCTACCAATGGTTATGTAATCTAAACTCTCATTTCAATCATTGAAACATTCTCGAGAGAACGTTATATGGCCGTTATTCACGGACCATTTTTCGTCGAGCAATTTTCAAAGTGATTGAAACATAACATGACATTCGTCACTAGGTAAAGATAAATTTGGCTAAAGCGAAAGCTTACCAACACATATTTCGAGAAATAGATAGGCGAGTTAAACTCGTCTCGAAATAGCAAATGTGCATAATGAAAGTCTATATATCAAAAAGACTTTTGTCTCAAGAATAAGAGATAGAGTAAATAGACTTTTGAGTGACAGATAAGTTCAAGTCTCCACATAACTTTTAGTTGATGAAGTTCCACCAGTTCCTTGTGTAGTCCTTCATCTTGTATGATGATTGTCATGGAGTCTTGAGCTCAACTACACTTTCTATCCTAGTCCGAGACCTTTAGCTATAATAGGCTACAAATCAAGACTTATAGTTTTGATCACTAACATTGACAAACATGCTTGAGATAGCAGCGCATGCGAGTTCGACCGAGCAATGCTCTAACAGGTTTCACTGTTTGTAGTTCTAGATCTAGTTTTTCTTCTTCTGGTTTTGTGTGTTTTTGATTTTGGGAACTTGTTGTACTTTTCTCAACTAGTTAATTTTTGTTTGTTGTCTTGTTAACTTTATCAAAGGGTTGTTTCTTTCTATTACAAGAAGAACAACTTCTATTGTGTTTCAATGAAAATGATAGAAACAACGTCACCAAGAAAAAATCTAGTAACAACAACAGCAACAACTCCATCAGCAAAAGAATCTAAAACCCATCTGAAACATCATCTTTTGCAACAATTATGGTTATCAAGACTCCAATCACCAAGACTCAGTTTCAGACACCGACTCAGACATAGATGCATACCTATTCAAACCGCTTCTGACTGATCCAGACAGAATTAGTTTTCAGATGCGACATTAGTTTAGTTTCAGTGTGTTAATTTAGGAAAATTTATGAAAAATGGATGGATCATTTTGTTGATCCTAACACCATTTCCTAGTGCAATGTTTCTAAATTGTTTGGTGTTGATCAACATCCCAAACATGGCCATTAAACTTACTTGTGAAAAACCCTGAGAAATGGATGGATCAATTGCTGATCATAGTATTTCTGCCTTGCACAGTGATGTTAGATTGTTTGGTTCTGTTTTTAACAGTCTAAAGTCCAAACATGGCCATCTAACCTTGACATGTATACTTGTATGGTTTCTTTGGTTGTAATGTTTGAATGCTTTGAACTGTTGAGAGATCCAAGACTCAATGGTGGTAGATTAAACTTTGTTGTAAATCATGTAAAAGCTTGTTTCAGTTGTAATGTATGAGATGCACCTCTTTTCTTATTAAAAAAAAAAAATCTTAATGGAACCGATGCATTATTACAATAAAATATCCAAAACCCAAACAAATCCAAATTGGTTCCTTAAAAATAAAATAATCATTTTATGTTCAGAAGTCCTCTGAATAAGTATGAATAAAATAAAATACACAAATCTAAGGATGTAAATTGTAATTGTCAAAACAGCTAGCAAACCAACTTTGTATGTCTTCTGGTTCTTTTTTGATTTTCTCAACGGCTAGCTTTAGCTTTTAATTGAACAACTTTCTCAATTAAAAGATGAAGAGTAGTAGCTCCTCATGGGTACGATTTTTCACCGTCACCTATGCATTGTATTACACAACTTTGAAAATCTTAAATAACGTTTCAAGATCTTATCTAATATGCAATTGTTGATTTTAAAATCTTTTTTTTTTGACTCTTTTTTTTGTATGTAGGTTCTTTTATATTGTTTGTTCATAATTTGCTAAGGATTTTTTTTTTTTTTTGCTAAGTTTTTTTGTTGTTGTTGTTTTCATTTATATTTTTTTAATTCTTTTGGGTTTCCTAGTTGGTTAGAAAACACATTTAACTTACCAATAAACTTTTTAATCTTTATTTTAGGAGATTTTGTTATCAAAAACCTATCTTTTTTCTTCTCTATTCTTTTTTTCATTTTCTACTTAAGATGTCTGTTTGTTTGGGAGATTTGTAGGACCTCTGGGGTTTTTTTTATATATATTTTTGGTTCTCTATATTATTATTTTTTTCCCTTGTGTGGTTTTTGATATGTTTATTTGGGAGATTTGGGAGGTGAATCCATTGGATTCAAAATTCCCGACTGCTATGAAGTATGAATCCAATGGGATTATGAAATAAACACTAGCAGACAAAACTAAAGATATCTCTCATCAAAGTTTTGTTTGGTTTTTCGGATCTTAATTTTATAATATGTATTAATAGACTAATAAACATGATTACATGGTGCCATTATTTTTCATGGCACAACTATCTTAGCTGTGAAACATTCCACTGGAATCTTTGTTTCTTGTGATGGAATCACAAGCAAGACGAAATGCTTGTCCAATAGAGTTTTGAAAGATTCGAAAGTTAGTGATTAGTTGGATAAAACTAATGAGTTAGGCCACATACTAGGATCATGTGGCAGCACCGGTTGGGTTACTCCCATCAGTCGTGACTTGCGAAAAAAGGTAATGTATAAATATTTTCATAGTTCTAATCATTCTAATTGGTTTATATACATATATATATATATATATATATATATATAAGATGTTGAACCAACATTTAACTTCCCTGGAATGTGTTGAGTACACCCGTGACTACCAAAATGATGAGACATACTTCTCTAAAGAAGAAGAAGAAGAATCTAAATCTTCATATGTGTTTGATCCCAAGACAAAAGATTGTGGGATCATTTTTGTGTCTCACCAGTTTAATAAATCATATCTTTGTTATTTGTATGATTTAACCTCCTTTATTTTTTTGGTTAAGTTTTGTTATGTTTTCAGGCTGCGGTTCCCAAACTAGCCTATGGGGGATAAGGATGGAGATTTTGAAATTATGGAACCTTCTTACTATATTGGGTCTGGGAAAGCAGCCGTTGAGAAATACCTAAGGAGAGAACCATGTCCAAGCTTATCTAATATACTACTGTTGATTTTTATAAGCTTTTTTTTTAGTTAAGTATGACCTTTCTTTTCTCGTATATAGGTTTTTTTGTATAGTTTGTTCATCATTTGCTAAGGGTTTTGTGTTTTTATTTTTTAGTTCTTTTGGATTTTTTATTTTGGTTATTTGGTTTTTGGTACTCAGGTTTTGACCTAAACCTGGGTTAGGTCTAACATTTGTCCAGCCTTTGCGTTTGGTCTAAAGACTAACGTTGACCCGCGTTGACTCCGTTAAATGGTGACGTGTACAAGTATTTGACTTAGTTAATTTTTCTGTGGTCCTCCAAAATGAGAATATATTTTTTTTACATCCCCAACTCTAACCTTCTTCTTCTTTTCATTGTAGCTTCTGCTGCTACAAAATCAAAAACCCCAAATCCCAAAATTATAACCCTTGGTTAAACGATCCAGTAGTAGTTGAAGTTCTTTCAATTCGTAACATTATGAAAAGATGACAAACCCAAATCCCCAAATTGTTAACCCGATCAAAAAACCTTAATTCTATCGCCAATGGTTGATGAATCGATGGAGGGGAATGTAATTTGAGGAGATTTTGATTGAGGGTTGCTGTAAAGTTCTTCTACAGGTAAGGCTTTTGTACAAATTGAGTTAAACAGAAAGCTATTAATGGTGAATTCATAGAAGATTAGAGATGGGTTCTTGTCGTATTTTGAAATCAGATAACAGAATGGATGAATTTTAAAATTAGGATTTTATGATGATGGTGGTTTTGAAATCAGAGAATAGAATGGATGAATTTTGAAATTGATGAATTTGAAATTGTTGAATTTTGAAATTTGGGTTTTATGACGAATAACACAGATGTGATTGAACTATCTAATTTGGAAGTGACTTTGAATTCGTTTCTGAAATAGAAGAAGAAGTTGGTTGATGGTGGTTGGAAGATGACGATGGCTAGGGTTGTAGTTGAGAGTGAGATTAAGAAGCTATTGCTGTTGAAGTTATTGTTGTTGGATTTGATCGAGAATTGGTATCTAGAAGTATGGAAATGAAGAACTGGTGCATCTGAAGTGGAGTATATATGGTCAAGATTTGAGCCTCTATGGTGAATTCAAAGAATGAAGAAGATCTTGATGTTGATATTCATAGGTTTGTGTTTGATTTAAAGCAACAGAAGATAGAGGTTAAGATTGGGTGTTTATGAAGAACTGCTACTGATGGAATTAAGAGTTCAATTTTTAAATTAGGGTTTTATGATGATTGTATCGCTGGTAAAGATGGGTTCCATTTGATTGTGAGTTAATGGAGTTTGTTCAGAAGAAATTGTGGTCGCTATTCAACCAAGGAAATGAGGAAATTGGCTTTGAGTCTGTAATGGGATTGAATGTAATTTCAGTGAGGAGAGAGGGAGTTGGGATGACCACGGAAAAATTAATTAAGTCAAATACTTGTCCAGGTCACCACTCGACGGAGTCAACGCGGGTCAACGTTGGTCTTTAGACCAAACGCAAAGGCTAGACAAATGTTAGACCAAAGCCAGGTTTAGGTCAAAATGTGAGTACCAAAAACCAAATAACCCTTTTTTATTTGTTGGTTAATCAGAGTGTTAGCTTGCTAGACTTGACTAATGGACTTAAAATGGACTAAAGACGAATTGAAACATAATCCGTAATTTGGTGATGTCCTTTTAGTTTTATCGTATGTAATTTTCTCCGAAAAAAAATATTATTACCGCGTCTTCCGAGTTGGTTAGAAAATACATTTACCTTACCTAAAACTTTTTAATCTTTATTTTTGGAGATTTTGTTATCAAAAACCTTTTTTTTTCTTCTCTATTCTTTTTTTTATTTTCTAATTAAGTTGTCTTTTTGTTTGGGAGATTTGGAGGACCTCTGTTTTTTTATTATATATAATTTTTTTGGTTCTCTATATTCTTGTTTTTTTCCTTGAGAGGTTTTTGATATGTTTATTTGAGAGATTTGGGAGGTGGATATATTGGATTCACAATTCCCGACTGCTATGAAGTATGAATCCAATGGCATCATGCTTTTGACAAACCCTAGCAGAGAAAACTAAAGATATCTCTCATAAAACTTTTGTTTTAGTTTTTCTGATCTTATAAAATGTTTTGTTAAAAATTTTCTTCGAATCCCTAAGTTTTAGTCGCCAAACCCTAGTTTCTGATCTTGGAGGATGTAACATTTCCCTTAGTTTTCCAAACATTTGCCAATGTCTAGTGAGTTCGGTTTAATAGATGTTTTTCGGGGCTGACCGAACTCACTGCTTGTATATGATCTAACCGAACACTAAAGTTCGGTAAAACAAAAAAAAACTTTTAAAAAAGAAGTGTTCTTAGATTATTTAAAGTTCGGTTAAGAAATTTAGGATTTTCTGATAATCTCTTAACCGAACTACCTCCTATAACTTCAATTTAACAAATAATGGGAATGTGTATGATAGAAATTACATTCGAACTCTCATATTGCTCGAATCAGGGTTCTTTTTTCCTCTTGGAAAATTTGCTAGAAAAATGATTGTCGTAGGAAACGTGATTCCAGGGATTTGGGCAACCAAACGTACCGAGGAAAACGTAATTCCATCGAATCCTCTAGACTCGTAAATCCCAACAACTTAAAATCTTGTATCTAAACCCACAACAAATACTTTCCAAAAGTTAACACCCTATTGGAACCAATTCAAAACCTACTATCTCTTGGATTTGGAAGCGTATTTAGAAAGTCCTCTTAATAATAGAAGCTAACTTAACTTGGGAAGTTGGGAAGGGAATATAATTCATATTCGAGAGGATTATTGGGTTCCCGACAATAGAAACCATCTAGCCAGACCTGTAGACACTATGAACTACAACTACGTGAGTGATCTTATATGTGTCAACGGAGAGTGTAATTTTATTTTTTAATATATTAGTACTCCTCAAAGTGCAATTCTTTTGTAAAGGGAGCCTTGATGAGTTTTATAAGCTAACTAGGGGTTTAAGGCAATGAGATCCTTCATCTTCTTCTCTTTTTCTTCTGTGCATGGAAGGATTGTCTAAACTTATAGATAGAGCTGAAAAAGAAAATAAAATATTGGGTGTGAATGTTCTAAAAGGAGCCCTTCCATTAATCATCTTCTTTTAGTTGTTGATTGTCTCATCTATGCGAAAGCTACCTTCTAGGCACTGGAAATTTGTTGGATTTGTTAAATAATTTTGGATTATCCCCAGGTCAGGAATTTTCTTATTAATGGTTTTCCTAATAGATTTTGCAAAATGGTAATGACAATTTTGAATATTAGGAAAATAAAAATGACAAATAACTACCTAAGGATGCTTATTTTCATAAATCAATCTAAAGTACTTTAAAAAAAAATCACTCTAAAGTCAAATGCTCTTACTCGCTACTAGTAAGATTTAAAATTCCTCGGCTTCATGGTCACCAGAAATGTCATTGAGGTCGATTCTACAAAGGTCAGGGCCATACTTGATATGCCACCTCCAACCCGCAAGAAAGATATTCAAACAATAATTGAAAAGCTAGCCGCACTAAACAGGTTCATCTCCTGACTGTCTGACAAGAGCAAATGTACCTGCACAAATAACTTGATTCCCTTGTGATCAATCACGCACATAAATGAGTCTGTTAATATGGATGATCACAAGCCTATCTTTAGAACCAAAAACAGATATGAAGTTTTTCGATCCTTAATCAAGTTCGAGTATTCTTATATAAAAGATAAGGATCACAAAATAAACAAACTAGTGATTATTAAGGTTTAACTACCTTTGCTCAACCAAATCAATAATCAATACGAAAATAATAAGAATAATAAGATTCTAGTTTCCCACTAACGGTACTTCTAGTCGTTTCTTGTCCCACAAGAATATTTAAAGATGTGGACGTAAGAGATTTCACCTTATTAGGTTACTCTCCTCTACAAGTAAGTATTACGAATAACACTATTAGTCGGCTATCACACTGACTATAAAATGAAATGCGTGTATCGGGATAAGTGTGGAAGAATTGAAGAACAAACTTTACTATTTACAGTTCAAGGTAGTTTTGACACCAAGGAATTTTTTTAACGGAAAATATCAAAAGATATGCAATAAATACCAAATTTTGGTTTTGTCTAATTTCGACTAATATACCAAAATCTTTCATGGATGACAACTCGATATTAACTAGTATACAAGTATATTTTACTAATATATTACCAAGAGATATGCCTTACTTATTGGGAAAGCAAAAACATATAAACCAAAAATTAAATAAAAAATTCTTTAATATTTCGGTTTGGGATCTCACCTTGAGTATCAAGGTATATATTTGAACAATAAATAAATAAATAAGATTTTAGCGCATGTTCAAATTCTCAGAATGAAGACATTGTAAACTTTCCTAATAGTAACTCATATTCCGAAATCTATGTAAACCTTAAAGTGTATATATAAACCGGAAACACAATTTCTTTTAGGGATCGGTCCTGCAAGAGATCCCAAAGGTAAGGATCGGTCCTGCTAGAGATCCCCAATAGGAATCAGACCATCTAATAATTCTCTTTGATCTATTTTAACTAGAAAATAATTTTCGCAAGTCTACTTCCTTAAACTCATCTATTTAAGGGTTATTTTGTTTTTGGTACTCAGATTTTGTCCAACTTTTGAGTTTGGTGTAACATTTGTCCAGCTTTGCGTTTGGTACTTGAAATCAACGTTGACATGTGTTGACTCCGTTACATTTTGACTTCCGTTTACTAATTATCAAAATAATTAGATAAAATCGAATTATTAAAAAGTTTACAGTTATACCCTTCTATTTTACTAATATTGACCTAGTAAGTTTTGGACCCATTCTCTTTATCTCCACCCCTATCGCCTCCACCACCATATTCTCTTATCATCACGTACCAGAACAACCAGACTATGTATCCTATCACTTTCTCTATCGATCACCACTACTGCACCCATCTTCCCTTTTCTAAAGACTTTTTTTTTAATTAGCCAAACACGACATTAAATCAAGTGAATCCTTGTTTTGCTGCTAGTTATTAGTAAAAGATATAACAAGTTCATATACAACATCACCACTGCGATTAATGGAAGAATCGGATGAAAAATAAAAAATAAAACTGATGTTGATTTTGAGAATCCAGACGCCAATATATCTCCCAAAATCTAAGAAATAGAGGGTGGTGGTTGAGCTTGTGAAGGTACTGCTGGGTGTTTATTAGGGTCTAAAAACACTAATTTCAAAGATCGGGTGCATCATCATCGGGAACATCGATTTATTTGATTTCGAGGTTTGGGGATTTTAATTTGAACATTAATTTCATTTTAGAGTAAGAATTTTGTGGGTTCTAACTTTTGTCATAATTTGAGTTGAGATGGAAATTTAGATTTGTAACGATTTGTTATTGGGTAGGCATCTTGCAATTGAACAAGATCGTCATTTGTGAATGGTTCAAAATTCTGTATTGTGAAGCTCATCAGTTCATAAGAAGAAGATGATGGGAGTTTAGGGTTTTTCTGAATTAATGTGGAAATTTGCGGAAATTAGGGATTTTGTGTAATAGGGTTTTTGGTTGAATTGGTTTGTGGGGTGATGCAAAGTAGTTGAATTTGTTCATGGAATTATGTAGAGAAAAAGAGAAATTGATTGGATTTGAGGAAGCTGATTTTCCAGTTGAGCTTTTGGTTCATGGGGTTATGCAGAGTTCTGGTGTTTGTGGAGGCGAAGAAGATGAACGGTGTTTGTGGAGGCGAAGAAGATGAACTGAAATTAGGGTGTTGGAGGGACATTTTTGATAAAGTGGAAGGATATAACAGTAAATTACAGCCTATAATTAGATTTATTTAATTTATTTAATATTTATCAAACATAAGTCAAAATCTAAACAAGTCAACGCATGTCAACGTTGATTCCAAGTACCAAACGCAAAGCTGGACAAATGTTAGACCAAACTCAAAAGCTGGACAAAACCTGAGTACCAAAAACAAAATAACCCTCTATTTAAACATAGTTTTCTGGACATGAAATCAACTCAAAGTTCCGCACACAATCCAATAAAAGATTAAAAAGATAGGGTTATGTCGCATATACGAAGTTCAAAAGATAAAAGTTATACTTCATATTCTAATATACCAAAGTTGTAAAACAACTTGGACATTCTTCTTTGATACTTTGATCATAATTTAATGATCAAGTCATCACTACTAGAGATGCATGTACATATAACTTCATGTTATGTTTTGAATATAAACGGTTTGAAATCAATGCAGATATAAATGGAAACAACTCAAGTCTTATATTACTAACCTCGAACAGAAGGATGATATGTTCGTTGATATCGATACGTCTTCACGTTCTCCAGATTAACACGAATTTGTCTCAACACTTGTAGACTTTCTAGTCTAACCTAACAAAGTTGACTCTACTAATCTAATCAGGTAGCCACAAATTTTAGAACTAAAATATGACAACTAAACTTGACATAACAATGTTTGTTGGGTTCAATGGATAAATACTCTAACATACTTGATTATATGGTTAGTAAAAAGTTGTAAACATCGCAGAAGTTCATCATCTTTGTTTCATATTTAAGAGCAACCTGCAATACCATTTTTTTTATTTAAAAGTTATTAACAATGCTTTTAAAGCTAAGCTGATGTGATCCGTATATATAGTGACAGGTGGATAAATATCAGTATTTTACAACATGTTTGGTTTGATAGGTTATTGTTCAAAAGTGGCACCGAAACAAAGAAAGTGGTATTGATTATAAACACTCACATGTCTAAGATTCTCGGTACCAATACGGTCTCAAGGTTTAATTTGAGTGGAACTATTTTGTTAAAGGTGTGTGTTAGAGCATTGCTCGGTCAACTCACAAGTGTTGCTATCTCAAGCTTGTTATCAAATTTAGTTGTCAAAATTGTATCTGGATTTCTAGTCTACAATTAGTTAAGTCTCGGACTAGGATAAAAAATGTAGTTGATAAACATTGGATCATGACAGTCATCATTGCGTTCTACCATTTCAAGGATAAGATCAACCGAAGATTTTGGAGAACCTCATCCACAAAAGGTAAGTAAAGAATGAACCACCTATTTCTCAATATATATTCACTTTTCTATCATTGAGACGATATCGCGTAACTAATTAGACTATCATGCATTTACAAGAAATTCGATTCAAGTTTATCTTGGTAATTAGTTCTCGAAATATAATGACTACGCTTAATGAAAATTTGTTCATACTTGATGAATTTCGGTTAAGGACAATTTATTGTTTGCAATTAAAATCATGATTCAAGTTTTATCATTCGAAAATAGCCTGGAACAGTGATATGTGTCATTGATGTTATTCGGGAGTATTCCGAATCGATTTAGAGAGGAATATAAAACTACTATAGATTCGGATACAATACAGTGTTATATATAAGTCTGAACCCGTATTACATGTACTCATACACGTAGCGGAGTAGCTATATGTCAACTAGCAAATTTTTGGTACGCATATCCTTATGCACATTCTGTAGAAATCTGTTTAACCCGCGAACCGATTCGGTACGCATACCCGTATGCAAACCGAAAAGGTATTGTGGTCACGGAATCGGTTTGGTATCCATACGGGTACACGTACCAGAAAAGTTATGTGTTTCGGAACTCGGTTTGTGTATCCATACTGGTACGCGTACCAAAATAGATTTCAGGACTCCGGAACCGGTCATAGTCTTAAGGTACACATACCGGTATGCATACCTAAATTGTTCTATGAATTCCGGAACTTGGTTTGCCTTAATAGTTTACAAACCGGTACATGTACTATGACTGATCTGACTCACGAATGGATATGTTATTTGTACTTCGTACATCTACTAACGATGTTGATTATTTTTAAGTGCGATAAAATTATTTCAACGAGATAAATAACATTTGATCAAATCTCTAAAAACACTAGACTTATTTGATCACATGATTGTGACTCAAGGTTAATGTCTTAAGTGTTCATGAAAATGAATATATTATAAGTTCAAATCGGCTAGTTTCGGCTAACCACCTTGAACATAGTATTTACCCACGGTTCGGTTACGGTTTCACCTAACCAGAGTGTATACTTTCACCTAACCAAATTGATGTATATTTTCTCTAAATAAGAATCAAATCTTATTTTTATTCCATGAGCAACTTAATATTTTATACACGTACTAGAGGAAGGCAGGTTATTACTTTCAATCTTGAGCTTGTGAATTTATTCAAGAAGATAACCTTGTTGCTTGACCAGAATTTCTTGCAGTTGTGATGTTTTCGTCAAGGACTCTGCAAGTACATGTAATTCTGTCTTCGGTTGAACACAAAATTGTGTCAATATCTCAATACACTGATCTTTATTCAGTATATTCTCTTTTTCCTTCTTGCTAAGCCAATCTCTCTTTTTGATCTTTCTCTTAGGTTTCTAAGTATCAAGAGATGGTGCATACTTATTCTTAAAGAAATCTTTCAGATCAAGCACCTTTACAAGACAAGACATCAGATCCCGACTCATAGTTTGGACAAGGAATGACCAGCGAATGGGAGAGATCTTTTATATTTTTCATACTACCGAAAATATAATATATTTTCAATTACTATATTTTATTCCCATAAACTACACATAATGTGCCTTTATTTTTGCTTCCTCACATACATAATCGGCACACAAGGTGAGGATGCAATCTAATACCAATTAGGTGGTATTAGTGTGAGATTTTCTCTTATCATGGAATTTAGAACAAATAGGGTGTTCTTGATCTAGTGAAGTATAATTCAAATAGCTTCTCTTGTTACCTCGAATTAACGAAGTTTCCGGAGATTAGTTGGAATTTCATATGCACTTCTCAGCAATCCTTATTTTTGAGACATCTTTGAACTTTGTCTTATTTTTCCTTCCACTATTAGATGATTTTTCAGCATCGGAAGACATGCCCATTTTTAAAATGGTTAAATCACTAATAAAACATGAGGGAATTAAATTAACAACTAGTGCAATATTAGTTGTTTCCTCTTCCTCGGAGTTATATGAATCAGAAGTCTCGTCTATAGTTACAGCTAATGGCTTGCTTCCAGTGTATTTCTTTAGATTAGGACAGTCTTTAGCCAAATGACCAAAACCTTTGCACATGAAACACTGAGGCTGATTTTCATCATCTTATTCTTGATCCTTTTTATTCTTGGCTGGAACTTGATCATTAGGGAGAGAATAACGATGAACATCTTTTACAAATCTCTTATTTCTTTTCTTTAAGAGATCCCGAAACTGTTTTGTAATCAGTGATAATGTTTGTTCTACATCATCATCAGAATCTTTTGTAATCAATTCATCAGAATCATCTAACAATCCATAAGAGCTTTTGGAAACTTTTCAGCTTTAAAAGCGATTCCTTTAGCTTGAATAGATTGTGATTCATGATCAAAGATCTTTAACTTCCCAAAAAGTGTGCTTCGTAAGAGAGTTGAAAGATCATTTTCCTCTATGATTGCATATTTTTTAGATTCGTATCTAGATGGCAATGATCTGAGAATTTTGCACACTATATTTTTTTTTCAGAAATAGTTCTTTCCAAGAGAGAAAAAAGCATTAACTATCTCAGAGAGTTTAATATGAAACTCTTCAAAAGTATCATTGTCATCCATTCGAAGGTTTTTCCAATCAGAGGTGGGAGTTTGAAGTCTAGATTCCTTTTCTGATATGTTACCTTCGAATACGATCTGAAGATTATCCCAAGATTCATTTGAAGTTTGACATGTGGATACATGATATTGCAGATCACGGCTTACAAAATGTATAAGAGAATTCAAACCATCTGAATTCTATAATCTACTAAGCGTTTAAACTCAGTTTCCAAATTTTCAATTTTCGGGCGATTATATAGATCAACGACTAATAACCAAGTATTAAATTCGCATGATTGAAGAAAATATCTCATAGCATATTTCCACCACAGATAGTTTATTCCGTCAAATATTGGCGGTACGTTAACTGAAATCGATTCATGAAAACTCGAGTTAATTTATTATAGGTTGGATCGTACCAAACACATATTGTTAGATCTTTTCGTATTTGCCTGCTCTGATACTAATTTAAAAGACGAGGGTACCCAAATACACCACAATCTTTTTGTTTCAACCTATAAGTCTGTAGGATCAGAATATCGCGACATCAATACTTCGCGAGATTAATAAACGATAACATTGCGAAAGTGTCGCAAATGAGTAATATAAATGACGGAATGAATGACGATAGCCAAAACACGAGAAAGATGTGAAGACCTAGCGAAATTTAGGATAGTTGCGAGATTATATAAGTGTACACTTGCGATATTTCGCAAGTCATTCCCGAAAATAAAGGACAGCTTAGATGTCGTCCATTGTGTAATACCCTATATAAGGAGTCGAGCAGGACTGTTGAAGGGATCTTTTTTTCCGTGTGTTAGGCAAGTCATTAGGAGAGAGAAAGTTTGTAGTGATTGTAATTTCTTTAGATCTTTTCCATTTTATCTTGTAAACGTTCAGGGAATTAATCAATAAAAATCATTATTGTTCATCTTAAAATGTCTTAGTTGTGTGGATTCTTGTGAGGGGTGTAGTGTAGGATTTCCTGCAACTACATATTGGCGCTAGAAACAGGGACATTGAAGATAAGAGATTGGATATTGTCACTAAAATTGTTCAAATCAAGAGTATGATGGGTAAATTGGAGAAAGCCAGAATCAAAGAGAGTAATAGAGAATTGGAATGTAGTATGATTACAAAAACAATGGTTAATGAATTTCATGAAAGTATCAGAGGGAGAATACACAAAAGAGATTTTGAAGGAAAGAAAATTATAACAGCAGAGAAGACGTTACCCTTGAAAGAATGGGAAAAACAGAGGATTATGTTCACAGCAACGGAGATATCAGGAGAGAAATTAAATCACACATCTCCACTAGTGATTACGATAAGTGCAAGCAAAGAAGAAGGAAAATTAACAAAAACAGTGGAAGAATGGGCAATAAATAGAACTTTGGTGGATACAGGGAGTTCAGTGAATATAATGTTTTATCATGCTTATAAAGAATTGGGATACAAAGTTGAAGAAATGACTTCCGCAAAATATCATATCTATGGTTTCGGCAAATCAATAACAAAACCTAAAGGGGAAATAAAAATACGAATTTTGTTGGGAGAAATTGAAACACATGTGACGTTATGTGTAGTGGATATGGAATCACCATATAACATGCTGTTGGGAAGACCATGGATACATGCAATAAAAGCTGTAGCATCAACATTTCATCAATGTGTCAAATTTCCTATACCAAGTGGAATTGGCGAAATCAGAGGAGATACTGATAAAGGAAGGATATATCATCAAATCGAAGTAAAACATTATGAAGAACAGGTGAAGAGGCGAAAAGATCGCAAGAAGATGGCAAAAGCAGTGAAAAAGGAAGAAGAATTTAGAACTTACATGATAAGAGCAGAAGAAGGAAAATGAATATATGGTGAAGAAAATGAACTTGCGAAGGAAGTAAAAGGACCAACGCCCATGGGAGAACCGAAGGCTAGCTATACTGCGGCAGAACCAACGAAGGAAGTGAATATTGGAACTGAAGAAGAACCCAAGATGTTAAAAATTGGGACTAAAATGGAGGCAGATGAGGAAAAAGAGACTATTGATTTGTTGCGAGATTATAAAGACATCTTCGCGTGGGATATGAATGAGATGCCTGGACTAGATCCATCTGTAGCGTGCCATAAATTAGAGATTGATAAAAATGCAAGACCATTCAAGCGAGAGAATTAGAAAAATTGCAACGACATATCATCCTCAAATAGAAGAAGAGTTACGAGAAGATGCTTGACGCTAGGAATTATTAGACAATCAAAATATCCCGAGTGGATAGCAAATATGGTCGTAGTCCCAAAGAAAAAAAAGGGATAAGAATTTGCATAGATTTTACCGATCTAAACAAAGCTTGTCCAAAAGATAGTTTTCCTTTGCAGGATATTCCGCAAATGGTTGAGTCGAGGAAATGAAAGGATATCCTCTCTTGATGGATACAAGGGATACAATCAAATTCCTCTCGCTGAAGAAGACCAAGAGCATCTTTGCCTTTTTGCTCCAAGAGGATTATCTTGTTACACAAAAATGCCATTTGGCCTGCGAAATCTTTGGAGCAACATATCAAAGGATGGTAGAAAAAGTGTTCGAAAAATGGATACATAAAACACTAGAGGTATACGTGGATGACATGTTAATAAAAAGTAAAGAAGCAAAAGATCATGTACGGGATTTGAAGGAAATTTTTGAACAAATGAGGCATTTCAACATCAAAGTAAATCCGTAAAAATGTACCTTTGGGGTGGCATCTGGGAAATTTTTAGGATACATTGTGTCAAAAGAAGGACTACAAGTCGATCCAAAGAAAGTACAAGCAATTCGCGATATGCCGACACCAGCAACAGTGAAAGATGTGCAAAAGTTAAATGGACTATTAGGTGCAAGCATTTTTTCAACATACTTAAAAAGGGAGCGAAATTTAGATGGACGGATGAATGTGAAAAAGGCGTTACAAGGAATAAAAGAACATCTAATGGATATATCGATCTTACAAAAAGCAGAACCAGGGGAAGAGTTACTAATTTACCTTCGACAACCTCGCATGCACTAAGCGCAGATATTATGCGAATGGACGCAGGAGTGGAAAAGCCAATCTATTACATCAGCAAGACATTCAATGCCGCGGAGAAAAATTATTCAAAAATTGAAAAACTAATTTTGGCATTAGTTTACGCAACATTTAAACTTCGCATTTACTTCGAAGCACATACGGTTAAGGTAATGACAAAAGTACCAATTGAATCAGTAATGAAAAATTCAAAAAGGTCAGGAAGGGTTGAAAGATGGAATGCTCAAGTAAGTCATTGCAAACTCAAATATGAAATACTATCCTCACCCAAATCACAAGTTGTTGCAGAATTTTTAGCAGAATTTCCATTGGAAGAGGATGAAGCAGTGGAAGAAATGATGGATATAGAAGAAGAACATGGAAATCCAAGGGATTTATTAACTGAGCCAAACAGATGGGAAATATTGGTAGATGGATCGTCAAATGGAGAAGGTAACGGAATTGGAATCATTGTAATTTCGCCAGAAGGCAATAAAATGGCTTTTTCTTTCAGATTGGAATTTGCATCTACCAACAATGAGGCAGAATATGAAGCTATAATACATGCTTTGCGATTGGGCAATAGAAATGAAATTGGAGAATGTGAGGGTCACCAGTGATTCCCAGTTAGTTATTCGCCAGATAAAAGAAGAATATACTACAAATGAACCATCCTTGAAAAAATACAAAAGACTTGTTGAAGAATTGTCGGCGAAGATACCAAAAATAAAATGGAGACACATATCAAGAAAAGACAATAGACCCGCGGATGCTTTTTCTTTTATATCAAGTATGATGACGGATCCAACTGCGAGATGTATAAAAATACAGACACTTCTATCACCGTCAATCAACAAAGAGGAAGAGGAAGAAGCAGAAGTAATGCTCATAGAAGATGGAACACAAAGATCCTATTGCGAAGATTGGAGAACAGAACTTCATGCTTATCTAATGAAAGGAGAAACGCCAAGAAATAGATTAGAGATGCACAAATTAAAAAGCCGTGCAACAAATTATGAACTAAGAGACGGGGTATTATACCAAAGATCCTTTAATGGACCCTCGCTTAGATGTTTAACTCGAAAGGAAGGAGAAGCAGTGTTAAAAATATTACACAGTGGGGATGCTGGCAATCATAGTGGCGGAAGGTCTTTAGCACATAAGGCGAAAATGCAAGGCTATTATTGGCCATATATGCATGAAGATGCGAAACAAATATCAAGACGTTGCGAAGACTGTCAAAGGCATGGAAAGAAAATACATGCACCATGAGCACCATTAACTTCTTCAACGAGTGCATGGCCTTTTGGAAAGTGGGGGTTAGATATTGTAGGACCATTTTTACCAGGTACAGGGCAGAGGAGATATCTGATTGTCGCTACAAATTATTTCACGAAGTGGGCATAAGTAAAAGCAGTACAACACATTCGCGATAAAGATATTTTTACCTTCATATTCGAAAACATAATATGCATATTTGGAATTCCAGCACAGTTGGTATCTGACAATGGGAAACAGTTTGAGGGATAAAATATAGAATTGATGCTTAATGCATTTCAAATAAAATGTGGGAAATCAACTCCTTTATACCCGAGAGCCAATGGATGAGCGGAAGCAACAAATAAAACAATCGCGAGATATACTTGAAGAAGAAGTTAGAAGGACATAATAAGGCATGGTGTGAACAAGTGCATAAT
Organism: Papaver armeniacum; assembly: GCA_023531295.1. Classification (NCBI taxonomy): domain Eukaryota; kingdom Viridiplantae; phylum Streptophyta; class Magnoliopsida; order Ranunculales; family Papaveraceae; genus Papaver; species Papaver armeniacum. The sequence continues at coordinate 194,600 of JAJJWW010017498.1, forward strand.
GCGGTATGGGCTTACAATACAACAAGGCGAGAATCTACGGGAATGTCACCATTTTGTCTAACATATGGAGTTGAAGATGTACTTAGACGAAGTTATTATTCCAACAACAAAGAGAGAAGCTTGGGAGAAAAATCTTAGTGCGGGTAACATTTTGGTTAAATTAGATGAATTAGAGGAAACAAGAGAAAGAGCACTACATCATATGGAGAATTACCAGCGAAGATTAGCCAGAGAATATAACAAACGTGTCAAGACACGCGACTTTCAACCAGGTGATATGGTATTGAGAGAAACACCAATATATCAGCGAGAAAGTGGTGGCAAGTTGGCGAAAAAGTGGGATGGACCTTATATCATCAAGGAGATAGTTGGAACAGGGGCATATAGATTAATGGATCCTGAGGGCAAGGATGTGGGCCAAAGATTGGATAGATCGTGAAATAGATTATATCTCAAGAAATATTACCCATAGAAGATGGAAGGAAAAGAATAGGTTGCGAAATATTGAATGGATGAAATGAAATGAATTCATATGGAAAGTTCTTGCGACAAATTGATTGCGAAATTGCATAAAATAAAGAAAGAATGTGCGAATATCTCGCAAATAAAATAACAAGAGATAATCAAAAATGAATGATTTATACGAATGGGACGAACCTTTATGGCGTACACCCTAGTTCGCGAATGATATTTCGTAAGAGGCAATGTAAGACCTAAAGTGCATCATATAAGGGGGTATCTCTTGACATGGCTCAGGGAAAAGGTTACACCGCCCCTGGAACCTGAGTCATGAAAATTTGGGGCCAATAAAGCCCATCCGGGGGAGATACCTTGGATTTCCAACTATATATATAAGGTTATACCCTGGTTGGACGACCGAGGGTCTCTTCCAAGGAGTCAGTGTATGACCAAGGCGCCGAGGTACACGGTTGAGCCAAAAGTGCCTGGGGCATTTGAAGTGTCTCGGCCATTCTTGGAAAGTCTTGGCACATGCTGCACTAGGCCCGAAGAAAACTCCACTTAGGGTGCAGTCTCGTAACCATAAGCCCTATAGGTATAAGAGATAAGAGGCTGCGAAAACAACTGGTTGTTGTTAAGACCGGATGGGAGGATCTAGTCTTGTATGGCCGATGTACGCCTCCTTGAAGGGGCAACCAGGGAGATGATAAGGGCGACACCCTCCATTAGGGAGCTGATAAGTGTCTTAAGACGCAAATGTCATGAGGCTCTATTTTCGCAAGAAAATTTAGGCTTGTCATATTTGTGCGATGATCCTGAAGAGGCAATAATACTAACACGAGGGTAAGACGAGATCAATGGATTTTTACATGAAAGTGTAAAGTCGTCCTGTGATTTCGTCGCAAGACGGCAATGTCATGGGGCTTCAAGTTTGCAAGAATTTTTAGGCCTGTCATATTGTCGCAACAAAAACATCCTGCAGAGGCAATAATACTAAAGAAATGATAAGACAAGATCAATGGGTCATTACATGAAAGTGTAACGACGTCCTGCGATTTTGTCGCAAGACGGCAATGTCATGGGACTTTATGTTCGCAAGAATATTTAGGCCTGTCATATTGACGCAAAAATGAGGGGTGGCAAAATAAGAACTTTAACTAGGAAGGTAAAATAAGACCACACAAGAGCAATGATAAGGCAAGATCAATGGGTCATTACATGAAAATGTAAAGACGTCCTGCGATCTTGTCGCAATGTTGAATTTCAACAAAAATGAAAATAATGAAAAACCAAGTAGCAATTATTAAATATCAAAAATTATACTCATTGAAAGAAAGAGTAATAATAAATAGATGAACACATCTAAAAGATAATTGAAGTACGTAAAGAAGTAACAGTACAAGAAGAAAAATTACAAGAGAAAGTCAATTCTCAAATATCAGTTTTTTTCACCAGAAGGAGATACTGGATTTTCTTCAGCAACTTTATCCATATTTTCGCCAGTTATTATATTTCCACCAGATCCTCCTTCACCCAGATCATCATTGACAGCTTTACTAGGAGGGATTGTCTCTTCATTTGCGAACTCTTCGCCACTATTGTAGTCATAATCGCTGTCAGGAGGGTTAGGAACTTCATCATCACTTACTTCCAGAGGTTCGACAGATACAGGATCAAGAGATTTAGATAGTAAAACATCATTCACAAGAACTTCGGCTTTGAGATGAAATTGACGAAGGAGTGCTTTCTGATAATTTCTACTCTCTATATCTTTACAGTCAGACATATAATCGAATCTTCTTTCGGCACGATCGCGAGAGCGAGCAAGGAAAGCAGTGAGTATTCCATTTTCTTTGCGAATTTTTGAATAGTCAGATTTTAGAGTGGCAATAGAGGAATGAAGATTTTTCTCAGAATCTGCAAAAGAAAAGAACATAGAAAATCATTCAGATTTTTGGAATTCGCAAGGAAAATATCACAAAATAACAAATAAATGGATTAAGGTAGTCAAATAATATGACTACCTTCCTTTTGCGAGATAAAATATTGGGTTAAAGCCAAAGAACTATTCTCCAAATGATTCATGGCACTGTCAAAATTATCTCCAACCAAACCTTTCAGTCGAGATCGCAAGCTCTTTTCGTTAGAAACAAGTAAGCGTTTTCCTTTGTAAGAGAAGAGTGGGATTCTTCTAACTTGGAATATTGATCCTTGAGTTGGCTTGTTTTTACACTTAAAGTTATTCTACCTTGGATAAGTTTATCCCTCTCAATGATAACTTCTTCGAGTTTACTTCTCGGTGAACGAGAGGATCGTTCTTGTTCTTTACACATTTTTTGACAGACATCAAGTTGTTGCAAGGAAATCGCCACCTTATTTAACTTGAGCTCATTTGCTCTTGAGAAAGAGTTCCATTTTCATCGATAAAGTTTCCAACTCCAAATTAGTTGTAGTCAAAGAGTAAGAGAGACGAGATAATTCGCTACTTAATGAGCTCTCGCTTCCGAACTAAGTCGGCATTTTCTTTAGAAAGATTATCTATTTGATCAACGAGAATATGTATGAAGATTATCTAATTGGTTATATTGCTCCATCCAAGCATCTCTATCCATTCGAGCTTCTTCAACAGTAGATTCCAACTGATATATCTCCATTTTTCGCTTCTGGTTTAAAGCTTGAAGGGCGAACAAGGGCTTGAGGTTTAATAATAATAATAAAAAAAAATGGAGAATACAAAGGTAAGAGTGTACCTTTCAATTCTTCATTCTTCTTGCGAAGATTATCACGATCCAGCGAAACATTTTGAAGTTTTTGATTCTCAAGTTGGAGAATATTACACTTTGCAGTCATAGCTTGGAGATCATTCTTCAAGATATTAACTTCTTGCTCCAAAGATGTTTGCGAAATTCTATCGAAGCCAAGGTGTTTGCTCAAAATCTCGCAGACATCATATTTGATAGGATCGTGAAGTCTCCTTGGCATCGTTCACAATATCTGATAGAACTTTGAAGGCCACATCTATTCCTTCCAAATTTTCTTTAGTAAGAGGGATTTGCTCAGATAAGGAAGTAACGGCGATAGAAGAAGGATGAGATGAGTCATTTTTTGTTAAAGGAATATCATGAGAAGAGGAAGTCTCATGAAGATCAATGACTGGAGAAACGGTAGAGGCATTGACAATAAAAGAAGAAATAGGTTCATTCGCAACAGGACTGTTATGAGGGATTTGATCTATGAAAAATTCAGGCATAGGGATGCTATCATCAACAGTATTTTCGCAGGAAGAAACAGTAGGTTTATCTTGCGAAGATTTCGCAGGAGGAGTTGTAAGTTTGAATATAGGAAAGGAAATAGCAGGTGCAACAGGTTTAGAACGGCGAGGCTTCTTGGGAGACCTATCAACATTTCCGTCATCCTGCGAATTACAAGTTAAATAAGAAACAGAGGCAACAATATTGTTATTAAAAGAGTAAATGTTTCTTAAATACCTTTTTATTCGCAGGCTTTCTTTTAGTGACAGTGTTTTTCGGTTGCGAACCCATGGAGATATTAGGGTTCACAATGGTGAACTTGGTGTTAGATTTGTTCTTGCTAAAATAAAAACAGCAGGGGAACCATTAAAAGAAGAACAATATCAAAACAAAACAACTTCAATGAGAGAGATCAATCACAAAGTAATCAAATTCAGCAAAATTAACAAACCTTGATGGCTCCATAGAAACAGTAGCAGAAAAAGAAAGATGAAAACAGTAGATGAAGAATAATAGCAGAAAAATGATGAAGAAGACGATGAAGAAAAAACAACGGTAAAAGTTGCGAGACGATGAAGAAGACGAAGTAAAAGAAAAGAAATACTTTCTTAAGGAATTCCCCTTTAAATAGACAAGAGAGGAGTAACCAGATAACATTAAATGTGCCGGTAAAAAGGAAAATATTTATACACGTGTAAGTAGTCATCCTTAATCCACGGAATTTTGTCGGCAAAAATTGATGAAAAACAAGCGATTGCGGCATTTCAGAATACTGGTTCTCATGACATTCTCTTCTTCGCAGAGAAGACATGAGAAGAGGCAAGATGTAGGATCAGAATATCGCGACATCAATACTTCGCGAGATTAATAAACGATAGCATTGCGAAAGTGTCGCAAATGAGTAATATAAATGACGGAATGAATGACGATAGCCAAAACATGAGAAAGATGTGAAGACCTAGCGAAATTTAGGATAGTTGCGAGATTATATAATTGTACACTTGCGATATTTCGCAAGTCATTCCCGAAAATAAAGGACTGACTTATTTGTCGTCAATGTGTAATACCCTATATAAGGAGTCGAGCGGCGGAATTTGTTGAAGGGATCTTTTTTTCCGTGTGTTAGGCAAGTCATTAGGAGAGAGAAAGTTTATAGTGATTGTAATTTCTTTAGCTCTTTTCCATTTTATCTTGTAAACGTTCAGGGAATTAATCAATAAAAATCATTATTGTTCATCTTAAAATGTCTTAGTTGTGTGGATTCTTGTGAGGGGTGTAGTGTAGGATTTCTTGCAACTACAAAGTCCTCTACCGAATGTGATCGTCTATGGACATATTCGAGATAATACGACGATTCAGTTCACACTTCATGTGATTGTCTATGGATACAAGATCGAGACAATACAACAAAAAGATAACTTATGCCATTGACTATGGATACAAGATCAATACAATACTACAACAAAGTGTGTTACTTGATAATAGGTTCAGTAATAACCAAACTCTATAGGATCACTATCAAGTATTGCGGAGTTAACATATATGTGTATTATACTTTATTATAATAAAAAATTATAATGCGGCAATCAAAGTAAAAGACACATCAAGATTTGTTAACGAGGAAACCGCAAATGCAGAAAAACCCCAGGACCTAGTCCAGTTTTTAATACTCCCAGAATTAATCCGCTATACAAAATATAATACCAACTTCGTATAGTTGAGACCAAGCAAACTACCCCTAGCTACTTAGTTCCCTCAATATCCCTGCGCCTTCGACTTCTAGAGTCACACACGTGAATAACAAGTCCTTATCATATTCCAAACAATAAAGGAAGAATCTGTTTGGTAACCACTCTAATCAATCTTGCTACAAGATTTAGATAAGTTGTTCACAAAAGCTCTTATGTTTAATCTAATAAACTCCTTTGTCTGGTTAGATCAATCTAACTTTAACTACCGAAATATTCAAGTATAGATTTGCACTCAATCAATATAAATCTCAAAGAGAAATATAGAGAATGTCGATCTCATACAACTAATCAATCAGATCTATCAAAGATAAACTGATTCTAGTTGGATCTCATCCGATCAAGGTTTATGCACACAATTCACAAGATACGAAAACTACTAAGAAATCTTCTTCATCTTCAAATCTTCTTTAATCTTCAATAACTTGCACAACACCACTTGAATCTCTTGTGATCAATCAAGCACAGAACGGAGTCTGTTAACAATGGATTATCACAAGATGTTTTTAGATCTAACAACAGTTCTAAAGATCCCATCGATACTTTGATCTAGTTTGAGTGAATCTTATATCAGAAGAGAATATTCTCAAGCATAAACAAACCAGGTGCAATCAAAATTTCAACAACCGTTAGTCAATCAAATCAATCGAAACCTAATAACACTGTAATTATCTAGTTTCCCACCATCCCACGGAAGTCTTTGAACGAGCGGTAGTAAGAGATTTCACCTAATTAGGATACTTTCCTTTCCGAATAGACGGCTCCACCAGAAACAACAAGAAATGAAGTTTTCCTGGCTCTTAGGATAGTTTGATAGAAATGCAAACTTAGGTATTTATATACCAAGGATGTTTGGACACAAAGGAATTTCCAAAACCGAAGATATTCTCAAGATATGCAATGAATGGAAAAATTCGGTTTTCCTAGTTCCAATAAATGCTTGTCCAATATTTCTCAAAATCTCTCAATATAAAATCTCCAATTAGTAAATGCACATTACTAATTTTTATTCTCTATAGATATGCATTAATTGCTGGTAATTAAAACATATAAAACCAAAAACCTTATTAAAAGATTCTTAATTTATTTCGCACAGGATCACCTTGAGTACCAAGGAATATCTTTGAACAATAAATGATAACAATTACCGCTCTTGTTCAAAGTATGTTGACATCTTTTCACTGCAAATTCTTATTTCATATTTTCATAGATTTGCATTCATGGAATAGGTTACACCACACTTCCAAACAAGTTTATAATTGGTTTGCATGTATTCCAAGACTACTATGTGATTGATCAAATCACATACATGGGTTCAATCGGTTATACCAATCACTAGGATCGGTTATACCTAAATATGTAATTAATTGTGATCGGTCACACCAGTCACTAGGATCGGTTACACCAGTTACAAGGATCAGTTCTATCTACACATGGTATTACTTGTGATCGGTCACACCAGTTACTAGGACTAGTTATACCAATTACAAGGATCAGTCACACAATACTTATGATCGGTCACGCCAATTACTAGGATCGGTCACACCAATTACAAGGATCGATCATACCATCACATGGTGATTACTTAGGATCAGTTACACCAATTATCAAGACCGGTCATACCAAATCATAAGTCTAGGCATTGTGATTAGTTATACCAAGATACATAACCTGAGTTAAGATCAGTTCTACTAACTCACATATATTGTTCATCTAAAGATTTGCAATGAATAGCGGGACCAATAACCCTATTGATTTCCATTTCGATTCACGAAACAAGTTCATGAATGTACTTACTTTAAACATATGTAAAACATTATTTCTGTAGGATCATAATGTCGCAACGTACAAGACTCGCGGGATTAATAAATTATTTGCATGTCGCGAGGCGATCGAGAGCTAAAATAAACGACGCCATGAATAACGACTGGCAAAACATAAAGAAGACGAGAGACCCAGCGAGGGTTAAGAAGTGTCGCGAGAGTGAATGTTTGTGCATCTGCGACACCTCGCGAGACATTCCCGAAAATAAAGGGAGCATAAATTGTCATCCACTATGTATTACCCTATATAAAGGGCTAAATGAGTCCTGTAAGAGGAGAGATCTTTTTGGAATTGTTAGGCAAGTCAATAGGAGAGAGAAAGTTTAAGAGTGCTTTAATTTCTAAGTGTAATTCCATTATCCTGTGTAAACATTTCATGGATTCAATCAATAAATATTCTTGATCTTACTTCTTTCAATGGATTAATTAAGCAAAATCGAGTAAGGGGTGTAGTGTGGGATTTCCGCTACTACATATGCGCTAGAAACAGGGAGATTGACGTAGAAATTGTAAGGAATTTGGATTAACAGAGAAAAGATTTGGAGAAGATACTCAAGAATTGAGTGGAAAAGAAAAATGGCTAGAAGAAGAAATGTACAAGGGCAACCAACGATTGTAAGAAGAAGTGGGAGACTTATTTGGAGAAAGGAGGAATGAAACAGGAGAATCGTCAAGGATGAATATGAGAAACGATGGAGAAGATCAAAACCAACCACCGATCTCCCAGTAGCAAACGCGCACTGTGGATTATGATAGAGTAAGTGTACATACTTGGAGGGTCCGATTCGAAGATGAGAGAGAAGAGGAGCAAAAATTTGGTGAACAATGGACAAGGAGGGCAAGGAACGAATGGAGAAAACGAAGAAATCGCAGCATTAGAAAGATTGAGAAAAACAATACACGAAGAGAGACGGCTAGAGGCAGAGGAACGAGCAAACTTGACAAGACAGAATCATGAATTGAGGATGGAAAATATGAGGTTGCAAAATAGGAGATCTAGAAGTAGCGTGAGATCAAGTTCAAGATCGAATAGGGAAGAAAGAAGGAGAGTTTTACCACGAGAAAGTGCGAGGAAGAAACACAAAATCCGAGTACTGAGCATGGCGAGAGAAGAGGGGAAATAGAAGATCGTTATATTCCTCACTGAAAATCTTCAAAATGAGCGGAATAGGGAAAATCAAGGAAACATGCAACTCCAAGAACCGAATGACCCAAATTTTGAAGGAGAATAATCTTGCACGGGAGAGAAGAAGCGAGAAGAAACCAAGAGATCGAGGATGACATCGAGAGACACTACATTGAACAAGCGCGGCTAGCTCGCGAGAGAGAAAGGATAAGAGAAGAAATGGAAAATCAAGAGATGGAAGAGGCAATCCACAAATGAGAATAACCATGACAAACCGCGAAAGAAGGAGGGAACAAAATCGTACCAATAGAAATATTAATGAAGAATATGAGAGGGTGCGAGATGAGAGCCGAGAGACAGACCAAGAAGAGAGAACAACAGATATAACGGCGTGCGGGTGTGAAAGAAACGAAGAAGAGCGTCGCGAGGAAAGAAGACGAGAAAATAACGAGCGGGAAGGTCAAAATAGGCACGAGCGAAGAAGGAGAGAAGCAGAGTTGAAAAGACCAAGAGAATCAAATTCCGAGGCAAATGAACAAATCTTAAGAGAATTGGTGAAATGAGAGGATTCTTTGAACAATAGAAGGGAAGGAGGAAGGAGACAATTAGACGAAGCCATCGCAGAAAGCTGCGAAGAATCCCTTCACGCTAGAAGTACAGATGGGAGGAATACCTCCTAAGTGCAATCTACCTGCGTTAACCAATATCTTTGATGGAACAACCTGTGCGGTACAACATATCAAGGCTTATATGAGATGTATGTTGCAGTGGGAGAATCATGATGCCATATTGTGCAAATATTTCGCATCAAGCCTAATAGGAGAAGCACTAAAATGGTTTGAAGGTCTGCCAAGGAACACAATCACATCATTTAACCATTTACAAGCCACATTCCTGGGAGCATACATAAGTAACAACTCTTCGCGACTAGGTATTGAAGATGTATTCGGGTTGAAACAAAGGGTTGGCGAGAGTTTGAGGCAGTTGACAATAAGATGGAGGACCATGTGTAGCGAAATGGCAGGACGAGTTGAGGAAAGATATCTTATTCTCTCGTTTGTGAACGCTCTCTTCGCGACTAACTTGTTATACATTCAAATTTTTAGAATCAAAAATACAATCACGATGGCAGAACTGCGAGAGTTACAGGAAGAATATATTGCCCTAGAAGAGAGACAAAATGAAATGAATTCTTATCCAGTTGCGAACACAAGCTCTAATGCTGCGAACGCAAGCTTGTTGCCTCAATTCATAAATACAGTGGCGAGCACTTCGCAAGGACAACAAGCAAGGAAAGCTGATGAGGAACAGCAGAAGATAGTAGCCATGGGAAGCCACGATCAAGAGGAATTTGAACGAGAAAGGAGCTATTACAACCATAACAGCAATAATAAGATTCAGAGGCTAGATCATGTGCAAGAAACCTATGGTGGACGAAGGCAAAATAACCGTGGAGGGCAGAGAAGTCGCGAGAATAGTATGGGAAGAGATTAAGATGCCTCCTTTGAATGCTAGTGTGGAAAAGATCCGGGAAGCTATACTTGTGATGGAAAATGTACCAGCACCTTGGAACGTGGGAATGGAACCACCGCCAGGCGAGAGAAGTCATGAGTTTTGTTCTTACCATCGCTTCCATGGACATCAGACAAACGATTGTAGAAACATAAAGAGAATTATTCTCGGGATGATTGATCGGGGAAGATAAATCACTTTCTAAAGGGAGAAGAAACAGGCCAAACATTACCACCACCACGAGAGATGCATGCGGTGTCAGCGAAAGGAAAGGAAACATTTGTTATCGAAGTTGGAACAAAAGCTAGAAATTTGAACTGCAACTCTATCGTCCACTCCTATCGCACAATCGAAGATTTTCATGACAACGTGCTCAGTAGAGTCTTTGCGAGAGATGCTAATGATAAAGAAATAATGAGTGCAGCGAGAACGACGCTTGATTAGAAAAGTGGCAGTTGAAGACTATTTCTTTCTCTGCGGATGAAGTGCCAAAAGGAAGAGAAACACACGATAGCCCGTTGGTTGTGAAGCTAGAGATTAACCCGAAACCAGTCGATGGAGAAGATGATGAGGCGAAGCTTCTTTCGGGCGATCAACCGAATTCTAATTGACTTAGGAAGTTCGGTGAATATTCTCTTCTACCATACTTACAAGACGATGGGAGGAAAAGATGAGGATTTGATCCCCTCAACATACAAGATATATGGCTTTAATGGCACTTCGCAAACAAACCAAAGGGAGAGGTTCATATGAGAATACCTCTACAAGGATTATCAAGCGATATTTTATTCGTGTGGTTGACGTGGAATCTCCATATAACGCGCTGATTGGGAGGCCATGGCTTCATGAAATCTTGGGAATCGCATCAACATATCATCAATGTATAAAATTTCCACATCCAAATGGTATCGGTATCATACAAGGAGATTGGAAGGAGTCGCAACAATGTCATGAGGTCGATGTAGAAAGCTGTGAAGAAAGAAATACCAAAAGAAAAGGATGGAAGCAACATGTGAGAGATGAGCAGAGAAAAGAAAAACTGATGGTGAATGCTATAGAAGTAAGGATTGAACATACCTCGCGAGGTGAATACCTAGAGATAGGCGAATATTATGATAATAGAGGAGTAAAAGATATGAGGAACAAAAGGCATAAGAAGTGAATAATCAAAAAGCAGCAATTGAAGTAATGATGTGCGAGAATCTCGCAGCCAAGAGTATATGGGAATTCAGTTAAGAAAGAAAAATGAAAATACAGAATTGTGCGAATACTTCATAAACAACTATCAGCAAATAATGAAACATGAATGATTGAATGATTTAACAAATATGAATGAGTAAAAGAACAGGACGAACCTTTATGGCGTACACCTAGTTCGCGAATAACATTTCGTAAGAGGCAAATGTAAGACCTAAAGTGCGTCATATAAGGGGTATCTCTCAACATGGCTCGGGGAAGGTTACACCGCTCCTGAAGCCCGAGTCATGGAAATTTGGGGCCCATGAAAGCCTATCCGGGGAGATACCTTGGATTCCCAACTATATATGTAGGTTATACCACAGGTTGGGCGACCGAGGTCTCTTCCAAGGAGTCGGTGTATGCTCAAGGCGCGAGGTACACGGTTGAGCGAGTGCCAGGATGGATGAACCTACCTGGCCATTCTTGGCAAGTCTTGGCATATGTTGCACTCGCCGAAGAAAACTCCACTTAGGGTGCGTCTCGTAACCATAAACCATATAGGTATAAGGGATAAGAGACTGCGAAAACAACTTGGTTGTTGTTAAGACCGGATGGGAGGAGCTAGTCTTGTATGGCCGATGTTTCGCCTCCTTGAAGGGCAACAGCAGGGAGATGATAAGGCGACGCTCTCCATTAGGGGTGTCAAACAGACGCAAATGTCATAAGGCTATGTTTTCGCAAGAGAATTTAGGCTTGTCATATTTGTGCAATGATCCTGCAGAGGCAATAATACTAACGCGAGGGTAAGGCGAGATCAATGGGTCTTTACACAACAGTGTACGGACGTCCTGCGATTTCGTCGCAAGACGCAAGCAATGTCATGGGGGCTTTATGTTCGCAAGGATATTTAGGCCTGTCATATTGTTGCAACTAAAATATCTGGAGAGGCAAAAATACTTGGAAAATGATAAGGCAAGATCAATGGGTCTTTACATGCAAGTGTAAAGGCGTCCTGCGATTTTGTCGCGATGAAAGGTGGCGGGAAGACCTCTAACTAGGGAGGTCTAACTTGGAAGACCACACAAAATGATAAGGCAAGGTCAATGGGCCTCTGCATTGAAAATGTAAAGGCGGCTGCGACTTTGTCGCAGTGAGAAGAATTAAAATCAAATCCCTGATTGGGATGGATTTACTTAATAAAAGATTCAATGAGCGAACATGCTCGCAAGGTGGTCTTAACTAAGAAAGGAAGAAAGAAATATGGAAATTACTCAATCAAAAGAGTTAAGACACTCAAACAAAAAGGAATTCTAACAAATTACAAAGAGAATTTAACTCTCTACATCTGCACTATCAAATACGAGAGAGGACGGTTGAGGCTTTTACGCGCCTTTATCGCCTTCACATCCGCCAGTTGATGGATTTTCTTCTGAAATGTTTTCATTACCTTTGTTCTCGCCAATTGCTGGACTTTCATCAGAAAATTTTCTATTCAGATCTTCATCAACGATTTCCTTATCAGAGATATCTTCGCCGCTTTCATAGTCATAATTGCTATCAGGAGGATTAGGGACTTCATCGTCACTTACTTCCAGAGGATCAACATGTATAGGATCAAGAGATTTAGACAGTAAAATCTCATTCACAAGGATTTCAGCTTTGAGGGGGAATTGTGGCGAGCGCCTTTTGTTGGTTCTTACTATCTATGTCTTTACAACAAGACATATAATCAAATCGTCGCTCTGCACGGTCGCGAGAACGAGCAAGAGACGCGGAGAGTAGTCCGTTTTCCTTGCGAATTTTAGAATAATCATACCTGAGGGTGGAGATAGTGGAGCGAAGCTTTCTCTCAGAATCTGCATAACAAATAAACAAGATCAGAGAAAATTCAAAAAAAAAAAAAAAAAAAAAGGGGGTGGCGAGAGCATACCTTTTAATTCTTCATTCTTCTTGCGAAGATTATCACGATCTAGTGAGATGCGAGAAATTTTGATTTTCAAGGTGGAGATTATTGCATTTCGCAGCCATAACTTGGAGATCATCTTTCAGCTTATTAATCTCTTGAACTAAAGATGCTTGCGAGATCCTATCAGGACCAAGATGCTTACTTAAAATCTCGCAGACATTGGATTTGACAGGATCTGCAGAAGTCTTTTTGGCATCATTCACGAGATCAGAAAGGACCTTAAAGGCCACATCTATCCCCTCCAAATTTTCTGCAGTGAGAGGAATTTGTTCAAGCAAAGAAGACGAGTCGTCTTTTGTCAAAGGAACCTCATGAGAAGAGGAAGTTTCAGGGAGAGAAGTGATTGGAGAAATAGCAGGACATTGACAGCGGGGAAGGAATAATATTGTTTGTAGTAGGACAATTGAAAGGAACTTGGTCTATGAGGAGTTGAGGTATAGAAACATTGTCGCATGATAATGTTACGAGTAAGAAAGAGGCACAAAATTATCTTGCGAAGATTTCAGCGGGAGACGAAGATGTGAGTGGAGGAAATGGAACGTTTGGGGTAACAGGTTTAGAGTGGCGGAGCCTTTTGGGAGTATTACCAGTAGTTTTATCATCCTGCGAATAACGAATTAAATAAGAAACAGAGGCAACAATGCATTGTAAATAAAAACAAATGTTTCTTAGATACCTTGTCACTCATGGTGTCTTTTTGAAGCCATAGATTTTGCTCGCGAAGAGGGCTTTTGTTGCATGAGGGATTCTTGTTGCGAAGTAGGTTTCGGTGGCGAGCCCAAAGAAAGAAGAGGGTCCTTCACGGTAAACTTAGTTCGGATTGGTTCTTCTTTGAACAACAATGGCGAGAAAAGAGAATTACAAAGTTAATCATACCAATGTGATTTCAACAAGGAAAGCTAATTTGATCAACCACAAAATCAGCCGGATATGGCAAAATTAACAAACCCGGGACGCCATGAGAGTAACAATTGCTAGGAACAAGAAAAATGGTGAAGAAGACGGTAAGAGACAATAATAGACAAACACTTGCGTAACGATGAAGAAGAAGAACACTTGCGGACGATGAAGAAGATGAAAAGGAAAAGGAAAATTCTTCACGAGGGGATGCTCCTATAAATAGACGAGAAAAGATGTTGTGACCGGTTTCCATTAAATGCAGAGTAAAAGAGGTAAATATGGACACGTGTAAACGGTCACTACTAAATCAAGGAAGACAGACGAAAAGAACTTTAGAAGAATCCAAATATACAACATATTTCCTAATCGGCGAGAATAGCTTGCGAAAATGATTATTTTCTATAATTCATGAGGCAAGAAATGACACTTCGCATATGTATTACAAAGAAGCTTCGGAACTTCACAAAAGAATAGAGGCAAGTACGTACTTTTTAAGAAAAGTATTCTTTCGCTCGTTCCTCCACCAATTGAAACCAAGGAATATGACAACAATGAATTTTTCCTTCAAATCGCTCTTCAAGCAATATTCAAGGAAAAAGAGGCAAGATGTAGGATCATAATGTCGCAACGTACAAGACTCGCGGGATTAATAAACGAGCTTATTTGTCGCGAGGCGATGAGGAGCTAAAATAAACGACGCCATGAATAACGACTGGCAAAACATAAAGAAGACGAGAGACCCGGCGAGGGTTAAGAAGTGTCGCGAGAGTGAATGTTTGTGCATCTGCGACACCTCGCGAGACATTCCCGAAAATAAAGGGGAGCATAGCTGTCATCCACTATGTATTACCCTATATAAAGGGCTAAATGAGTCTGTAAGAGGGGAGAGATCTTTTTGGAATTGTTAGGCAAGTCAATAGGAGAGAGAAAGTTTAAGAGTGCTTTAATTTCTAAGTGTAATTCCATTATCCTGTGTAAACATTTCATGGATTCAATCAATAAATATTCTTGATCTTACTTCTTTCAATGGATTAATTAAGCAAAATCGAGTAAGGGGTGTAGTGTGGGATTTCCTGCTACTACATATGCGCTAGAAACAGGGATTGAGCAGAGATTGACGTAGAAATTGTAAGGAATTTGGATTAACAGAGAAAAGATTTGGAGAAGATACTCAAGAATTCAGTGGAAAAGAAAAATGGCTAGAAGAAGAAATGTACAAGGGCAACCAACGATTGTAAGAAGAAGTGGGAGACTTCTTTGGAGAAAGGAGGAATGAAACGGGGGAGAATCGTCAAGGATGAATATGAGAAACGATGGAGAAGATCAAAACCAACCACCGATCTCCCCAGTAGCAAACGCAATTTGTGGATTATGATAGAGTAAGTGTACATACTTGGAGGTCGATTTCGAAGATGAGAGAGAAGAGGAGCAAGAATCTGGTGAACAATGGACAAGGAGAGCAAGGAATGAATGGAGAAAACGAAGAAATGTGCAAAGCATTAGAAAGATTGAGAAAAACAATACACGAAGAGAGACGGCTAGAGGCGAGGAACGAGCAAACTTGACAAGACAGAATCATGAATTGAGGATGGAAAATATGAGGTTGCAAAATAGGAGATCTAGAAGTAGCGTGAGATCAAGTTCAAGATCGAATAGGGAAGAAAGAAGGAGAGTTTTACCAACAGAAAGTACTGAGGAAGAAACACAAAATCCGAGTACAGAGCATGGCGAGAGAAGAGGGGAAATAGAAGATCGTTATATTCCTCAACCTGAAAATCTTCAAAATGAGCGGAATAGGGAAAATCAAGGAAACATGCAACTCCAAGAACCGAATGACCCAGCTGTTGAAGGGAGAATAATCTTGCACGGAGAGAAGAAGCGAGAAGAAACCGAGAGATCGAGGATGACATCGAGAGACACTACATTGAACAAGCGCGCTAGCTCGCGAGAGAGAAAGGATAAGAGAAGAAATGGAAAATCAAGAGATGGAAGAGGTAATCCAGAATAACCATGACAACCGCGAAAGAAGGAGGGAACAAAATCGTACCAATAGAAATATTAATGAAGAATATGAGAGGGTGCAGATGAGAGCTGAGAGACAGCCAAGAAGAGAGAACAACAGATATAACGGCGTGCGAATTGACGAAAAAAACGAAGAAGAGCGTCGCAGGGAAAGAAGACGAGAAAATAACGAGCAGGAAGGTCAAAATAGGCACGAGCGAAGAAGGAGAGAAGCAGAGTTGAAAAGACCAGTAGAATCAAATTCTGAGGCAAATGAACAAATCTTAAGAGAATTGGTGAAATGAGAGGATTGCTGAACAATAGAAGGGAAGGAGGAAGGAGACAATTAAACGAAGCCATCGCAGGAAAGTTGCGAAGAATCCCTTCACGCTAGAAGTACGAGATGGGAGGAATACCTCTAAGTGCAATCTACTGCGTTAACCAATATCTTTGATGGAACAACACGTGCGGTACAACATATCAAGGCTTATATGAGATGTATGTTGCAGTGGGAGAATCATGATGCCATATTGTGCAAATATTTCGCATCAAGCCTAATAGGAGAAGCACTAAAATGGTTTGAAGGTCTGCCAAGGAACACAATCACATCATTTAACCATTTACAAGCCACATTCCTGGGAGCATACATAAGTAACAACTCTTCGCGACTAGGTATTGAAGATGTATTCGGGTTGAAACAAAGGGTTGGCGAGAGTTTGAGGCAGTTGACAATAAGATGGAGGACCATGTGTAGCGAAATGGCAGGACGAGTTGAGGAAAGATATCTTATTCTCTCGTTTGTGAACGCTCTCTTCGCGACTAACTTGTTATACATTCAAATTTTTAGAATCAAAAATACAATCACGATGGCAGAACTGCGAGAGTTACAGGAAGAATATATTGCCCTAGAAGAGACAAAATGAAATGAATTCTTATCCGATTTGCGAACACAAGCTCTAATGTCTGCGAACGCAAGCTTGTTGCCTCAATTCATAAATACGGTGGCGAGCACTTCGCAAGGACAACAAGCAAGGAAAGTCGATGAGGAACAAGAAGATAGTAGCCATGGGAAGCCACGATCAAGAGGAATTTGAACGAGAAAGGAGCTATTACAACCATAACAAAGCAATAATAAGATTCAGAGGCTAGATCATGTGCAAGAAACCTATGGTGGACGAAGGCAAAATAACAAGTGGAGAGCGAGAGAAGTCGCGAGAATAGTATGGGAAGAGATTAAGATGCCTCCACTGAATGCTAGTGTGGAAAAGATCCGGGAAGCTATACTTGTGATGGAAAATGTACCAAAGCACCTTGGAACGTGGGAATGGAACCACCGCCAAAGGCGAGAGAAGTCATGAGTTTTGTTCTTACCATCGCTTCCATGGACATCGAGACAAACGATTGTAGAAACATAAAGAGAATTATTCTCGGGATGATTGATCGGGGAAGATAAATCACTTTCTAAAGGGAGAAGAAACAGGCCAAACATTACCACCACCACGGAGAGATGCACGAACAGTGTCAGCGAAAGGAAAGGAAACATTTGTTATCGAAGTTGGAACAAAAGCTAGAAATTTGAACTGCAACTCTATCGTCCACTCCTATCGCACAATCGAAGATTTTCATGACAACGTGCTCAGTAGAGTCTTTGCGAGAGATGCTAATGATAAAGAAATAATGAGTCAGCGAGAACGACGCAGATTAGAAAAGTGGCGATTGAAGACTATTTCTTTCTCTGCGGATGAAGTGCCAAAAGGAAGAGAAACACACGATAGCCCGTTGGTTGTGAAGCTAGAGATTAACCCGAAACCAGTCGATGGAGAAGATGATGAGGCGAAGCTTTTTGGGCGATCAACCGAATTCTAATTGACACCGGAAGTTCGGTGAATATTCTCTTCTACCATACTTACAAGACGATGGGAGGAAAAGATGAGGATTTGATCCCCTCAACATACAAGATATATGGCTTTAATGGCACTGCAAACAAACCAAAGGGAGAGGTTCATATGAGAATACCTCTACAAGGATTATCAACTGATATTTTATTCGTGTGGTTGACGTGGAATCTCCATATAACGCGCCGATTGGGAGGCCATGGCTTCATGAAATCTTGGGAATCGCATCAACATATCATCAATGTATAAAATTTCCACATCCAAATGGTATCGGTATCATACAAGGAGATTGGAAGGAGTCGCAACAATGTCATGAGGTCGATGTAGAAAGCTGTGAAGAAAGAAATACCAAAAGAAAAGGATGGAAGCAACATGTGAGAGATGAGCAGAGAAAAGAAAAACTGATGGTGAATGCTATAGAAGTAAGGATTGAACATACCTCGCGAGGTGAATACCTAGAGATAGGCGAATATTATGATAATAGAGGAGTAAAAGATATGAGGAACAAAAGGCATAAGAAGTGAATAATCAAAAAGCAGCAATTGAAGTAATGATGTGCGAGAATCTCGCAGCCAAGAGTATATGGGAATTCAGTCAAGAAAGAAAAATGAAAATACAGAATTGTGCGAATACTTCATAAACAACTATCAGCAAATAATGAAACATGAATGATTGAATGATTTAACAAATATGAATGAGTAAAAGAACGGGACGAACCTTTATGGCGTACACCCTAGTTCGCGAATAACATTTCGTAAGAGGCAAATGTAAGACCTAAAGTGCGTCATATAAGGGGTATCTCTCAACATGGCTCGGGTGGGGAAGGTTACACCGCTCCTGAAGCTTGAGTCATGGAAATTTGGGGCCCATGAAAGCCTATCCAGGGAGATACCTTGGATTCCCAACTATATATGTAGGTTATACCCTGGTTGGGCGGCCGAGGGTCTCTTCCAAGGAGTCGAGTGTATGCTCAAGGCGCCGAGGTACACGGTTGAGCGCAGTGCCCGGGATGGATGAACCTACCCTGGCCATTCTTGGCAAGTCTTGGCATATGTTGCACTCGCCCGAAGAAAACTCCACTTAGGGTGCGGTCTCGTAACCATAAACCATATAGGTATAAGGGATAAGAGACTGAAAACAATTGGTTGTTGTTAAGACCGGATGGGAGGAGCTAGTCTTGTATGGCCGATGTTTCGCCTCCTTGAAGGGGGCAACGGGAGATGATAAGGGCGACGCTCTCCATTAGGGGGTGTCAAAACAGACGCAAATGTCATAAGGCTATGTTTTCGCAAGAGAATTTAGGCTTGTCATATTTGTGCAATGATCTGCAGAGGCAATAATACTAACGCGAGGGTAAGGCGAGATCAATGGGTCTTTACACAAAAGTGTACGGACGTCTGCGATTTCGTCGCAAGACGGCAATGTCATGGGGCTTTATGTTCGCAAGGATATTTAGGCCTGTCATATTGTTGCAACTAAAATATCTGCAGAGGCAAAAATACTTGGAAAATGATAAGGCAAGATCAATGGGTCTTTACATGCAAGTGTAAAGACGTCCTGCGATTTTGTCGCGATGAAAGGTGGCGAGGGGAAGACCTCTAACTAGGGAGGTCTAACTTGGAAGACCACACAAAATGATAAGGCAAGGTCAATGGGCCTCTCGCATGAAAATGTAAAGGCGGCTGCGACTTTGTCGCGGTGAGAAGAATTAAAATCAAATCCGATTGGGATGGATTTACTTAATAAAAGATTCAATGAGCGAACATGCTCGCAAGGTGGTCTTAACTAAGAAAGGAAGAAAGAAATATGGAAATTACTCAATCAAAAGAGTTAAGACACTCAAACAAAAATGAATTCTAACAAATTACAAAGAGAATTTAACTCTCTACATCTGCACTATCAAATACAGAGGACGGTTGAGGCTTTTCTGCGCCTTTATCAGCTTCACATCCGCCAGTTGATGGATTTTCTTCTGAAATGTTTTCATTACCTTTGTTCTCGCCAATTGCTGGACTTTCATCAGAAAATTTTCTATTCAGATCTTCATCAACGATTTCCTTATCGAGATATCTTCGCCGCTTTCATAGTCATAATTGCTATCAGGAGGATTAGGGACTTCATCGTCACTTACTTCCAGAGGATCAACATGTATAGGATCAAGAGATTTAGACAGTAAAATCTCATTCACAAGGATTTCAGCTTTGAGGGGGAATTGACGAAGCAGCGCCTTTTGTTGGTTCTTACTATCTATGTCTTTACAACAAGACATATAATCAAATCGTCGCTCTGCACGGTCGCGAGAACGAGCAAGAGACGCGGAGAGTAGTCCGTTTTCCTTGCGAATTTTAGAATAATCAGACCTGAGGGTGGAGATAGTGGAGCGAAGCTTTCTCTCAGAATCTGCATAACAAATAAACAAGATCAGAGAAAATTCAAAAAAAAAAAAAAAAAAAAAAGGGGGTGGCGAGAGCATACCTTTTAATTCTTCATTCTTCTTGCGAAGATTATCACGATCTAGTGAGATACTGAGAAATTTTTGATTTTCAAGGTGGAGATTATTGCATTTCGCAGCCATAACTTGGAGATCATCCTTCAGCTTATTAATCTCTTGAACTAAAGATGCTTGCGAGATCCTATCAGGACCAAGATGCTTACTTAAAATCTTTGAGACATTGGATTTGACAGATCTGAAGTCTTTTTGGCATCATTCACGAGATCGAAAGGACCTTAAAGGCCACATCTATCCCCTCCAAATTTTAGTAGTGAGAGGAATTTGTTCAAGCAAAGAAGACGAGTCGTCTTTTGTCAAAGGAACCTCATGAGAAGAGGAAGTTTCAGGGAGAGAAGTGATTGGAGAAATAGCAGGGACATTGACAGCAGGGGAAGGAATAATATTGTTTGTAGTAGGACAATTGAAAGGAACTTGGTCTATGAGGAGTTGAGGTATAGAAACATTGTCGCCAGTAATGTTACCAGAAGAAAGAGGCACAAAATTATCTTGCGAAGATTTCGCAGCAGGAGACGAAGATGTGAGTGGAGGAAATGGAACGTTGGGGGTAACAGGTTTAGAGTGGCGGAGCCTTTTTTGGGAGTATTACAGTGTAGTTTTATCATCCCGCGAATAACGAATTAAATAAGAAAGCAGAGAGGCAACAATGCATTGTAAATAAAAACAAATGTTTCTTAGATACCTTGTCACTCATGCAGTTGTCTTTTTGAAGCCATAGATTTTGCTCGCGAAGAGGGCTTTTGTTGCATGAGGGATTCTTGTTGCGAAGTAGGTTTCGGTGGCGAGCCCAAAGAAAGAAGGGGGTCCTTCACGGTAAACTTATTTCTGGATTGGTTCTTCTTTGAACAACAATGGCGTAAAGAGAATTACAAAGTTAATCATACCAATGTGATTTCAACAAGGAAAGCTAATTTGATCAACCACAAAATCAGCATGGATATGGCAAAATTAACAAACCCGGACGCCATGAGAGTAACAATTGCTAGGGAACAGCAAAAATGGTGAAGAAGACGGTAGAGACAATAATAGACAAACACTTGCAGAACGATGAAGAAGAAGAACACTTGCAGACGATGAAGAAGATGAAAAGGAAAAGGAAAATTCTTCACAGGGGATGCTCCTTTAAATAGACGAGAAAAGATGTTGTGACCGGTTTCCATTAAATGCACCGGTAAAAGAGGTAAATATGGACACGTGTAAACGGTCACTACTAAATCCAAGGAAGGCAGAGACGAAAAGAACTTTAGAAGAATCCAAATATACAACATATTTCCTAATCGGCGAGAATAGCTTGCGAAAATGATTATCTTCTATAATTCATGAGGCAAGAAATGACACTTCGCATATGTATTACAAAGAAGCTTGAACTTCACAAAAGAATAGAGGCAAGTACGTACTTTTTAAGAAAAGTATTCTTTCGCTCGTTCCTCCACCAATTGAAACCAAGGAATATGACAACAATGAATTTTTCCTTCAAATCGCTCTTCAAGCAATATTCAAGGAAAAAGAGGCAAGATGTAGGATCATAATGTCGCAACGTACAAGACTCGCGGGATTAATAAACGAGCCATTTGTCGCGAGGCGTCTGCAGGAGCTAAAATAAAACGACGCCATGAATAACGGCGGCAAAACATAAAGAAGACGAGACCCGGGCGAGGTTAAGAAGTGTCGCGAGAGTGAATGTTTGTGCATCTGCGACACCTCGCGAGACATTCCCGAAAATAAAGGGGAGCATAGCTGTCATCCACTATGTATTACCCTATATAAAGGGCTAAATGAGTCAGTAAGAGGGGAGAGATCTTTTTGGAATTGTTAGGCAAGTCAATAGGAGAGAGAAAGTTTAAGAGTGCTTTAATTTCTAAGTGTAATTCCATTATCTGTGTAAACATTTCATGGATTCAATCAATAAATATTCTTGATCTTACTTCTTTCAATGGATTAATTAAGCAAAATCGAGTAAGGGGTGTAGTGTGGGATTTCCTGCTACTACATATGCGCTAGAAACAGGGATTGAGCAGAGATTGACGTAGAAATTGTAAGGAATTTGGATTAACAGAGAAAAGATTTGGAGAAGATACTCAAGAATTCAGTGGAAAAGAAAAATGGCTAGAAGAAGAAATGTACAAGGGCAACCAACGATTGTAACAGGAGAATCGTCAAGGATGAATATGAGAAACGATGGAGAAGATCAAAACCAACCACCGATCTCCCCAGTAGCAAACGCAGCTGTGGATTATGATAGAGTAAGTGTACATACTTGGAGGTCTGATTCTGAAGATGAGAGAGAAGAGGAGCAGCAGCTGGTGAACAATGGACAAGGAGAGCAAGGAATGAATGGAGAAAACGAAGAAATCATGACATTAGAAAGATTGAGAAAAACAATACACGAAGAGAGACGGCTAGAGCGGCGAGGAACGAGCAAACTTGACAAGACAGAATCATGAATTGAGGATGGAAAATATGAGGTTGCAAAGTAGGAGATCTAGAAGTAGCGTGAGATCAAGTTCAAGATCGAATAGAAAGAAAGAAGGAGAGTTTTACCAACAGAAAGTACCGAGGAAGAAACACAAAATCCGAGTACAGAGCATGGCGAGAGAAGAGGGGAAATAGAAGATCGTTATATTCCTCACCGAAAATCTTCAAAATGAGCGGAATAGGGAAAATCAAGGAAACATGCAACTCCAAGAACCGAATGACCCACTTCTTTGAAGGGAGAATAATCTTGCACGGGAGAGAAGAAGCGAGAAGAAACCGAGAGATCGAGGATGACATCGAGACACTACATTGAACAAGCGCGGCTAGCTCGCGAGAGAGAAAGGATAAGAGAAGAAATGGAAAATCAAGAGATGGAAGAGGCAATCCGGCGAGAATAACCATGACAACCGCGAAAAGAAGGAGGGAACAAAATCGTACCAATAGAAATATTAATGAAGAATATGAGAGGGTGCAGATGAGAGCTGAGAGACGACCAAGAAGAGAGAACAACAGATATAACGGCGTGCGAATTGAAAAAAAACGAAGAAGAGCGTCGCGGGGAAAGAAGACGAGAAAATAACGAGCGGGGAAGGTCAAAATAGGCACGAGCGAAGAAGGAGAGAAGCGAGTTGAAAAGACCCAGTAGAATCAAATTCTCGAGGCAAATGAACAAATCTTAAGAGAATTGGTCTGAAATGAGAGGATTCTTTGAACAATAGAAGGGAAGGAGGAAGGAGACAATTAAACGAAGCCATCGCAGAAAGTTGCGAAGAATCCCTTCACGCTAGAAATGCAGATGGGAGGAATACCTCCTAAGTGCAATCTACTGCGTTAACCAATATCTTTGATGGAACAACCTGTGCGGTACAACATATCAAGGCTTATATGAGATGTATGTTGCAGTGGGAGAATCATGATGCCATATTGTGCAAATATTTCGCATCAAGCCTAATAGGAGAAGCACTAAAATGGTTTGAAGGTCTGCCAAGGAACACAATCACATCATTTAACCATTTACAAGCCACATTCCTGGGAGCATACATAAGTAACAACTCTTCGCGACTAGGTATTGAAGATGTATTCGGGTTGAAACAAAGGGTTGGCGAGAGTTTGAGGCGAGTTGACAATAAGATGGAGGACCATGTGTAGCGAAATGGCGGGACGAGTTGAGGAAAGATATCTTATTCTCTCGTTTGTGAAACTCTCTTCGCGACTAACTTGTTATACATTCAAATTTTTAGAATCAAAAATACAATCACGATGGCAGAGCTCAGAGAGTTACGGGAAGAATATATTGCCCTAGAAGAGAGACAAAATGAAATGAATTCTTATCCGATTTGCGAACACAAGCTCTAATGTCTACGAACGCAAGCTTGTTGCCTCAATTCATAAATACAGTGGCGAGCACTTCGCAAGGACAACAAGCAAGGAAAGCTGATGAGGAACAACAGAAGATAGTAGCCATGGGAAGCCACGATCAAGAGGAATTTGAACGAGAAAGGAGCTATTACAACCATAACAGCAATAATAAGATTCAGAGGCTAGATCATGTGCAAGAAACCTATGGTGGACGAAGGCAAAATAACCGTGGAGGGCAGAGAAGTCGCAGAATAGTATGGGAAGAGATTAAGATGCCTCCACTGAATGCTAGTGTGGAAAAGATCTGGGAAGCTATACTTGTGATGGAAAATGTACCAGCACCTTGGAACGTGGGAATGGAACCACCGCCAAAGCGAGAGAAGTCATGAGTTTTGTTCTTACCATCGCTTCCATGGACATCAGACAAACGATTGTAGAAACATAAAGAGAATTATTCTCAGGATGATTGATCAGGGGAAGATAAATCACTTTCTAAAGGGAGAAGAAACAGGCCAAACATTACCACCACCACCGAGAGATGCACGAAAATTGTCGGCGAAAGGAAAGGAAACATTTGTTATCGAAGTTGGAACAAAAAGCTAGAAATTTGAACTGCAACTCTATCGTCCACTCCTATCGCACAATCGAAGATTTTCATGACAACGTGCTCGGTAGAGTCTTTGCGAGAGATGCTAATGATAAAGAAATAATGAGTCCAGCGAGAACGACGTGATTAGAAAAGTGGCGATTGAAGACTATTTCTTTCTCTGGATGAAGTGCCAAAAGGAAGAGAAACACACGATAGCCCGTTGGTTGTGAAGCTAGAGATTAACCGAAACCAGTCGATGGAGAAGATGATGAGCGAGAAGCTTGTATTTGGGCGATCAACCGAATTCTAATTGACACGGGAAGTTCGGTGAATATTCTCTTCTACCATACTTACAAGACGATGGGAGGAAAAGATGAGGATTTGATCCCCTCAACATACAAGATATATGGCTTTAATGGCACCGCAAACAAACCAAAGGGAGAGGTTCATATGAGAATACCTCTACAAGGATTATCAAGCGATATTTTATTCGTGTGGTTGACGTGGAATCTCCATATAACTACTGATTGGGAGGCCATGGCTTCATGAAATCTTGGGAATCGCATCAACATATCATCAATGTATAAAATTTCCACATCCAAATGGTATCGGTATCATACAAGGAGATTGGAAGGAGTCGCAACAATGTCATGAGGTCGATGTAGAAAGTCATGAAGAAAGAAATACCAAAAAGAAAAGGATGGAAGCAACATGTGAGAGATGAGCGAGAGAAAAGAAAAAGCGATGGTGAATGCTATAGAAGTAAGGATTGAACATACCTCGCGAGGTGAATACCTAGAGATAGGCGAATATTATGATAATAGAGGAGTAAAAGATATGAGGAACAAAAGGCATAAGAAGTGAATAATCAAAAAGCAAAAGAATTGAAGTAATGATGTGCGAGAATCTCAGACCAAGAGTATATGGGAATTGATTAAGAAAGAAAAATGAAAATACGTAATTGTGCGAATACTTCATAAACAACTATCGACCAAATAATGAAACATGAATGATTGAATGATTTAACAAATATGAATGAGTAAAAGAACAGGACGAACCTTTATGGCGTACACCTAGTTCGCGAATAACATTTCGTAAGAGGCAAATGTAAGACCTAAAGTGCGTCATATAAGGGGGTATCTCTCAACATGGCTCGGGGAAGGTTACACCGCTCCCGAAGCCCGAGTCATGGAAATTTGGGGCCCATGAAAGCCTATCCGGGGAGATACCTTGGATTCCCAACTATATATGTAGGTTATACCCTGGTTGGGCGACCGAGGGTCTCTTCCAAGGGAGTCGAGTGTATGCTCAAGGCGCCGAGGTACACGGTTGAGCCGAGAGTGCAGGATGGATGAACCTACCCCTGGCCATTCTTGGCAAGTCTTGGCATATGTTGCACTCGCCCGAAGAAAACTCCACTTAGGTGCAGTCTCGTAACCATAAACCATATAGGTATAAGGGATAAGAGACTGCGAAAACAACTTGGTTGTTGTTAAGACCGGATGGGAGGAGCTAGTCTTGTATGGCCGATGTTTCGCCTCCTTGAAGGGGCAACCGGGGAGATGATAAGGGCGACGCTCTCCATTAGGGGGGGTGTCAAAACAGACGCAAATGTCATAAGGCTATGTTTTCGCAAGAGAATTTAGGCTTGTCATATTTGTGCAATGATCCTGCAGAGGCAATAATACTAACGCGAGGGTAAGGCGAGATCAATGGGTCTTTACACAAAAGTGTACGGACGTCCTGCGATTTCGTCGCAAGACGGCAATGTCATGGGGCTTTATGTTCGCAAGGATATTTAGGCCTGTCATATTGTTGCAACTAAAATATCCTGCAGAGGCAAAAATACTTGGAAAATGATAAGGCAAGATCAATGGGTCTTTACATGCAAGTGTAAAGACGTCTGCGATTTTGTCGCGATGAAAGGTGGTAAGGGGAAGACCTCTAACTAGGGAGGTCTAACTTGGAAGACCACACAAAATGATAAGGCAAGGTCAATGGGCCTCTGCATGAAAATGTAAAGGCGGCCTGCGACTTTGTCGCAGTGAGAAGAATTAAAATCAAATCCACGATTGGGATGGATTTACTTAATAAAAGATTCAATGAGCGAACATGCTCGCAAGGTGGTCTTAACTAAGAAAGGAAGAAAGAAATATGGAAATTACTCAATCAAAAGAGTTAAGACACTCAAACAAAAATGAATTCTAACAAATTACAAAGAGAATTTAACTCTCTACATCTGCACTATCAAATACAGAGGACGGTTGAGGCTTTTCTGCGCCTTTATCAGCTTCACATCCGCCAGTTGATGGATTTTCTTCTGAAATGTTTTCATTACCTTTGTTCTCGCCAATTGCTGGACTTTCATCAGAAAATTTTCTATTCAGATCTTCATCAACGATTTCCTTATCAGAGATATCTTCGCCGCTTTCATAGTCATAATTGCTATCAGGAGGATTAGGGACTTCATCGTCACTTACTTCCAGAGGATCAACATGTATAGGATCAAGAGATTTAGACAAGTAAAATCTCATTCACAAGGATTTCGGCTTTGAGGGGAATTTGGCAGAGCGCCTTTTGTTGGTTCTTACTATCTATGTCTTTACAACAAGACATATAATCAAATCGTCGCTCTGCACGGTCGCGAGAACGAGCAAGAGACGCGGAGAGTAGTCCGTTTTCCTTGCGAATTTTAGAATAATCATACCTGAGGGTGGAGATAGTGGAGCGAAGCTTTCTCTCAGAATCTGCATAACAAATAAACAAGATCAGAGAAAATTCAAAAAAAAAAAAAAAAAAAAAAGGGGGTGGCGAGAGCATACCTTTTAATTCTTCATTCTTCTTGCGAAGATTATCACGATCTAGTGAGATACTGAGAAATTTTTGATTTTCAAGGTGGAGATTATTGCATTTCGCAGCCATAACTTGGAGATCATCTTTCAGCTTATTAATCTCTTGAACTAAAGATGCTTGCGAGATCCTATCAGGACCAAGATGCTTACTTAAAATCTCGGCAGACATTGGATTTGACAGATCTGCCGAGAAGTCTTTTTGGCATCATTCACGAGATCGAAAGGACCTTAAAGGCCACATCTATCCCCTCCAAATTTTCTGCGGTGAGAGGAATTTGTTCAAGCAAAGAAGGCAGTCGTCTTTTGTCAAAGGAACCTCATGAGAAGAGGAAGTTTCGGGGAGAGAAGTGATTGGAGAAATAGCGGGGACATTGGACAGCAGGGGAAGGAATAATATTGTTTGTAGTAGGACAATTGAAAGGAACTTGGTCTATGAGGAGTTGAGGTATAGAAACATTGTCGCCAGTAATGTTACCAGAAGAAAGAGGCACAAAATTATCTTGCGAAGATTTCGCAGCAGGAGACGAAGATGTGAGTGGAGGAAATGGAACGTTTGGGGTAACAGGTTTAGAGTGGCGGAGCCTTTTGGGAGTATTACGGTAGTTTTATCATCCCTGCGAATAACGAATTAAATAAGAAACAGAGGCAACAATGCATTGTAAATAAAAACAAATGTTTCTTAGATACCTTGTCACTTTCATGATTGTCTTTTTGAAGCCATAGATTTTGCTCGCGAAGAGGGCTTTTGTTGCATGAGGGATTCTTGTTGCGAAGTAGGTTTCGGTGGCGAGCCCAAAGAAAGAAGAGGGTCCTTCACGGTAAACTTAGTTCTGGATTGGTTCTTGCTGAACAACAATGGCAGAAAGAGAATTACAAAGTTAATCATACCAATGTGATTTCAACAAGGAAAGCTAATTTGATCAACCACAAAATCAGCCAGATATGGCAAAATTAACAAACCTGGACGCCATGAGAGTAACAATTGCTAGGGAACAGCAAAAATGGTGAAGAAGACGGTAAGAGACAATAATAGACAAACACTTGCAGAACGATGAAGAAGAAGAACACTTGCAGACGATGAAGAAGATGAAAAGGAAAAGGAAAATTCTTCACAGGGGATGCTCCTATAAATAGACGAGAAAAGATGTTGTGACCGGTTTCCATTAAATGCACCGGTAAAAGAGGTAAATATGGACACGTGTAAACGGTCACTACTAAATCCAAGGAAGACAGACGAAAAGAACTTTAGAAGAATCCAAATATACAACATATTTCCTAATCGGCGAGAATAGCTTGCGAAAATGATTATCTTCTATAATTCATGAGGCAAGAAATGACACTTCGCATATGTATTACAAAGAAGCTTCGGAACTTCACAAAAGAATAGAGGCAAGTACGTACTTTTTAAGAAAAGTATTCTTTCGCTCGTTCCTCCACCAATTGAAACCAAGGAATATGACAACAATGAATTTTTCCTTCAAATCGCTCTTCAAGCAATATTCAAGGAAAAAGAGGCAAGATGTAGGATCATAATGTCGCAACGTACAAGACTCGCGGGATTAATAAACGACGCTGTCGCGAGGCAGTCGCAGGAGCTAAAATAAACGACGCCATGAATAACGACTGGCAAAACATAAAGAAGACGAGAGACCTGGCGAGGGTTAAGAAGTGTCGCGAGAGTGAATGTTTGTGCATCTGCGACACCTCGCGAGACATTCAGAAAATAAAGGGGAGCATAGTTGTCATCCACTATGTATTACCCTATATAAAGGGCTAAATGAGTCCAGTAAGAGGGAGAGATCTTTTTGGAATTGTTAGGCAAGTCAATAGAGAGAGAAAGTTTAAGAGTGCTTTAATTTCTAAGTGTAATTCCATTATCCTGTGTAAACATTTCATGGATTCAATCAATAAATATTCTTGATCTTACTTCTTTCAATGGATTAATTAAGCAAAATCGAGTAAGGGGTGTAGTGTGGGATTTCCTGCTACTACAATTTCCTAGGATGAGATCTTCACCACAACCCATTCACATGATCATAACACTATATACAAGATTATGTCGATGTCATATCTACGAAGTTCAAAAGATAAGCGTTATACTTCGTAGTCTAATTCCTTAATATTGTGATCATACTATTATGATCATGTCACATCACTAGAGTATTATACAATATGTACAGTATATACAGCTTCGCAGTTATGTTTTGAATATAACACGACTTGAATGATACATTAGGAATGAAACATTTCAAGTCAATGTTGCCAACCTCAAGTGGAAGGATGATGTCGTCGTTGTAGTTCATTACTTTTTCACATTCTTCAGGTTTTTGGAGTAATACTTGTATGTCTCAACATTCCTGGACTGTTTAGTCTAACCTAAACGAAGTTGACTCTAGTATTTAATCAAGCGACTCTAGATGAGTTTTGATACTAAAATATGACAACCAAACTTGACATACCAACGCTTGGTGAGTTCAACCGAGCTACACTCTAACAGTGATGAAAATTCTCCTATCTTTACCAGCAAGATATGAGTCTAAGAAACATACCATCATGGAAGGGAATAACCTTGAAACTCTTTCCAGAAATACTCTTGTTGGAAAGTTTAAGATCTTTGATCATGTACTACAATCCAAAGCCTAAAAGGATATTGCATTTAAGGCACTAAAAAACACTAAAACTCTTAAAAGTGAAAGTGTTGAAAAATCTGGAGATGATCCTGTAGATCTTGATTTCTCAGATAAAGATCTTGATAACTTAGTATCATTGATCACAAGACAGTTTAGAGAACTTCTTAGGAAAAGGAATAAACGGTTCTCTAGAGGAAAACCTCCAACGTCAGCTAAGCCACATAATTCTTCCAAATACAAAGATTCTAATGATTCTGACGATGAGGATATGCCGCGGTGCTTCAAGTGTAAAGGATTTAGTCACTTTGCTAATGAGTTCCCAAATCGTAAGAAATACACTGGCAACAATAGTCTTGCTGCAACACTTGCTGCAACGTCTGATCATTATGATTCTGAAGAATACTAGTACTACCGTTGCCACGGTAGGAGGGCCGACCGAAGAAGAATTTGAAGAGGGGTTTCGCTCCGTTTTAGAAAAAGTGACATTTTCACCCCGTTATAGAAAAGTGATACTTTCGCGCCGTTTCAGAAAAAGTGAAACTTTCGTCCTGTTTTAGAAAAAGTGATACTGCGCCGTTTCATAAAAAGTGATACTTACGCCCCGTTTCAGAAAAAGTGATACTTTCAACCTGTTTCAGAAAAGTGATACTTTCGCCCTATTCCAAAAAAGTGATACTTTCGCCCTGTTCCAAAAAAGTGATACTTTCGCCCCATTTCCGAAAAAAGTGATACTTTCGCTCTGTTCCAGAAAAAGTATCTGATACTTTTACTGGATCGGAGCGAAAGCATCACTTTTCCCGAAACGGAATAAAAGTATCACTTTTTTCTGAAACGGAAAATTAGTCGATCCATAAACCAAAATATGGTTGCATGATGTGTTATGCATCCTTTGTGGTGGTTTGCATAATGTGTATATATTCAATTTTCGAGAATTGTGCCTAAAGTGAAAGTATCATTTTTCTTGAAACGGAGGTTGTACATTGTTTTATTAGTTGCAATGGAAAATTAGTTGATGCATAAACCAAAATATGGCTACATAAAGTATTATGTATCCTTTGTGGTGGTTTGCATGATAGATATACATTTAATTTTCTAAAATTGTGCCTAAAATGATAACTACCTTCGAATTTTTCTTAAAAATTCTAAATTTGATATTGTTGTTTGTACTCATTGCGTAGAGTTTTTTATAAACTTTCCAACGAGATAAAATTTGTAAAATTCCAAGGCACGGATTTTTAGATATGTTATATTAAAGTTTGTTTTCCAATTATACTCCTGAAAAGATAGAATACATAAGGAGTTATAGTAATTAGACCAAAAGGGAGGGACATTTTTGGTTTTTCGGCCCTAACCATTTTCAATCTTTTTATCACTTAGATTTTACAAAAAAAAAAGGCCATATAAGGTCCTCCC
Organism: Papaver armeniacum; assembly: GCA_023531295.1. Lineage (NCBI taxonomy): Eukaryota > Viridiplantae > Streptophyta > Magnoliopsida > Ranunculales > Papaveraceae > Papaver > Papaver armeniacum. The sequence goes on from JAJJWW010017498.1 coordinate 226,287, forward strand.
TCGCTTCGCTCGGTCAGCCAATGATGGTTCAAGTGTAGCACTCTTAGGAGAAATTGTCAATTTTGATGAATGTAGCAGTACTCATATCAATCTTGATAAATTAATTGATGACTCTTCATCAAAATCATTGGAGGATGTAATGAATTTTTCGTATAAAGAAAATTTTGTTAATGTTTCAGGTACCATGTGTTTAGATGCTAATGTTGTTCCTGAATCGATCTTCAAACCGACATGTCCTTTTTGTTCCAGTGAGGGTCACGGACTCACACAATGCTTCAAGTACAAACATAAACTAAGGTATGTCAACAAACTGCAACGGACGGTTAGTCGCTTGGCAAATATTCTTAAACTTGTTCAAAATTCCAATCCTGAGGTACACAAAGTTCTTTTCTTTTTCTAAAAGATTGATTGATTCTAAGGATAAGGTAAAATCTCAAATTAAGAGAAGAGTTTGGGCTAAATGTTCCGTATTGAAGGATATTATCAATTCCGTGCAGGAATCTGGTGGTGAGCAATCTAATGCTCACCTCAGCACAATCTAATTGTGTTGAAATGTGCATCTTATCTCATGTGCCTTTAAAAGAGATAAGAACTGTGCACATCAGGGCTTCGGATCAAAATTGAATATTATTACTTGGATCTCTATCTCTTGTATGTTCATCTTAATCTATGTCTTAAGTAATGGTATTGAAAATTTGATATACGAAACCTAAAGAAGGATAAAAATGACATTTTCATTCCGTTTTAAGTTTTGTGTATTCTAGTACGTGAACTTTTATGGTTCCAAAAATCTTGCATGGTAAATATCTTCTACTTCAAGGATCACATCTCTTTCACAAGATGTTTTTCATGTTGAGCCATATATTTGTGTTTCACAAATCCATTTTGTTCTTACGAATCATGGAGGCTCCATGCACAGCATCTTCTCGTGAAACCTATGCTCCAATGGTTATTGATACTCATTAAACTAAAAAGGAAGAAGAGATGTCCTTTACTTTTGTCTCATCACTTAAGAGGAAAAGGAAGAATCAAAAGAAACCTAGAGCGGATCACCCCAGTTAGAAAAGGTTTGGAAATCTTCTTGAAGAACTTAAGAAAACCAAGAAGTATGTGAAAATACTGAAGAAGATTCTACAAAAATCTCTCAAACTACAAGAAGCACTTGTCAATCAACAACCTACCAGGTTTGCAGGAACTAACTCTTTCACTCATGAACCGTATGTTCCTATGCCAGTTGTTGATAAGGAGTTTGGAGATGATAAAGAATTTTTCAAAGATTTTAAATACTAGGAAACTTCTTGTGAGAATTTATTTTTACTTTGAGAAGGATAACTAGGGTTTGGTATAACAAATATTGTGATTACACAAGCTATTTCCAACGATTTTCATCTTGCATGTTTTTAGATTTATTTATTTAGATTATAGAGTTGTTGGAAGATGAACTTGCAGTATGTAATCATTATTGGTTTAATTATTGCAAAAGTTTTATGAAATATATGTGCCTTTATGTTTTTCTTGAATCAAGCTGGTATTTCATATTTGTATTTCATATTTGCTCAGAAGTTAAATCTATTATAGAGTTGATCTACTTGCGATCACAGTCTGTGTTTTTACTGCTTGACACACTCAGTAAGATTTTCTTATGTTGAGTCATACCGATTAAAATTATCTTTTTGTCCGTAACTGGCGTTGAGATTATTTTAAGTCGATCTTCCGAATACAAATCCGTGTGATTTGTTAATGTCCAACAAAATCCTTCTTTTTCATAAAGCAAGGTCACTCATGTTATTCTGTTGGGAATGAATTCAAATAGGGAGAGTTCTTAAATGAACTTGTGCTTAATTGTTATATCTTGTGGGGAGTGTGGTTGTGGAATTTAAAGGGGATGCTTGTATCTTAAATCTCCTAGATGAGCGCTAAGTATTTCTTACTATGTGATATTATGTAAATAAAGTTGATATGAGGAGTTACATTTTAACTGAATTATAATAATGTAGTATCTATAACTTCCTTAAAACTTGACATATCTTTTGGTTGTATTCATTACGATCCCACGATTTTTCGTACCTTTACCAATTTTGTTTACAAAAAGGGGGAGAATTATTAAGTAGTTTAGTACTACATACATATGGTTTATGGATCATTATGTAAGGGGGGAGTGAATCAATAATCTATAGGTTTCACCTATTATGCAAAAGATGTAAGTATTGATTAAGGGGGAGAAACATATCACTGTAGTATTACTTCAGAGTTGGGATATAATTGAACTAGGTTTATGTATAATGACGATTGAGAATATTTGTTTCAATGTTGTTATCGCTACAAATCTTTAACAACAACGATGCTGAGTTGAACACGTTCAGAATCATTGCAACTTGAAGTAACGAAGAACTCAAGGAATTGAAGAAACCAAAGAAATCAAGCATGATGGATTCGAGGAGTTTTCAAAGCTTTATTTTTTTTTATCCATATGTATTGATAGTTTTGTCACTAAAATTGACAAAGGGGGAGATGGTTAGAGCATTGCTCGGTCGAACTCACAAGTGTTGTTATCTCAAGCTTGTTGTTAAATTTAGTTGTCAAAACTAAATATTGATTTCTAGTCTACAATTAGTTAAGTCTCTGTTGATGGTGGTTTTTAGACAAGGGGTAAAATCGTAAAACCCCATGACCTAGTGTTACCCGCAACACATTAACTAAGAGCATTTAACTCAGGTGTAAATAATTAATAGGGGTATTTTTCAAAATACCAGATTAGGTTTTCAAACACGTAACCCTAATTCCAAAACCAAGCCGCACTCTGCGCACCATGGCAACCATGCCAAACCAAGCCGCACTCTGCGCACCATGGCAACCATGCCAAACCAAGCCGCACTCTGCGCACCATGGCAGCGAATGCCAAACCAAGCCGCACTCTGCGCATCATGGCAACCATGCCAAACCAAGCCGCACTCTGCGCACCATGGCAACCATGACAAACCAAGCGCTTTTCTCGCGCACCATGGCAAAGCAATGCCAAACCAAGCCGCACTCTGCGCACCATGGCAGCAATGCCAAACCAAGCCGCACTTTGCGCACCATGGCAACCATGCCAAACCAAGCCGCACTCTGCGCACCATGGCAGCAATGCCAAACCAAGCCGCACTCTGCGCACCATGGCAGCAATGCCAAACCAAGCCGCACTCTGCGCATCATTGGCAACAATGCCAAACCAAGCCGCACTCTGCGCACCATGGCAACCATGCCAAACCAAGCCGCACTCTGTGCACCATGGCAGCAATGCCAAACCAAGCCGCATACTGCACACCATGGCAACAATGCCAAATATCCAAGCCGCTATGCCTTTGGCACACGCCAAATATAGCGCCCTAGGCTTGCAAGACTTGCAACTAGGTCAACATGGCCGCACATGCCATTGGCACATGCCAATACGTGCCGCAAGCCATATTCCAAGTCGCTATGCCATTGGCACACGCCAAATATAGCGCCCTAGGCTTGCAAGACTTGCAACTAGGTCAACATGGCCGCACATGCCATTGGCACATGCCAATACGTGCCGCAAGCCATATTCCAAGTCGCTATGCCATTGGCACACGCCAAATATAGCGCCCTAGGCTTGCAAGACTTGCAACTAGGTCAACATGGCACATGCCATTGGCACATGCCAATACGTGCCGCAAGCCATATTCCAAGTCGTTATGCCATTGGCACACGCCAAATATAGCGCCCTAGGCTTGCAAGACTTGCAACTAGGTCAACATGGCCGCACATGCCATTGGCACATGCCAATACGTCCGCAAGCCATATTCCAAGTCGCTATGCCATTAGCACACGCCAAATATAGCGCCCTAGGCTTGCAAAACTTGCAACTAGGTCAACATGGCCGCACATGCCATTGGCACATGCCAATACGTGCCGCAAGCCATATTCCAAGTCGCTATGCCATTGGCACACGCCAAATATAGCGCCCTAGGCTTGCAAAACTTGCAACTAGGTGAACATGGCCGCACATGCCATTGGCACATGCCAATACGTGCCGCAAGCCATATTCCAAGTCGCTATGCCATTGGCACACGCCAAATATAGCGCCCTAGGCTTGCAAGACTTGCAACTAGGTCAACATGGCCGCACATGCCATTGGCACATGCCTATACGTGCCGCAAGCCATATTCCAAGTCGCTATGCCATTGGCACACGCCAAATATAGCGCCCTAGGCTTTGCAAAACTTGCAACTAGGTCAACATGGCCGCACATGCCATTGGCACATGCCAATACGTGCCGCAAGCCATATTCCAAGTCGCTATGCCATTGGCACACGCCAAATATAGCGCCCTAGGCTTGCAAGACTTGCAACTAGGTCAACATGGCCGCACATGCCATTGGCACATGCCAATACGTGCCGCAAGCCATATTCCAAGTCGCTATGCCATTGGCACACGCCAAATATAGCGCCCTAGGCTTGCAAAACTTGCAACTAGGTCAACATGGCCGCACATGCCATTGGCACATGCCAACACGTGCCGCAAGCCATATTCCAAGCCGCTATGCCATTGGCACACGCCAAATATAGCGCCCTAGGCTTGCAAGACTTGCAACTAGGTCAACATGGCCGTACGTGCCATTGGCACATGCCAAACACACACGCTGGTAGCCTAACTTGCAAAACCATGCAACCTACCACCAAGGCATTCTGCACATGCCATTGGCACATGCCAAACACACACACATTTGGTAGCCTAACTTGCAAACCGTGCAACCTACCACCAAGGCATTCCGCACATGCCATTGGCACATGCCAAACACACACGTTTGGTAGCCTAACTTGCAAAACCATGCAACCTACCACCAAGGCATTCCGCACATGCCATTGGCACATGCCACACGCGCCATTAGCGGCACCACTTGCACTCAAGGCGCAACCAACGAGATATCAACACAAAAGCGGGGATGCTTCTTTAGGGTTTTGGTTTGGTGGTCACGGCATGCGGCGTACACTACGCTCACAATTAAGAAAGCGTGAATAGGAATAAAGCGGTCAAATAAAAGAGGAAATAATGGTGAAAAACGTTTTCACCCATTAAACCATGCGGTTACCACCTCCTCCCATTATTTCACCCTTTACTCTCTTCCTTCATGAGGCCAGTGCGTTTCAATCTCGACTTGTATAAATAGGTCTTACCTATTTCCACCGGACAACAAGTCTCGGTCGGGAGAAATATACTACACTTACACTCTCGTAAAGGTAACTTTGCAAGCTCTCCAAAAGCTTTCATCTCTTGCAAGCTTCTAAGCTTTCACTTTTCGATACAAGTCGAGATACTACTCTCCTCAACACCTTTCTTTGCTTCCCTCCCCAAATCAACCCTTCTCCTCCACTTTGTGACCGAAACAAGTCTGGAACGGCCATTTCTTGGTTTAGGCCGGACTTGTACAGATTGATCTCTCGAATCTATAAAGTGCTCACGTGCAGCACATTTGTTTAGGGTTTGAACCAGTTTCTCACTCATCTACCGAATTTACCGAAATCGGCAGAAACGTTTTTTACCCATAAACAGTCTCATACCAGGATATAAATGTAGTTGAGAAACAATCACGCAGTCATCATTTCGTCCTACCGTTTTAAGGCGAAGATCAACCGAAGATTTTGGAGAACTTCCTCAACAAAAGGTTAGTGAAGACTAAACCACCTATTTCTCAAGTTATATTCACTTTTCTATCATTGAGACGATGTCGCGTAACTAATTAGACTATCATGCATTTACAAGAATTTCGAGCCAGTTTATCTCAGTAATTAGTTCTCGAAATATAATGACTAAGCTTAATGAACATTTGTTCATACTTGACGAATTTTTGTTAAGGACAATTTATTGTTCGCAATCAAAATCATGATTCAAGTTTTATCATTCGAAAATAGCCTGAAACAGTGATATGTGTCATTGATATTATTCGGGAATGTTTCGAATCGATTTAGAGATAAATATATAATTACTATAGATTTGGATACAAGATAGTGTTATCATTCTTATAAACTGGGAAAATTGTTATAAGTTTGAACCCGTATTACATGTACTGGTACACGTAGCGGAGTAGATATATGTCGACTAACACATTTTTGGTATGCATACCCATATGCAAACCGAAAAAGAACTGTGGTCACAGAACTGGTTTGGTATCCATACCGGTATACGTACCAGAAAATTTCTATGTTATGGAACTCAGTTTGTGTATCCATACCGATATGCATATCAAAATAGTTATGTGGACTCCGGAACCGGTCATAGTCTTAAGGTTCACATACCGGTGCGCATACCTAAATAGTTCTGTGAATTCTGGAACTTGGTTTGGCTTAATAGTTTACAAACCGGTACACGTACTATGACTAACCTAACTCACGAACTACAATGTATTTGTATTCGTGCATCTAATAATCACGTCGATTATACTTTCAAGTGTGTTTAAATTATTTCTTGGAGATAATTAACATTTGATTAATTCTCTATAAACACTAGACTTAAATGATCACATATTTGTGACTCGGTGTTAATGTCTTGTGTGTTCATGAAAATGAAGATTAAGCTTTTAAACCGGCTAGTTTCGGCTAACCATGTTGAACATAGCCTTTTTACATGGTTCGGTTACGGTGTTACCTAACTAGAGTGTATATCTTGCTTATGTAAATCATATTCAAAGTTTCATTTAACGGTGAATATTGATTGCTTGGTTCTAATCTTAGCTTAAACATAAAGAAACCTATACTTTGAATGTCTATAAAAGGGGCACTCCAAGCAACTGGGATCTTTGAATCCTGACAATACTTTTTGGTGTGTCCTAGTTGTATCTAAAGGCGTCCTCTCCAAAAACTCTTTTAGGGTTTTGCGACTATAAAGACTTCATAGGGATTCGTGAAGTCATATCCAGTTATATTTTCTTGATAACTCGGGTATCCTGATCTTGATCGATTGTTGAGCTGCTCACTTGATCAAGATAGATATAAATCATCAAAGTTATCTTCGTCTCACACTTTGTTGATTCCACGAGTTTTATACTTGTGAGGTGAATATTAATCTAGGTTGTACTTCGGTTTACATAAGTCCGGATTTTGAGGTTAGCTAGACTTTGTCTATTGCTATCGATTTCCATCACCTTGATCAAACTTTTTGATTGTAAAGGAAATCACATATAGGCTTAATATGTGGGACGTAGATTTGTTTAAAGTCTTCAATTGAGTTGAAGCAACTCTTAGTTGGTGTGACGTCAACTAAGGGAATCAATTGCGCGGAGTCCTGCTGGGGTTCAAGAGGCGTAAGGAGCGCGACTGTACCTTAATCAGTGGGAGACTCGATTAGGGATCAACTAAATTCCAGTCCGAATTTAATTGGTAGTAGGCTAGTGCCTCTAGCGGCTTAATACAGTGTCAAGGGTTTTCTGCATTTGTGGTTTCCTCGTTAACAAAACTTCTAGTGTCTATGTTATTTCTTTATCCGCATTATATTATTTATCTTTATAATTGAAATATCACAGATTGCGCGTTAACCAATCATAGTAGATACATCCGACCTTGTTTGTTGGATACGACTTGATTGATTCTTGGACATTGGTCTTTGGTACAATCCAAGTTATCTCTTTGTAATTAGGTTCATGGACTTTGTTATGTAAACTTTAAAGAGAGAGAGAGAGAGATAACTCTAGACACTAATCCTTGATTGAGTTGAACTCTCGGAGTTGTGTTGAGTTTGTCCATACAGATTTCCCAAGAAAAAGTTGGTGGTGTATTTTGGTACCCCCGCGTTTTCAATGTGGTCCATACCAAAGTAATCGAAATCGTTCCTCGGTGCTACTCGGTTGGGGAGCTTGGAGCGAGGAGCAATAAGTTCGGACTTGGAAATCGCCAAAACTCGGTCTAATACTCGGAATCTATTTATTAATAATTTATATATTGCTGCTCATAAGTCATGATTTGTACCTAATTAAAATTAAAATTTTAACATTATGATGTAATTAAGTGTGTAATATTGTTATATTGAACGTATTTATCATGTATTTAGAGGTTTTTCTATTTTATAACTCTCATCTAAGGGTTATGAATATTTTATTTTCTGATTTAAGTGCATGCAAGGCAAACTCAGAAAAATCGTTAACTCGTTTTGCTAAAAAATCAGTCCAAATCGGTCGCCTTAATTGTTAAAAACCGGAGAGGCCTTGGAATCGGAAATCGCCTCGGTCATAGAGCTTGTAGCGATTACTCGGTGAGTAATCGGCCTTGGAGAGCGATTTTGACTACACTGGTCCATACATCCAAAATGAGAAAGAATCTGGTTTCTGGCTATCTCGTTCTTAACAACATTGGGTTTATTAAATGGTTGATTTTGATCACTACGTTGCTGCAATGGATATGTTATCGATAGAATGTTTATACCTTGAAATGAAGACGGTACCGAGTACACCACAATATTTTTGTATCAACCTGTACATACACACCTAATGTGATTCTACCAAAACAATAATGGCCAATGAATCACGTATAAAGTCTAAGCTCGTGACCGAACTAAAAATAAGATTATACCAAGTGGTTTAGCGTACAAGTACAATTACTTAATTATATTATAAAAATAATTATAATTAAGTTAGTAAAGTGTTAGAGCATCGCTCAGTTGAACTCGCAAGTTTTGCTATCTCAAGCTTGCTGTGAATGTTAGTTGCACAAAACTATATTTTGATTTCTAGTCTACTAAAGCCAAGTCTCGGACTAGGATTATAGCAGGGAAGTTGAGTATCATACATTACTGAATAACCCTCGAAGATTCAAGACTGAAGAACAAATAAAGATATTTACGAAAACTTCATCAACAAAGAGGCATGTGAAGACTTGTGTGTCGGACCGGAAAATTACGCCTTAAGCGTTGTCCCGCAAGCCGTAATCTCCCCGGTGCGCCATGATGAAGCCACGATCCGGGCCTCAAAGCTAGGAAAATGAACGTTCATTGCCATTGCAAGCATGCTTGTGGAGCATGATGCAGCTAACTTAGCTTCCACACCGTTCCAAACTTACCCTTGTCCGCTAAAGGGTATAAGTCCATAGGGCCAAGGCCAATGCATCTTGCATGCATCACTAGCTTTGCCTTATCTAGCTGAGCAACCGTCAAACTACATAGGTGTAAGCCGCTCGAAGCCTTTTGCCAATTCCCTACCTTACCACGCTTACCAACTTCGTATAGCTTGATAGGATGTATGAGCATCCACTTGCTGGCATGCAACTAAGCCTCATCAAGCATGGATGCAAGCATCTTTTGCATCGAGTTACCGAGCTTAGATGATATGAGGGGCCAACGTGCTGGACCGACAATGCTACAACTCATTGCGGCTGCCTACGTACCATGCCCTACTCTAAAGGGATCAATCACAGACCGTAATTCATCCTCGAAGGGACAACAACTTAAGCCAAACTCGTTTGCAAGGCTGTGGCCTAGCAATAATGGTAATGGCCTGGTCCGTATAGGCCGTTCCGTCAAGATGCACAATGATTATGCATCATTGGGTCTGTAACATGGCATAATGATGTCTAAGCATCAGATACCCTTTTCGTAAGGCTACACAACTATAAATGAGTCTTAGGCATCATTTATACTCTTCCGACTAAGCTATGAAGCTTACTTGGTGCATAGTCCGCATATGCACTTTCAACCAACTACCCCTCCTTATATATGTTAACTTGCAATTTCTACAAGTATGGAAATTAAGGGGGTCATATTGACATGCATGCTTCACTATTCATATGCAATGATTGCACGTGATGATTTCGCATGATGATTGCGCGCGATGTTTGCGCGTGATGATTGCGCAACACTCGTTCGGCCAGTCCTCTCTGGCCTGATGCACAATGATTGTGTGATATTGGCTCTAGGACAATAGCCTTCATAATGCGCAATGATTACGCTGCAAGCTCAAGGCCATCTACCCAACTGGCCTAATGCATCATTTGATGCGAGATTTGACCCTTAGCCAAATGCCAAACATAATGCACCACTTTGGCGCGATATTGACCTTAAGCCAATCTACTTCTTACCAAGCAACAAAAGCTTTGGATGAAGCTTTATCTCAATGGCGCATCTTTTAGCATGCGCCATGCTAAAAACATGGGGTGTTACAACTGGCCTATCATATGTACTCATCGTATCTACCATTCTATCTTATGAGACGTTATCGTATGACATCCATCACATTTCTGTAACGTAAGTTAGAAATGCCATCAAAGTAATTCTTGAATATCTTCTTCTAGCTAACCAACTTCTGGTTTGGAAATATTAAAATTATTTTTGTTAAAAACAAAAACTACTCTCTAAATAAATAAATATTCATTTAATGATACTTATTTATCGGAAAATAAATAACCCCGCCAATCCGATATTCTTTTTCGTTACCCAACACATTTATTTATGTTTGACACTTTGCAGCATTACTTACCATAAAATTAAAATTTCTCATAACGTAGTGAACTTTAGATAACCGGAACTTTTCTGATAAATAACTACAATCGTCCATAATTGAACTACTAACCGACTAACTTGATTAGATAAGAAAAGCAATAACATTTTTTTGGCATCATAATTGATGTACATACTCCTCAGATTGATAAACACGTCAAGTGTTCGATATTTGTATTTCCTGGAACTTTTTGGTGATCATGACCAAATTTTAGTCGTTATCGAATTCTAAAATTACTGGGTGGATTCCGGTATATTATTGAAAATAAGCTCCATGTTCTAAAATGGTTTAGTGATCTAAAATTTATTCGTGACCCAAAATTCTCTTTGCAATTGCAGTGAGACAAAAAATGAAAAGTGTTGGTTGATAGATATGCACGGAGTTTCTACACGCACATCACATACATGTCCATCCTGCTAATTAGCCAATACTAACTATCAGAAGAGATTCAATAAATCATTGGTATAATAAATAAGTGCATCACCAATATCATTGTAGTTTAGTGGTAAAATCACTGACTGATGATATCAATGACCTGAATTCGGGACTCGTACAGAAGTTGGAAATGAATCATTTTAGTAGCATTTTGTAATCCATTTTATAGGACATTTGACTCGAAGTCTCGAACCATATGCGTATTACGGAGTGTGAGTGTGTTACTTGTGATGGTGTTCGTGGTACATAATCAGCATGCTGAAGGCATGGACTTTGGGACCCAATTCCCAAACCTATGGTTCGGTTCCAACATATATAGACAGACCATGGGTCCAATTTCAGGTTTTTGTTAAGATCATTTAAGATGGTAGTAATTTAAGTGAATAGCAACAAAAGCATTGGATCACTAATAAACTCTGTCTGATGTCCTTCCTCCTGAGTCCTGACATGATGCAAAGCCAGACGCCTAATACTTTATGGACGTTGTTGCAATAGAATAGAAAAATCATTTTTGAATCACAAAACTGAAAGAATCAGAAATGTATCCTTAAAAGGAAAATCTCGGTTGCAACGTCATTTTATATTCGATTGTGTCGTCTGAAAAAGTTGTAATAAAATTGACACCTATAAACAAATGTAAGGGTTTAATATTGCTTCTGATTGTTTTCCGTATTTCTATTTTTTTTCTCTCACAAACATTTCAAGCAATAGTCCTCTTCCATTTTCACTCATCTTTTTTTTTTCTTCGTTTTCTCTCCTTTTTTTCTTTTCTTCTTCATTTTCTCTCTTTTTTGTTTCTGGCATTAGTGTTAGTGGAGAAGAAGAACAAAATGAGCAGCAGCCCCTTATTTGTAAATCTTTTACCTATTCTTTATTCTTTGTTGCACTTCATTATTTGTACATGACTTTCATGATCTTAAAGTAAAGTATGTTAGTGATGGTTCATTTTTTATTTACTTTTCCTGTTTAGTATCTGCTTAGTTGAGTAATAAAAACTTGACTAATAGACTTGAGTAATGGATTAATGACAGTTTGAAGCTAGATCCATAACTTGTAGATTTTTTTTATTTTTTTTTATTTAAGTTGTTTTTAGGAAATAAAAACTATGTTTAGCATAATTGTTTCGATTTTTTTTTTAAGTTAGTACTACGATTTTTGAGTTGGTTACAAACTGCATTTACATAGAAACTTCTTCTTCACTATTTTGGGAGATTTTTGTATTAAAAACCTCTAATTCTTTGATAGAAAAAATTGTGCGTATTTTGTTTTTCCTTCCCCAATTTTCTTTTCCTTTTTTTGGTAGAAAAATCTTTTATCTCTGATATGTATGTTTTTAGTGCATGGTTTACACTTTTTTAAGATCATGAGCTATGGATATATGTAACCTAGACAGGGATTTGAGGAAGATTGTGGAGATCTAATTATAACAACTAGCTATAGTTGATCCCCAAATTCATTTACATTGCTAGATTTTAGTTTATAATGTTTTTTTATGGGCTCATAAACATATACATCCATGATTGCAGGGTACCACATTTGTGCTTCACGGCACAACTATTTTAGGTGTGAAACATTCTACGGGAATGTTTGTGGCATGTGATGGATTGACAACCAAGACCGAGTGCTCCTCGAGGGGAGTTCTCAAAGATTCGAAACACAAAGAAAGCCAAAACTCTCGAATTTGGAGAGCCAAAGAATATGCTAGGAGCATGGTGTGGGAACACGGGTTGGGTTAGTCCCATTGATGCAGATTTGCAAATAAAGGTAACTCTTATATAGTCATTTTTATCAAGATTAGTGTTTTGTGGTTCTAATCTTAACTTGTGTGTTGTATGCATCAGATGTTGGGGAAAAGCTTAACACCTATGCAATGTGCCCAACACACTCGTGATTCTCAAAATGATGAAAACTATCATTCCAAAGCAGGACTTGAACTGCCTGAATTCTTTGATCCTAAGAATGAACAATGTGGAATTATCTTTGCGACCCACGAGCTTGATCCCAAGACACGTGTAAGTGTGGAATTATCTCATTGTTTAAACTTTCTATTTGTAAATCATAACCTCTTCTTTATTTCAATGTTTGGTTAATTTTCATTATGTTTATGTCAGGCTATGGTTCCTAGACTTGCTTATGGGGGCAAGAATGAAGCAGTTGATATTACTGAGGCTTTTTATTGTGCCGGGTCTGGAAAGATAGCGGCCGAGAAAGAACTCCAAAAGGAACCATGTGCAAGTTTGTTGGACTTTCAAAACACCGTTATCCGCATTGAAGAAGCCATGCTCGAAGCTGCATTAAATGATGGTGAAAACACGGGAGGAACGATTCGAAGTAAGTAGTACTATTTATCCAATTTTATTTTATTGTGATAAACTTTTGTTCACTAGATGCTAGCTAACAAAATACCGGATTTCTAATGTTGCAAATTTTAGTGGGTTAGATGCTTGTGAAGTACTGAGATTGTTTGGTACCATGAAATAGTTGGAACTTTAGCTGTTGGGAATGTCTTCATTGGAATCAATAGGCTCTGTTTCATTTGCATGAAAATATAGATAAGCTGCCAAGGTGCTGCTCATCCTTTCTAATGCTTACATTCTTTTCAAATTTGTCAGTTGGTACTGTATTGTTTCACTATTGTTTTTGTATACCTTAGCCTTTCAATAGCTAAAATGAATGCCCGTTAATTATGATGATTCTTTTTCTTTGCAGTTAAACACATAGACCTTGCAAATAACATTACTCTTGTATCAAGTAAGTCTGTGGAACAACTCATATCAGAGAGGAACCGTCGTAGAAGTGGGAAGAAGGAACCAAAGAAGAGGTTAGTGACTATTGTTTCCTAGCTTCACCTTTCCTCTTAGATATTTTCTTCCCAACATTAGACATTCTATCTTACTAACACTGTTGTTCCCACTTCTTTTGCAGGAAAACATCAGGATAATGGAACACGGTCGTTGTGGAATGGCATCTAAACTTTGTGGAATGGCTTCTAAACTTTTATTTAGAAATATTGTGGAATGGCTTCTACACTTTTATTTATCAGTTCAAAACTAAAACTCGTACTGTATCAATTCTCATACACCTGACAACTATTGGTTTGATTTGCTAATATGATTAGCTATGTGGTCATCGAGAGCTTTCTTTTGAAACTCCAACTCTTTAGAGTATTGAAATTTTATATTATTGCTAGAGGGATTGTGTGATTATGACTGGGAATGGTTGTTGTTGCACGATTCAGTGTCAAAGTATCGTTAGAACTTTAGCTGCTGGTATTAGATGGATTGTTTGGGTTCCTCAGATTAAACGGGGTAGGATCCAAGCATTGCCAAAATGATACTGGCACGAGGCTATGAAAATTCCCTTTGCGCCATTAATCCTGAAAGTTTGCTATGAGAATGCAGGAAATGAAGTTTCAGATTATCCCCAACTTCCAAAACTTTCTCCTTGCGAGGATGGACATCCTCTACCGTGGGCATTAGTCAATCTACCTTCTCTACTGACTTCTGGCAAGGAAGGACACTAAATTTCTAAGAAAGAAGTTAATAACCAAAATATCAGAAACCTATCCTAAGAACAGTTTTGATCAGTCAGATCTCAACTAAACCCAAACCAAATCTTATTCGAGTTAAAACACCACTGCAAGCACAACAAACACTAGAACAGAATCACAGTATTGCATATAAATCACCTGAACTTCCCAATTCACATTTACACCACTTTCCTGACATTCTAATTTAACAATTGATCCACATTTATTGATTCAAGATAAAACCATGTTGTACATTCATATACTCCTTTGAATATCTTTCTTGCACGACTATAGTTTCATTTTCAAATGGAACAAATCCTGCAAGCAACACATTGAAATTCAACACTGCAAGACTATCATAGATTAGCTTTGCCTCTATTACATTTATTGCGATTACATGGGCCAAGAATGAAGGTATATAAGATGGAGGACAAAGAAGACCACTGCTAACTGTCATAATTATCCAGACAACCATTGTAGTAAAGCAGTCTCCTCTGTCACAACCCAACCGTTGCTGCTAGGTCTAGACTTCTCTCAATCCTGTACACATCAACTCTGAAGCATCCCACAACCAAAATGCAAGCCAACAAGTATAAATCAGACAACTGGGTGCCTCCTCCAATTCCAATCTTCCAAAGACTGCATTGATGAAACTTCACTCGCTACCAGTTGTAAACATTAGGGTTCAGGTAAGAGAGGATACAAAAACTAAAAGAAACTTAAGTTTACAAAGTTCAGAAAGCTTAACATCTATTACATTCTGTAGCTACCTATGGTTATCTGTTCGCACTCCAAAGCAGAGGATAACAGTATGTCACATATTTTGTTGATCCGTAATACATTTTAACAAGATATGACGAAAATCTACCAAAGCGCTAAAATTTGTAAAGATTAAACTTGGTTATTTTGGCAAAGACCATCAATAGAGATATGCCACCAAGCCTAGTCCAACATTCATCGGAGTAGGACATTTCTGGATGCATCATACTAGTCAACAGATGAAGAACTAAACAAGTACCAAACCGAAAAGATTCATATGACAGATCGAAAACCACAAACCAAGTGAATTGGTAAAAAGTCCTACACCAGATCAGCTAATAATATTACTGAAACTTGCCAAACTTGTCAAACACAGTACAAAAGGATATTCTTATAAGATTTAGAAAACAGATAACTCAAAATAATCAACACTTTTTGGTGGTAGGATTGAATTCAGCAAATCATACCAAATAATTAAGTAGTGGTCTACTGAACAGGCAAAAGGCTCCCCACAAAAGTTTTAACTATCGAACTCGAAGAAAAGTAAGGAACTGAGGAGGGGATCCCACTAAACTCAATCCCCGTGAAAGTTTTGTTTTTCCAATTGTAAGAATGATGAGTGCAGTTATATACCTTACCATCAGATCTTTGACTGGATACCAGTATAATCTGGTCTGTTCCTTGAACAGAAGAAAAACAAACTTGCCGATCTCCACCCCAACAGTATGGTAATTTGATAACAACTTCTGTCCAATCCTGATTACCAGTATCATTAAATAACCACAGTGTAACAGTGTAACCATTCATTCTACTTAATAGAGCCATGTGGCCGCTCACTTCTAATAAATCAACCGCCCTACCAAAGACACTGTCAATCTCCCGAGGCTGACCAAGGATGAAATCAGGAACTCCGATCGTTCTAAACTTCTCTGTACCAACATCAAATACCACTATGGATGTAGGCAAAACCTTGTCTTCACGGACAGTCAAAGTGTTGTAGTAAATAGAACCATTTACAGAAACAGAAGCTACTTGGAATCCAAGAACGTACAACGGTGGGACCTCAGCAATCCTTCTCCATTTATTGTCACCTACGGTCAAGACTTCACAGATCATCTCACTGCGGTAAGGGCAAGAATGTGATATATACCATATACATATCACTTTGTGCTCCTTGGTGGCAGGGTTAAATCCCATTTCACATTTCACCTGCTGCTTATAGGGGCAAAAGTCCTGCTCTTGTTCTTTAAATTTCCTTAATAATGTTGATTTAATCCAAGGTGTTACCTGCCGAGTACTGATATTGGATATACGAACACCAGAGTTGATTACAGGATCATAGAAACCAATCAAACCATTCACAGGTCCCAAAATTTTGCTGTAAGATGATGCATCTACCTCCTGTATGGTGTGAACGGTTGCTGTCGATGCGGTACCTCCTTGGCCCTCATCAAAGAATAATTCAGCTGTCATAAACCAATTCTTATACCCTCGGTGTATATAAGAAGCTCCTTTAACATATTGAAATGGTTCCTTTGGTGCTATGGGAACGATGATAAATGCACTTGGATGTGTTCTCGATCGACTTAAGTGTAGATTAATAAAATATGGGTCTTTTTCGATTAAGAACCGCCAGTGTTTACATACGCACTTGAATCGTGTAAGTGACTTCACTGGTAGTCTGCCCAGTATCTCACACATTACTATATCTGCATTATCAATATTTCCATCATCAACTAGACCGGAACTACTGCGAAGAATAGTGTCTGAAATAGCATTAAGTTCTTCGTTGCTGCAGTCATTACCATAATCAGAACCATTGCCTCTCCCCTTCTTCTTCCTGGTAACTTCCTCATCCTCCTTGTTGATACATTTTTGCAGACGGAATTTGTTGTTGCAGTTGCTGGTTCCATTGAGGAGATTAAGTTCTACGTTGCTGCAGTCATTACCATAATCAGAACCATTGCCTATCCCCTTCTTCTTCCTGGTAACTTCCTCATCCCCCTTGTTGGTACATTTTTGCAGACCGAATTTGTTGTTCCGGTTGCTGGTGTCGCTGCTGCAGTCATTACCATAATCAGAACCATTGCCTCTCCCCTTCTTCTTCCTGGTACCTTCCTCATCCACCTTGTTGGTACATCTTTGCAGATGGAATTTGTTGTTGCCGTTGCTGGTTTCATTGAGGAGTTTAAAATTCACTGGATTGGCAACAGCTTTACTAGTCCTGTTCCGCCGTCGCCTTACCCAGAAACGTCTGTGAGCTCCTATCCTTTTTTTAAAAGCATTGCGAGCCATTATCCGAGCACCCTATATGTCAAGGTTACAAAAAAAAATCAAAAGATCCAATCAATTTTTTTAAAAAAAATTCTCAAAATTTAACACATAAACGAGCTTATCAAATGAAGTTTTCAGAAACCCATATTTTGAAATTGTTTTTTTACCTAAAGATGTTCGATCATAAAGATTGCATTTTTAAAACAGAGTATTCCGACACTGTATGATAATAATAATAATAATAATAAGAAGAAGAAGAAGAAGGGAAAAAATGAGACACAGAAAAGGATGCTTACCAAACCAGTGAGTGAGCTAAACCCCATTCGTCTTCTTCCTCGATTATAAATTAACTTCAAGATGAAGAGGTAAAGAGCCAAACAGAAAAGCTAGGTTTTCGTTTAGTTTGGAATAAATTATAGATTAACTTAATGGCTATGTAATAGTGTTTGTGGAAGCTCAAGTAACTCAGATCTGTTGGTTGAAGTAAATCAATTTGAAAAAAGTCTCTCAATAATCTTAGGTTAATCAGCTGCAAGGAAGAAATAACATTTGAGCTCATTGTAAGTTAATTTTGTTTGGGTCAGCTTCTGTTCGTGGTTTAAAAGGGCTCTCAGTTGCTTGCGCCATGGAGACTGAGGTTCTGTTACACAAGTTTCTTCTTCTGCTCCATCCTTTGATGTTATTTTTTTCTGCAATTTTTTAATAAAGCTCTTGAGTCTTGATGATGGAGACTCGGCTCAGCTCAAGTGACCTAACCATTACAAGACAATGGGCCAACCAATGGTTAGTTTTGATTCCTTTGGGTCTTGGTCCCCCTACAACAAAGGGTCATAGAAAAGTATACCCTTTGCAGAACCTTAGGTCAACAAAATCAAAATCAAAAAACAGCTTGCCGGACGTGAGAATTCAACAATTAAGAGAGTTTCTGATCACATAAAGAACCTATGAGTCATGACTTAACCGCCTTTATATACCGGTAATACTACTCGCTTAAAAACTTAATTCTATTAGTGACATAAACTTCCTAACATAACCGACTTCTATAGTTCTATTCTAAGGTAACCTGTTATGGGCCGAAGAAATCATTAAAGGGGCTAATAATAGGACAAAAAGGGTTATCTATTAGTAATTTCAAAAACCCCTTATCTATATAATTTTTATAATGGCTAAAAAGCCCTTATTGTTGCAGGGCCTACGACCCATGGATGTGTGGTCCATCTAGATTCCTAGGGTTGTATATAAAGGAAACTATGTAATGGTTCTATTTTAATCCCCTAATAATATTCTTCTTCTTCTTCCTCTTGTCTCTCCATGTTTCACCTCTAATTCTCCTCAAACACGTTATCATGCACGATGCTATACCGTAGAGCGAGATTGGTTGATTTTTTTTTTTCTACATGGATGATAAACACAAGTTGTTCGGAAAAAAAAATGGTGTTCGGATCTACATCGTCGCAGTTACAGAATCATGTCAAGCTAAGTGCTTCTCTTCCATTGATCGTGAAAGATTTGATTTGATTTGATTTGATTTGATTTGGTAGATTTCATTTAATTTATGGGTTTAAAGGAAATCTGTTTGATTTGTACTAACGCCAAAGGAAATCTAAACGGGTGAAACTGGTGAAAGATGGAACGGGCAAAGGAAATGTAAACCGAGAAGCCTCTGTTCATTTGGAAACTTTCGTCCCCTAAGTTTGGTTGATATAAATTCACGGTGCTAAATTAGCCGAGCTATCTACTGGATCTATACTCTTTGCTTCTTTGAATCAAAGACATCAAAGGAGAAAGAATTTCATTCGGAAAAAAAAAACCGTCAGTTCATGATCCAGTCTGGCCGCGTGATTCTGTGAAAACGGTGAAAGGGAAAAATGTCCACCCCAACCCGTTGCGCTCTGGTTCCACCCCAACCAGTTCCAGTTCCAGATGTGGACGGTGCGTGATTAAGGCTATTACGGTTTTGCGAATATATAGCAGGAACCAAAGCTTGAGGTATGTAACCAACGTGAGCTTTTACACTGAGTACTTGTTGGGCTTATTTATTTGTTTTTTGAACATGCCTAGTTTATTTTTATTTTTCTTAAAATAAGTCCACATTATATAAACGATAAAAAAAAAATGATCAATATTTAAATTATAATTATTGATCTCGATCATTACGAATTTTGGTCTTAACGTTATTTTGTTCTCTTGAAATGATATTGGCTATCGTTGAATGATGTTTATCTTTTGTTCAATTGGTTGTACGAACTCAATTCCAATGTATTTATTTGGAGTTTAGAAGTACTTGAGCACCATGATTGTGTACTTGATATTCTCTTCCCAAATTTGAAATGTTCTGTGGGATGCAATCCACTGGCTCGACTATTAAGAGTCGGTATTTTTCAAAAGATACATTGCAAATAAAATCACATGTATTCCAATTTGTGGAAGAACTCACAAAAGGTGATATGAGTCAGAAAATTTCCATTTCTCTACTTCATCGATGATATTAACGAAACTGTATATGTTGAAGTATGACAACAAGAGAACTACCTTTTCTACTCGACCTAAAGTAAGTGGTTGACATGTGTAGTGAGATTCTCTTGGCCTATTGAGATAAAGAAATTTCTCAAATTAAGCTAAATGTAGCAAAATTGAAAATGGAAAGAACCCCGAAGTAATAAGGGTTAGACGTAATGACTCATATAAAGCATGTGAAAAGGGACATATATATCATGGGATGAAGCTAAAATGTAATTCTAGCTTCCATCATAAATGAAAGAGTTGGAAATGCACCTGGTCATAGGTATTGGTATATACAATGTAATGTGTGTATCATAGTAGCAACCAATTTTCACATCAACTTTAATGGCAACAAGAACTTTGCCTGGCCAATTGACTATCTTATCGAGCGTAGCACTGCTCAATTTTATTTTTCTTCAAGATAGAACAAAGACGTCGCAAATCTCTAGATGTACCAAGAGATAATCACACCTTGTTAAAATTCCCAAGTAACCCGTGCAAATGGATATCATGTGGAACATCAAAATGATAAGAATGTAATTGATTGCATCTTTTATACTCTCTAATATATTTGGAAGGAAATATATTTTAGAGAAACTAATGAGTCAATCTAGTGCAATGTAATTCACTATAATATTTGGATTATTGAATAATATTGACTCCGACGATGAAATGTTGGAAATTGACTCATACAGGCTTTGACATAACCATAAAGGAACTTTGGTTGAGACATGATGTTTCTTTTTGAAAGGACTCATACGTACATCGATGTGTTTGAGTGGACGATACAACGAGAAAAAGATTGACATAATGCAAAGTAACGGCATATCTCTCAATAAGTGTTTTCTAAAGTACCAGATGCACAAACCCCCTCCTCCCTCGCATTATGCTTTTAAGTAATAAAGCATATCACTCATTTTTACAAAGTCTCCAGTAAAACAGGACCGAGACCATCCTAAGATGCAAATGGTAAAAAAAAAAAAATCCATATTACAAAGAAAACAAGGTGAAATTTAGAAAAATATTCATGCAGAATGCGGACCCTTAACGTGACTGATGGATCTGGTGAATGTTCTGACTTTTTGGACTAGTTATAGTTCCTAAGAAATTTGCGTTTGAAAACTACTAGCACATACCACACAATGCAAAGTGAAAAGGCTAACCACCCTTGTTAATTCTAGAGAATTTACATCAAAAGGACTTGATGAATATTGCATGTTTAACAAGATCAATATAGAACATCTTATACCCAATGGTCTCGCAGAGGCTACCATCAAAGGTTACAGATAGTGTCTAAGGAATAGGTTATGCATACCAACCTATCTTTTATTGCTTTGGGGATATGCAATATTAAACGCATCTTACTTAATTTGTTTTTAGAACCCAATATTAGTCAACCTTTTCTGCGTACCAGTTGGTAGCTGGATTTAAGCCTGACATTCGTGTTTTTACGCATTTTTGGTTACACTATATATGTGCCATTACGACTCCACATCGTACTATGATGGGTTTTCAAAACTGTTAAGTAGTTATGTTGGAAATGAGTTCCCAACAATTATCCGCATTTTAAAACTTTTGGCAGGAGATCTCTTACCGCTAGATTTGCGGGTTGTCATTTTAATGAGACATTCTTCCCGTCGTTAGGGGGAGATAAGAAAAAGTATTTTCTAAGTGAACGACATGAATTGTCGTGGTGTGTTCCTACTATGTCTCATGTTGATGTTGATTCTTGTACTCCACAAATGTAAATGTGAAGTGACAAAGAATAATCGATTTTCAGAATGTACACTGATGTCGCTAAAGTGACAAGATCACACATACCAGCTGCAAATATTCCTGCAAGGTTAGAAATCCCCAGTATGGGGTACACCATATACTAAGGTATTGCAACTACACTTGGTGGAAGTGTAGTTAAGGTCGTGGATCCATAATGGAAGATGGAGATGCCACTAGGTTCGATCAATACTCACCTAGAAAGGAAGTAGATGAGTAAGGCACAACCTAATTTGTATCATTAATGAAATCATCTCATTTGATTATCTCTGACTATGTCCATGAATCAATACTGGAGGACGCTCCGAAGTTTAGCGATTCCAGAGAACAATGACATCCCAAGTGGATTATGAGAACACACACGAGTCAATTGAAAGATCGTGTGAGTATATTAATGATTATTATTTTCATATACAGTTGCTAAAGGAAATAGAGCACGATGAGATCGAACCATGCTTCTTATTGTTTGAATATCAACAATAAAGAGTATATTTGGCCTACACAATCCAGGTAGAATTTGATTCTTTGACAAATATATAGGTATTTGGTGTGGTAGTGCTAACCAACCAAGTGTAAAGCCTGTGGACATACATGATTATTTGTCACAAAGCACAGTGAGAATAATGAAGTCGTAATGGTATAAAGACTCTCCTTGTGGCGCGAGGTATCTCACAAAGCCCTGGAATTGTTTACTTTGTTGTAATGAGCATTATAGCATTTTGCTACTTAGTTAGCTTGGTGATTTCAAAAGGACTTGAAATGCAGCATATGTATGTGATTGTTACGTATCTCTGAAAGAATCAAGAGATAGAAGATATTTACAAAAGTACTTGATAGACTTTTGTTTCCCAAATCAAATGACTCTAAACCACAGAGTGCGTTTATAGTTAGATAGAACGCTCACTTATAGATTCAAGCAATCATGCGGATGTGGTATACCCGTCCAAGTGACTATTTGATTTGGAGGGGATAGACAAGTAAGTTATTTTTCCTTGCGTATTCACAATAAAGTTCCTGATTTCGAATTGTAACTATCTATGTCGATGGTACAGACATGATGGGTACTCTTGATGTAATAAGAGACCTTAAAAGGTATTTGAAATCCGAATTTGAGATGAAAAATGCGGGAAAGCTCGACCGAATGCGAGCTTGTGGTATATTATCCCACCAGTTTGCATTTGTCTAAAGTTGTCAGGAAATTTAACAAAGACATGCATCCTGATAGCACTCCCATGATTAGTCGAGGTTCAAATGTAAGTAAGTGACCATTTCGTCTAAAGGAAAATGACGAAGATGTGTTGGAGAGATGAAATTCCCATATCTAAGTACAATAGACGCATTGTTGTACTTAGTATAATAATGTACTCGATAAAATTTTGCATCCTCAAGGAATTTGTTAGCTAGATATAGCTCAGCGCCAACGCAATGTCATTGGAATGGTATAGTGAATGTAATCACGTACTTAAAGGTAACCATTGACATAAATTTGTTTTATCCCTACAAAGACATTAAAAGGAATGCTAATGAAAGTGCAATCCAAAAGTTGTTGATTATGAAGGAACAATAATCTCTTCTCCAACGAAAGTAATCAGAGGGAGATATGGTAGATTATTTTATAGGTTATTACCGATATTCAGTTTCGAAAAGTACGTGACTAAAGGAATTGTCTGGAACAACTCTGAAAGTAATCAGGGGGAGATGCCGACATCAGGAGGAGGATCCAAAGATATGATGTCGACATATTTTACTTCGAAATTGAAGCTGCGTTGTACTCTTTTTCCCTTCGATCGAGAATAGTTTTTCCCAAAGGGTTTTGTTACTCGACAAGGTTTTTAGCGAGACAACACTAAAAACATCAAGTATGTTGAACGTTGATGACATAAAGATCGTCGTTGATATTACTTAAAATATCTGAATCAATGAAATGAAACGCGATAGTCTGTTAACCAATGTAACTTCCAAAATCAACAACAGGGTCTTATAAGCTTTCAAGTCACCAAGGTACAGTGTGATAAACTCCTTTTGACTGCATTAGGCTAATGAAAATTGTCTGACATCAGGGGGAGCATCTAATGGTGTGTTGAACTTTTTCCTTCACCGAGGTTCATTTTTCCCACCGGGTTTTTGTTACTCGGCAAGGTTTTTAATGAGACAACAACAAACACCGGGAATGTAATTTCCCAGCTAAGACTATTATCTTTCCTACAAGGATTTTCTTCTTTAGAAGTTGTGAAGAAACTAGTCAACTTCAACGGAGCAAACTGATCATCTGCAACGGATCACCCTTACTTGCATCTATCACGTTGTACTCTTTTCTCTTCGTCAAGGTTTTATCCCACTGGGTTTTCCTTGTCAAGGTTTTAATGAGGCAACGTATACACATCCAACTATGTTCTAAGTTTACTTAATAATAGTGTACTCTTTTCTTTAGTTCGGGTTTGTCCCTCTACCTAATTAACGGGTTTTCCGACCAAGTTTTAACAAGGCAATTAACTTAGACTCGTCTGAAACGATCTTTTAAGATCGTATTGCATGTGATGAACATGTAAAATACGAGACAACATGTGAAGTATTACATGTTGAAAAGTTGTACCAAGGTTTTGTCCCTAATCCCCTCTTTGGGTTTTTCCTTATCAAAGTTTTAATGAGACAATGGACTAAATGTCTTTAACAAGTCATCAAGGAGAATGACATTTGAAGAACTATATGTAAAAAAGCATTATGTATAAAGTTTTGTTATTGAACCACACAAGAGAGGGAGTGTCTAGAAGTTGTAGCTATTTATAGGCCTACGACCCATGGATGTGTGGTCCATCTAGATTCCTAGGGTTGTATATAAAGGAAACTATGTAATGGTTCTATTTTAATCCCTAATAATATTCTTCTTCTTCTTCCTCTTGTCTCTCCATGTTTCACCTCTAATTCTCCTCAAACACTTATCTGAAAATTTGAGGATCCACCCATAATTTTTGAAAACAATAACTCCATACAAATATTAGCACAAGAAAACAATAAGTGAAATTATCGCCGACAGAAATTTCCCCCACACTTATTCTCGTCCACACTTGGAAGTGTATAGAGAACATAGAATTCGGGAACTTCCATGTATTCCTCTGGCAAACCCGCATAGTGTTAGCATCAAGTGTTTCCAATGGTGGGTATTTAGAAACAAAATCATCCAAAATACTTTGAAGCACATACATTCAAACCAATAAGAGGTGAAGGAGAAGAATCAATAGGCAAAGTGTTAGACAAACCTTGCACAATCTCTTGTATTATAGAATCCTCTTCATCCTTAAAAATTCGAGTGAATTACTTACCTCTTGTATATCGTGGTCCTCTATTAAACCTGCAACCATTCTTCGGCGTTTTTACCTTAACCAAAGTCTCAGGTATCATTAAAATCATAAGTTCAATTGGGTCTTCCACAAAATCAATGAATGTGGTTTCATCCTCTAGTATCATCTCTTCAACATTCTCATCATCGAATCGGGCCATTCACTAAAGTGATTCTCATCGGTATAGATTGTAAGATCTTCTTGTCGGGTGTTTTCAATTAAGTCACACCCAATCTCCTCCTTTTGAATAGGTGAAGGATCGTTATTATGATCCCGAGTTGGAATAACTTCCCTCATTGTCGGAACATTCATACACTTCCGCGGATTCCCATCTTTCCCTAAGAAATTTTTGCCAAGCAATAAATGCATCTTCCTCAAGCTCTTCCTTTTGAATAGGTGATTGATCATTATTAAGATCAAGGCTCGAGTAATCTACACTAGCGTCATCAAAATCTCCAAAGGTTGGTTAATTTGTTCGTATATTTTCTCCGAATTCCTTTGAATTTCTCGATGTGATTCTTGCATCTTTTGTTGAAGATCCCCAATCATGGCCAACATCTTATCCGCAAAACTAGAGATTTTCTGATCATAAACAAAATTATCCTCCCATCCTTGTGATTGTCCACTTACATACCCGTCATAAGGTTGTTGATATGTATGAGAATATCCATAATGTTCCGTAGGAATTTGATCATAGCCAAAAGATTGGTTTTGATTGTATCCTATGGATGGTTGGAAGTTGCCATAATGTTGAGGTTGAAAACCGTATTGATTGTTGTAATATGCTTGTCCACCGTACATGGAAAACCGGCACCTGAAATAAGATTCAAAAACTTAAGTTAGATACGAAATAGAATCCAACAAAGCAAGAATAAACCAAAAAAGAAAAATAAAAACAACTAAAATCATCCGCTGCTGATGCGTGTCGTAACCACAACAAATTAATTAATACTTTACTACCTAATTAACAAGTAATATATGGTAGTGATCCCACGAGGAGCACGAGATTCTAGTTGTAAAAATTGTCACGAAAGGGGGTGTAAAAAGTAAAAGAAAATAAACAAAGCAATTTAAAGATAAAGTTGAAAGCAATAAGAGAGACAAGATCAAGGAATCTTCTTCGTTACGAAACAATGATTAAAGTTATGTTCTCTTCTACTTGTTATTAGTCACAGATTATCACCAACCGTAGGTAAAGCAGCTACCAAAGTGCTAAACCCCTAAATCCCTTATATCACCGGACACGGAAGTTCTCGACTGGATTCTAATCACCAAGCCACCTAGAATTAGCTCAACCTAGATGTAACTTGGCTCATGCATTAGGTTTTGTGAATTTCTTAGGTTGATATTAGTAGTTAGACTCTTAGCTCAAGGTCTACTTGCTAACGTTGTTTCTACACACAATTGCTCCACGGAATCCCTCCGCAAGGTCTCGTGTTTGCTACTTATGTAAAGAGTCAAAGAACTAGAAGTTGTAGAAAACTTTATTTATAGGCTTCAATATTCTCCAAATCTTCCAAGGAATGAATCCTTTTTCTTTTGCAATTCAATTTCCAAATCAAGTCTTTCTTTTCTTCCACCTTCTCTTTCCAAATTTGAGTCCACTCCATCCAATTCCTAGCCCAAGTCTTCACACCCATGAGAGAAGTCCATAGAAAATTCTGAATTTTTGCTCGCCGGAAAATCGGGATTGTGGCGCTGAATTTCACTGTCACGGCCACTGGAAATTTCTCCGTCGAGAGGACGGGAATATTCCGTCGGTCCTCCGTTAGGACTAACGGTCAAAGTGGTCGACCCGCGCCTTCAATAAAGTCAAGTCAAAAAGAGTGCCAAGTCACTCCTTTAATGGTCTTACACTGGTCTTAGTTTGCGAGCTAGATCGGTCATCGGAGGCCGGAACGGCCATGGCGTCACCGAGTTAACTCGCCGAGTAGAGAATCGGCCGAGTTCCGTCTCGTTTATAGGGCATTCCGCCACATTCAGGTAGTTTTTAGCTTCAGTATCAAATCCTAGCATACATCTAAGTGCATGACTTCACTTCTTTGTTATGAACATGTAAAATACGAGAACACCCAACTTCACAGCACATGTGTAATCTATTCAAGCAATTCAATTCATCAATTCCACCACATGTGAAAAGTTGTACCATGAAGGTTTTGTCCCATCCGATTCAAACCACACAAAGGAACTCATCTCCAATCGTTCTCTTCCGTAAATTATCAAAGTTTTAATGAGACAAAATGGCTTCTTCAATAAACTCAGGAATCCATCTTCAAGTCATCAGGATTCTCTCTCTCGCCTCCATGATTCAACCTAAATCACAAGACATTTGAAGAACTATATGTAAAGCATTATGAACAATAATTGAAGAAGAGATGATATTCAAAGTTTTGTTATTTAGTTCTATTTTAATCCTTATCAAAGTTTTAATGAGACAAATAATATTCATTTGAAGAACTTCTTCTGGTCCTCTTGTCTCTCCATGTTTCCATGTTTCACCTCTAATTCTCCTCAAACACTTATTTAGTTTTTGTTGTTAATTTAATTAGCTAGCTATCACTAGATTAATGAATTTTTTCATACTTAGTGAAAAATTAACCTAGCATTTTTAGGGGCCACTCAAAATGAATTAGGGGCCAATAATAAAACAAAATAGGGTCACCCAAACGTAAATTGAAGCCACCCCTTATCTCGTGTAATTTGTAATGCCAAAATTTCCCTTACATAATCGGTAGATAATATAAAAATTTTATCTACCGATTGCATTCGGTAGTTAAAAAAAAATGGTCTGATTGTAATCGCCGTAGTATTTGAAGGAATTTTGTTTTATTTTTTTCATTTGTTTTCATTTTTGAGTTATAGAGAAGAAGAAGGAAAAAAAGAAAAAAACCTTTTTTTTCTTAAATAATCAACAAATATGGATGGCTATGAAGAAGAAGGTGAGAATCATCAAGAAGAACATAATGTTGAAGGTTCACGGCCGTTTAGAGAAGACAATTTGGGGTATATGTTGAATGATCCAAACTTTTGTGGAGAGGAAACCCTAGACGACACTTTCATGGAGGAAAACGGAGAATCACTCGAGATCGAAGCTAATGATGCATCAAACATACAGGTATTGTGTTAAGAAACTCAAATACCCACTTTGAATGCGTTTGTATGCAAGAAAACTCGATTATTGCATGTACTGAATGCCATGAACTACCCAGAATCGGTAGATAATGTATCTACATATCTACCGAATATAACATGTTGAGTACATTCGGTAGTTCCATTACAGTATATTACTACCGAATATGCAAAACCCCCAAACTGATTTTCCAAAATATCTACATTCGGTAGTTATGTAGAGTATATATACTACCGATTGTAACAGTGGCCCCAAAAACGAATTCCTCCAAAATTGTAAAACTCAGAATTCTTATCTTTTACATTCGGTAGTATTGTCAATTTATCTAACTACCGAATATATCATTGGCCCCAAAATAAAATTTTCGCAAACTTGCAAAAATTGTAATTCTTCTTCTTTGAAAATCGGAGGTCTATTAATTATGTTAGCTCTCGACTGTTTATATTCTGAAGTATTTCCATATATATTTCTTCCGATTATGTATTTTTTTTTTTGTACTCAGGAGACTGTCTAAATCTTTCTATTGAAATGGGTAGTTTGGGGCACACAAGATTCTACCGATTATAGAACAATCGGCGGGAAAACTTACTGCATGTCTTCCGATTGTTATAGTAAAACTTGTTGCTTCATTTTGCAGGTCGTTGTGGCGTTTGTTGATGAATTCTATTTGAGGCCCGATACTTCCCTACACTATGCAAACGATTTGGTATACTCATTACTATTATTTTATTTTATTTTTTCAAATTATGTATGTTACATGCTTATACTTATGATATTTGTTTTTTGTATGCGTGTTTAGTCATTTGCAAGTAAGGAGGAGGCAAATGAATGGCTTATGAACAAGGCAAAAAAGAAGATGTGCGTGGTAGTTCAAAACAATCATGTGGGTGAAACTCGATTTGAAATGATTTGTGAGCGAGGTGGGAAGCGAAAGAGTCACGAGGGAAAGAATAGTAAGTACGTAAGGAAGACGCAAAGGAAATTTCGAAGCAATACAAAGAAGATAGGATTCTCATTTAAGGTTGTCTTCTATAAGCCTGAGGGTAGGGAAGGTAAAGAGTGGAAAATGTTTAAAGTTGATAATGGTTGTCACAACCACGGTGATCCGGATACTCTAATTGGATATAACCAGAATATACAACCTTCATATATCTCGATCCCTTATCTAGCAGACATGATCAATCTAAAACAAACTATAAAACTCTGTTTCTTTCGAGATTCACACACAGAGTCACCCTAGGGTTATATTTGTCCATGAAATCTAGGCAAAATACCCGAACTGGATATTAAGAAAGTATATTTTTAATGCGAGGGCATTTAAACAGTGTCAATTTTTACTCGTCTTTTACACCTTTTAAAGGTTGTTCAACCAATTTTTTGGATACATAAGGAGTTATAATAATTTGACTAAAAGAGAGGGATAATTGCGTCAAGTGAAAAAGACTAACCATAGACACCAAATCCAATCTTTTTATGTTAATTGATCACTTACAGTTTATAAAAAAAAGTGACCATATAAAGGTCCTCCCTTTCTTCGCTCGGTCGACCCAATTATCCAGACCAATTTTTTAAAGACTGCTCCTCAAACAAATTCATTTGAAAAGGGGGAGGATTATTTAAAGAACGCGTAATTGGGGGATATGGAAACTAATTGGGGGATATGAATTACTTCCCCCAACCAAAGGTGGCTGTTAAGGGGTGTTTTTGAGTGCGAAAATACCAAAACACCCTTTCCTTAATAAAAAATCATTATGAAAAGACTTTAATGCCCTTTCCTTAAAACATAAAAATCAAATAACCAAAATCATATATCCCCCAATTCCAATTTGTACCGGCATAGGTTTAGGTTTTGAAAATTTTATTTTTTCTTCATCTTCTTCCTCATCGTTCATTCTTCATCGACGATTAATCGTTGAATCAAAAATTTCTTTGTCGATTAACCTAACATAACCATGCCTCCAAGAACCAAATCGAAAGCAAAACCGAGAACCAAATCGACTGCTCAACAAACACATGAACAAAGAATCGAGAACATTGCTCAACAACTAGAAGAGGACGCAGCGATTTAACTCGGATGATCAAACACTCATGGCTTCTCGAGAAGGTAAGTGATTTTTGAACTCATTTATGATTGTTTTAATCGATTTGTAGCCATGGGTTTAGGTTAGAATCGCCAACAATAGCTGAAACTGTCGAGTTACAGAGAGTACCGGCATTGGATCTTAGTTTGAATACCAAGCCGGTTTAGGTACCGGCATAGAATTTGGGTCGAATACCATACCGGTTTGCATTCCTGAAACTGAATTTTTTATACCGGCATACAATTAGGGTTGAATACCATATCGGTAGTCAACTAAAAACACACATGAACTTAATTGTTTGTACCGGCATTCTATCTAGGTTTCGTGAATGCCGGTATCTAAAAACCGGCATCTGTTAGTTCAATTCGGAAATGCCGGTAGTACACTTAAAACATACAGGAACATTGGTAGGCCTTTAAAGGTGTTTATATTTTAGCCTACTTGTGATAACCGCAAGTGCACGGTGTCTACAATGTAGACAGGGCAAATACGGGTCGATCCCACAGAGACTTGTGGTGCTTAAGTTGATCTAAGGCTTAGCTAAACTGAATTCAAAGAAAGAGTAACAACAGGTGATTTTGTTGCCGAAACGGCTGAGCTGAATTGTGACTGTGATTCTAAACTAAGGTAACAAGTAGATTGTGAATACTAGGGTAGTTGATTCCACCACCTGACCCTATGTTAAAGCAATTCAACTAAGGTTGTATTCTTGTAACTTTCCAAAGAAGATTCTAAAGACTAATGTGTCGACTAATCATACTAATTCCCCCCCTAGTATCAATTGTCTTTTTATAGCACAATTGATCACAGGATCCTTAGTTAACTAACTAAACATCATCCCTATCTTGTTAAGCACATGTCTTCTTCCCTGGTAGTCTCAAATGAAGATTTTATTAACCATTCTATCTAATTCTCTCCTAGTATTGGATGTCTTCTTACAGTACAGCCAATCACAAGATAATTAGATCAATTAGCTAATTATACATCTATCTCAATCAAGCACATCAATAACACAACATAAATATAATTTACTCAACATATTATCAGGGGTTTCAACAACACCCTAGTAAGTTGATTTAAAACATAATTAAGATAAATTAAACTGCAAATTACACTAGGGTTGTGCTCTGGCTAGCCCAGGCATGAACTCTAAACATCCACAGTTCCTCTATTTATACATGCAAAGAAAACCCAAATATCAAACCCTAATTCTCTTTAAAATAGAAATTAAATGCAATAACCTCTCACCCACGTCGCTCAATCCTCTGAATCGGTGCTCTCCTCTTGTCAATCGCCTCGAGCTCCATGTATGGGTTGATTTGGTTTGACCTAACCTAGTTCTTTCTATCTCTCACTTAGCTTCTAGGTAAGAGGCTATGGGAGAGATAGAGAGCAGTAAGGGGTGGTGCGGCTGCTCGATGGAGTTGTTGGTGATGGAGGAAGGTGATGAAGGTGGCGTTGCGAGCTTGGTCGGGATGGTGAAGCTCGGAACTGTCGGGGTGAGGGAGAGCGAGAGAAGAAAGAGAAGAAGAAGAGAGGAATGAGTGTGGTCGACTAGGGTATAGGGTTAGGGAACTTCGTTGTGAAGCGGGTGTATCGATATTTGATGAGGAAGTCGGGGCGAGCGTAGGATGTGGCGAGTGAAGATCTTAACGGCTCAGGATGAGCGGGTTCGGATCCGGGTCATGGGTAGCTCTAGCCCATGTCTTCCTTGTTGGGTTGCAACTAATTCGCGCGCGGGCTTTGGCTATCTGCTCCATAGATGCTCGTCTCCAATTCTTTGCTCTTTTGGCTCCTCAATTTCTCTGAGCTTTATTTATTACCTAAAAACAAAAAATTAATTAATACAAATATTTATTCTTGAAAACAAAGAAAACACAGAATTTGGGATAATATCTGATTTCTGAACACAAAAGATGAGTTAAATGCCAATAAATAGGTGTATAAATATGCAATATTTGGCACTCATCAAATACCCCCAAACCTGAATTTTACTTGTCCTCAAGTGAAACAGAAATTAAGAAATCCTAACTATACCCCTGTCGCAGGTCTCTCGAATGCATTTAGCGTATGCACTAAGCCTTTAAACCCCTAGGTGTCCCTAGTGGACGAGTTGTAGTCTCGTGAGGGTTTACCAGAGGTGTACCCACAAAACCTTCTCCAATTTCAGAGTGTAAAAGAGTCTCAAGCATCCAAGGAGCTATGAGGACATAGAGTTTCTGCATGCTAGTAACAGAAGTTAGAACTACCAAAGAACGCATTCTCATCCTTAAGTGTTGATCGAGAAGTAACCATACCATATGAAAGAATTCGGATTCGATTGTGATCATAAGCCTCGACTTCTGCCTCACTAATAGGGTTTTATGATAATTGCACTCAAAAGATCGCTTTTTAGTCTCTCATGTGTGCAGGCAGGAATAAAGAGAGAAATCCCGCACACGTTGAAGATGAGAAGGATAACCTTCCGAAATAATTTCTGGAGACTCCACGAAGTGTGGACAAAAAGAATCTTTTACGATGATCTCTAAGAAAGGAAATCAACCATTAGCAAGGATGGGAGTACTCACTTACCTTCTCACCCGATCGGCAATTAACATTACTCTCTCAGCATTCATAGAAACGTCTTCAATCTTCGGTCTTCGGTCTTCAAATGTTGATGACGAATTTCTGAACTTTACAAAAACTTGAAAATAATTTAATTTTTTTTTTTTTTGAATTACAATAAAACTCAATTTTTCACAAACTTCATTAATTCTCATCTTCTTTTCTTTTCTTTGTTGCACGTAAACCTTGGACTATATCAACTTTTCCTTCAAATATTCTGATGTTGCTCCGCTTGCTGACGATGATGTGTTTCTATGAATCTGTTGATGTTGTTGAGAGGGAGAGAGTGATGCTAACTACAAATCGGTATTTAGAAGGAGTTTTCATCTTTAAACGTCACCCTCATGATTGACAAAAATAGCACTCAAGAGATCAAAAGTAGTGCTGAAAATGGTGCGAAGTTGGGTAGCTCACCATTCCTACCCGGAATTGACGTACGGTGACACACACTCTAATGACTTTTCTAGAAAGTTGCAAAAAATTGAAGGTTGGTGCCTCACTTGATGTAAATTGGGTAGTCTCCACTATGGGTGATCACAATTCTACTATCGAATATCTAAACAGCACCTAATTCGCCCTCCGGTATGGTTAAATCCAACTTTAACGCTCTAATCAACTAAGAAACCCGATTGCGTTCTCCAAAGTACTTCCAAGTTCGTTATTTCGGTCGAGACTCTCTATGTAAACATAGCTAGAAGCATGCTAGTGACTCTAAAATCTCTAAAAGTTGGAGGTTTTTATTTGCAAAAAGTTTTGAATTTTTTTTTTTTTTTTTTTTTTTGAAAGAATTAGAACAAAAAGACTAAAAACTCTATATGCAAATGCACCCCCAAACCTAAATCAAACATTGTCCTCAATGTGTCAACAGATAATAAGAATTCAAAAAGTCACATACCAAGAGAACTATGTTGATAAGAGAAAAGGGAAGAGATTACCGGATGTCGGCGGGAGCAAGGTTAGAGCTTCATTTGTCAAGGCTAGAATCCAACATTCTCAGTGGAGATCATATCGGATTAGCACAAAATATGCACAAGAAGACTCAACCGATTCAAGAAAGAAAAATTTAACAAGTCCTATTGGATTATATACAATGAAAATTTACCATATACCAACAATCTAAAGAGTTGGGGATCAACCCAAAAGAAAATATGTACAAACATCAACAACCTTACACAAATATAACATGAGAGTGCAAGTAAGGTCGCATATGGAATGATTTTCCCCCAAACCTAAACTTGTCAACAGATGTGTTTTTGAGAACAAAATCTTGCAAAATTAAAGGTACATCATGCACAAGGTCTAACTCAAAGTGAGTTTTGCTAAGAACAGACAGACATACATATTCCGACTGTGGTTCCCTAAAGGTGTTATACTTTGATGCAAAATAGTCCAAGAGGACTTGGGAAGCACAAAGCTCTAAACCTAAATTAGGCATCAGAAAAGTTGGTTTAAGATTTGTGTGACAAACTACACCTAGGTTTGGTGGAGGAGTTGCAATCTGTGCCTTAGGAGAGATATTAGGTACATCTAAGTTGTGTTCATGTATAAAATCATTTGCACCATCACACACTTTCCTAAAGTCAGACACAGGTAAATCATGCTCACCAGCATAGAACAATTCATCAATTTCCATGTCATAATCATCATCACTCTCATGCACAACATAACCAGGAGAGATATCATGTTGTAACCTAGGCATGGAATCAGGCACATGCATTGAATCATCTATGTCAACAGACAATTCAGCTATTCCTAAGTCACAAACGGGTGGTAAGGCATGCTCATTTTCACAGGACAAATGCACAGGTTCCACATCAGCAACACATGTATGAATATCAGAAGAAGCATCATTCATAGGGTTCACAGAAGAGACACTTAATGTCTCCGAACCTAAAGATTCCACTATATTTTCAAAATACATATGCTCTTCATATTCATCATCATCATCATAGCAAAAATTTATCTCCCCATTCAAAATTTGAGCATTTCCAGTGCACTCATCTACCTCTAGATTAGGTTCATATTCAGTGTATGATTGTGCAAAAGGTTCACTAGAGAAGGGATGCTCGTGCAATGCTTTCCATCCAAGT
Source organism: Papaver armeniacum (assembly GCA_023531295.1). Classification (NCBI taxonomy): domain Eukaryota; kingdom Viridiplantae; phylum Streptophyta; class Magnoliopsida; order Ranunculales; family Papaveraceae; genus Papaver; species Papaver armeniacum. The sequence goes on from JAJJWW010017498.1 coordinate 261,285, forward strand.
ATATCATTGTTTTGCTCTATGAGCTCTTCCATTAGTGATTGCATACAAGGAGTTGGGGGAGTATAACATTGTTCAACTTCCCATGGTGATGGATGATGCATGTGTGTATGGTTGTCATGACTTTCCCTAGACTGCCTAAACTCATGCAAAATGTAGCAGTTCTCAGCAGGGTGGTCTAAGCTACCACATAAGGTACAAGCATACATTTCATAGTGCCTAGGGGGATTAGACTCGACAGATTGCTCATGTAATTGCCTTTCTAAAGCAGATACTTGAGCTTCTAACTGATCTAAAAGTGATGACTGGGTATGAGAAAAGTGTTCATTTTCAACATGTGGTGGATGATACATGTGCTCATAATGATTAGGGTATGTGGAGTCGGGGCCCTGAGAAGGCTCATAATATTCCCTAAAATCACTATGGTATGTGGGGAGTTCATACTGTGAAGCATGCCCGTAAGCAAGCTCTCTAATGGATTTGTTTCCATCCCCAGTCGCAGACCAAAATCCTGACATGGTCTAGCAACTCAAATAGCCTAGCACACATAAAGCATGAATGACCAATGAAGTCTCCAAAACAGGGATGCTAAGCCCAAGTGATGTAAATGCACAGCCCAAAGGTTATGCAAAGCCCAGTTGTTGTGGGCTCGGTTTTGGTTTCAATGGGTTTTGGTTTATGTGGGCTTAAAGTTTGGTTTAAATGGGTTGCATTTTGGTTTAAGTGGGATTTGGTTTATTTGGGCTTTGGTTTTGTGTAGAGGAGCAGAGCCCAGTTTATATGCAAGCTCAGTGCACAGTGGGCTTCAAGGGTTGTGCAAAGCCTAGTGGTATTGGGTTTCAGATTTGTGCAAAGCCCAGGTTAGATGAACATGTGCAGCCCAGCAATTGAATGGCCCAGTATGTGGGCTTTAGTCTACTAGTTGGAAGCTCAGGCTGTAGGTGATTCAGTGGTTATACACAGCCCAGTTTTGGTGCAGGGCTCAGTGTGTGCAGAGCCCAGGTTGTTGCAGCTGCACAGCTTGGTCAGGCTTAGTGAGAAACATAACAAAAATTACACAATTTTCTAGCACATAGGGGTGCTTCTGGTTGCTGCAATGCACAGCACTGACTATGGAGGTTGGCAGCTCAAGAGAGTGCACAACACTGTAAGAGAGTGCTCAGTTTATGCACTGGGTATGTGCACAGAGTAACACAACACAACACAGATTAAACACAAGCTGGCAGGTGCACAATGCCAGACAGAGAGTCAACAGATTAGCAGCAATTGGATACACAACTCAGCAGGGTTAAAAACAAACTGTGCACACACAAATGTACAACTCAGGGTGCAATGCTCAGATGAATGGCTGATCAATTCAGGGCTAGAAGGCTCAACAAAACACTGATTTCACTCAAAAAAAAATGACACAGCACAGCACAGCGCAGCTTATGTGCAGAACAGCAATGTATAGAGCACATGAATTTCAGGGCAGATTGGTTAACCAATTTTCACAGAGCATGCTCAAGTTTGGTTCACAGAATAGCACTGCACAGCTTGGGCAAATGGGTGACAGAGTCAACAGGGTTTCACAGATTTGCAGGCTTAAAAGCACAGGTCGGCACAGATTAAGCACAAAGGAGTCAGGGTAGATGGTTGTGCTTACTCAAGTTGCTCAACACTCATTCAAATGCTATAGGTCACACACTAATTGCAGAATTTGTTGCACAAATGACAGGTCACAGCAAATAAACAAAGCTTGGCCTTTACAACATACCACTGGGTGTCAACAAGGTCAGTTGACCTCAAGATTCAGAGTTTAGGCACAAAAATTACAGGTTTGCACAAATGAGGTTGACAGCATGCTCAGCAAATGACACAAACTGCATGAGAATAGCAATCACACAAGGTCATCAACAACTTGAGTTGATGTCAACTATCTCGGTTGACTTCAATCGGGATTTGCAAGCTAGCCTAGTTATCAAGTTCAACCTCACAGCCTACTGGGGGCTGGAGGTGAACACAAGGTTTGTCGAGGCCTAGGGTTGAAAGTACAGGCCTTGTAGAGGCCTAGATTGCACAACAACTTATACAAACAGCACAACTCAGATAGCTTATGCACAGATCATGTCACTCTCAGCTAGCATGTAGGTAGTTCAAAGATTATGAAAACCAACAATGTGTATTCGCAAAGTTCAAGTTATCATGTAATCAGGGTATGCAACACAAGTAAGCATAACATCAGGTTTTAACACTTTTGTCGGCTGGAATAGATTATGTAAGGGTCTCATCAACAATTTAAGCTCAACAGGTGGTCGGGGTTATGCTCAGTAGACCAAGATGCAGCTTAGGCTCTACAGCTGCAGGGGCTGGAGGGTTGCACAGGTCAGTTACAAGTTTGGCCAACTTCAAAGTCACAGCTCATTCACTTAAGTGACAGGGCAATATGCTTGTTATGGGGCATAAAGAGCTTACTCAGCTATCAAGGGGTCACTCACCTGAAGCCTCAAGTTATGCGCCTTTCTCTTCTTCCTTGCCTCAACTTTCCCATCGCCTTTGCGGTACACATTACTCAAGCAAGGTATCTCGGTTCCCCATAGTTAAGGCAAGAGCCTCAAAATACTAGTCTTGGAGTTTCAAAGCGGTCATTCTGCAAAGTATGAATATTGAGAAAGAATGCCACCGAGTCAACTCTTGGAAAGACAGATGACAAATGCTAAATGCAATGACTAAGTTAAATGCAATGCACGGATGAGGATACTAAAATGCGGTTAAGATTAACAACTAAAATGCAATGATTGTAAAGGAAGAAGAAAATTAACAACTAAGTTACACTAAATATAAGATTAAAAGCACTAATTCAAGGTGAATATGTACAGGGGTAGTTGAAAAACAGTGAAGGAAAAGCCAAAAATCGAAATAGCACACGCCAAGTCCTCGGCAGCGGCGCCAAAAACTTGGTAGGCCTTTAAAGGTGTTTATATTTTAGCCTACTTGTGATAACCGCAAGTGCACGGTGTCTACAATGTAGACAGGGCAAATACGGGTCGATCCCACAGAGACTTGTGGTGCTTAAGTTGATCTAAGGCTTAGCTAAACTCGAATTCAAAGAAAGAGTAACAACAGGTGATTTTGTTGCCGAAACTGCTAAGCTCAATTGTGGCTGTGATTCTAAACTAAGGTAACAAGTATATTGTGAATACTAGGGTAGTTGATTCCACCACCTGACCCTATGTTAAAGCAATTCAACTAAGGTTGTATTCTTGTAACTTTCCAAAGAAGATTCTAAAGACTAATGTGTCGACTAATCATACTAATTCCTCCCTAGTATCAACTGTCTTTTTATAGCACAATTGATCACAGGATCCTTAGTTAACTAACTAAACATCATCCCTATCTTGTTAAGCACATGTCTTCTTCCCTGGTAGTCTCAAATGAAGATTTTATTAACCATTCTATCTAATTCTCTCCTAGTATTGTTTGTCTTCTTACAAGACTGACCAATCACAAGATAATTAGATCAATTAGCTAATTATACATCTATCTCAATCAAGCACATCAATAACACAACATAAATATAATTTACTCAACATATTATCAGGGGTTTCAACAACACCCTAGTAAGTTGATTTAAAACATAATTAAGATAAATTAAACTGCAAATTACACTAGGGTTGTGCTCTGGCTAGCCCAGGCATGAACTCTAAACATCCACAGTTCCTATTTATACATGCAAAGAAAACCCAAATATCAAACCCTAATTCTCTTTAAAATAGAAATTAAATGCAATAACCTCTCACCCATGTCGCTCAATCCTCTGAATCAGTGCTCTCCTCTGTCAATCGCCTCAGAGCTCCATGTATGGGTTGATTTGGTGTGACCTAACCCTAGTTCTTTCTATCTCTCACTTAGCTTCTAGGTAAGAGGCTATGGGAGAGATAGAGAGCAGTAGGGGTGGTGCGGCTCACGATGGAGTTGTTGGTGATGGAGGAAGGTGATGAAGGTGGCGTTGCGAGCTTGGTCGGGATGGTGAAGCTGAACTGTCGGGGTGAGGGAGAGAGAGAAGAAAGAGAAGAAGAAGAGAGGAATGAGTGTGGTCGACTAGGGTATAGGGTTAGGGAACTTCGTTGTGAAACGGGTGTATCGATATTTGATGAGGAAGTCGGAGCGAGCGTAGGATGTGGCGAGTGAAGATCTTAACGGCTCAGGATGAGCGAGTTCGGATCCGGGTCATGGGTAGCTCTAGCCCATGTCTTCCTTGTTGGGTTGCAACTAATTCGCGCGCGGGCTTTGGCTATCTGCTCCATAGATGCTCGTCTCCAATTCTTCGCTCTTTTGGCTCCTCAATTTCTCCGAGCTTTATTTATTACCTAAAAACACAAAATTAATTAATACAAATATTTATTCTTGAAAACAAAGAAAACACAGAATTTGGGATAATATCTGATTTCTGAACACAAAAGATGAGTTAAATGCCAATAAATAGGTGTATAAATATGCAATATTTGGCACTCATCAAACATCACCGAAATGGTTCTCAATACCGGCACATAATTTAGTTTCTAAAAAATTCCGGTACAACGATACCGGCATGCTCGATATTTAAGGTCTTATGCCGGTCCATGTTACCGGCATTGGTTTGTTTAGGAATTGGTATGCCGGTTCCTAAACTGCAATGACTTTTCTAATGTTTGTTTTGTTTGCTTATGTTATAGGTCAAAAGCCAAAGAAGCGAAGAAAAATAAAGGTCTTATTCTCACTAAGAGAAGGAGGAAGGACGGTCTTGATACTCCTCAGTCCCTGCCTCAATGGGGGGAAAGACGCGGGTCGCAAGAAACGTTTGGGGTTTCAAACAAGAGGGTCAATTTGGGAGAGTGGTGGTGAACGTAGTGCACTTGCAATCCGTGAAGGTACTGGAACACTTGAGGACGATGAGCATGATGAAGTGGAAAGTGAGGAGGAAGATGATGAGGTTCCCCCAAGTCAATTAGCAAGCCAAAGCGAAGTTGGTGGGACTAGTCAACAACCAACACAAGGCAAGGACAAGGGCAAGGGCAAACACAAAGTTAAAGGTTGTCACCTTCCTCACCTTGATGACATGATACCCGACCGCGATTATAACGTCTGGTATTTTTGAACCCGGGCTTAAAGCCCGTTTCAACTCATAAGAGTTGACATAGTGATTTGTATATATGAAGGTGTACAAATCCTAGCTTATTATTATAAATCTTTGTGATTTGGGGTGCAAATAACCAATTGGTTAGTATATGGAATGATGGGGTCACTACCTAGTAGAGCACATGATTTTTATGGCTAGTAATACGTATGGGAAAAAGAATAAGTCTTTCTCTCTTTTTGCATCTACTTTTAGGGTTAGTATATATATATTGTTTTGTCCTTTTCCTAAAACCCTAGAAAAGAAAAAGAAACTTTATCTCTCTTCCTCTTTTTCCATCTGCTACTTTACAAAAAAAAAAAAAAAAACCTGATTTTTGTTGCTGTACCTGGGATACTGATTGGCTTGGAGTGATAAAGATTTCACAATTTTTCTTGGATTGCGCAAGAGGTAGGGGTTTCTCGTAATAAGTAAAAACTAAACTATTTACATGGTTTGTCGTATGCATTCATGACAGTTTAACTGTGTAAACATATCCGGTCTTTATGAGGTGTAGATTAGGTTCTTTGTTGAGTCGGTTCTCGCTAATTTAAAAACTTGACCTAATCAGTATATTTTTTTCAACTATTCCTCGATCTACGGATATTCACAAATTTGTCTCTATGCTTTAAAAAAAAAAAAAAAAAAAAAAAAAAACACCTTACATGTTTGCAGCTAGGCCTACGCCTGTTTTGGTTTAAGTAAAAGAAATTCATCTTTTAGCTTTCATCTTTAATAATTTAACCCTTCTCTGTTTTCGAAACAAGAGTAATCCCATGTGACATACGGGTCCCACGGTTTTCAAACTTACAATTACTTCCTTGATTTATACCGTACATCCTACTCCTTAATTTGTAAATCTAGTGTTCTTTTTTAATCATTAGTGGGGTCTCCTTCTCTTGTATTTGTCCTCTGCATTTTGTCTTCAACACCATTTTGACCCCACTGATTTGACTCCTCTGATTTTTCAAACAAAGAGTAAAGTTACATTTATAAAGAATGGAAAGGAAAAGAAAATTTAATAATGGTTTTACCTAATGATTTTTGTGCCCATGTGACTTACTGATCCAAGTTTCTTTGTATTATAAACATTCCTTTAATTAGTGTGGTTTTCTTATATCAAATGCAAACTGGGTTCACTTCATTTCTCTATTAGAAGATAGCCGCCTTTTCCTTCTTAGTCGTTCCGGGCTGGTACGCTGGTAATCCTAATTGATTTTAAATCATTCCTATTTTAGTCAGTGTCTTGACACACACCTGTTTTCAAATTGATGGGAGTCTGTCTAGGTAGTATAGGGTGAATGCATTTTGACGCATAGCAGTTTTATGCATACAAATGATTTCTGTTTTTGGAGTGTAATGCATTTTGTCCGTTACTATAAATATTATATATAAATGCATTGAGTTATTTTGTCGGACGTGTTTGAGTTTTGTACGTAATTGAGTGTACGAGTGAGAAAAGAATTTTGGATACTCTGCTTCTTTCTTTGAAATGTCAGGCCTTTATGGCATCCCACCACTGGTGGCTACCCTGGGAAGACTGTTCGGGGAACAGTATGGTTTGTTACCGGAATAACTCTGACACTAGATTAGGACATACAATTAAAGGTTGACTTATGTGAGTAAAAGGTGTAAGTAATTTCAGAAGATTTTGACTTGCATGGGTTTAATTATTTTTATCCGCTGCATGGTTTAATTTTCGGTGCACTATATTATTTTTTTGAGATTCCTACTGAGCTGTGGTTTGCTCACCCCAAATTCCTTTTTCTCTCCCAACAGAGTTTGAGGAGCAGTTAGCACAGTAAGCGGACTCGGAAGCTTACGGCATAGTACTCAGATGTTAGTATTCTCGCAAGACACTACTATATGATATCATGGGGATAATGGGTACTTTTATTGATTATCATTTTTTTTTTATTACTTTGGAGTTTTCAAGTATTTTAATAAGAGACATTCTAGTTAAATACTTTTTAAATTGTTGTTCTTATTTTATAAATTTTAGAACATCATTAGTGATTATTATTATTTGGGAACTTTTTACTTGGAATTTGAGTTGGAAAAGACATTCAATAATATCGTCTTTATTCATTTCGTAGTTGTACTTTGTTTTATTAGCATTCCTTGGAAAAAAAAAAAAAAAAATGAAGCCTGTTCCATAGTCATGCCTCAAGGATTCGTTCTTGCTAGTTGGGTTGGAAGTGATCCATTGGGTCAAATCCGGCTCAATAGAAGCTCGAATTTTTGACGGACGTGATGATTTGTATCGAGCATGGTTCCGGTTTACTTGGGCCGTGCGTGTGGACTTACTAGTTTTGAAAGTTTGATTTACAAAAAAAAAAATTACACTCTGATTACTTTTATTTATTTATTTATTTATCGACTTATGATGTGAAACGATTTTGAGAATTTGGTTATGTTTTTCCTTATTCTTTAAAAAAAAAAAAAAATTAGTTTTCATCAAGTTCTTTTTTTTTTATTTAACTTGCTTTGGGGAGGGGTAAACAACTAAAAGCCTTATAAAATAAAATGTTGTGTGTATTAGTTAATATAGGATTTCGATATTAACATAAGTGCGCGTTTCTCTTTATTTAGAAGATGCCGCCTCGTCGTGATGCCACCAACGTTCCTCAACCAAATGGAGAAGAAGGAGAGGACAGAAGGGAACGCATGGAAGCTACCCTAGACCGAGTTGTTGGGACATTGGGGACACTGGTCCAGGTTGTAGGGGCCCAACGTGAGGGTAGAGTGGACTTAGAAAAGTTCTTGAAGGTGGTTGGAAGAAAGGAATTTAAAGGGATCAAGAACCTCTTGAGGTGAAAGGTGGTTAATGGGGCTACAGAAGGAGTTCTTAGCCTTAAGAGTAGAAGAGAATGACAAGATCCGTTTTGCTACGTACCTTTTCACTGGAGCTGCTGATTATTGGTGGGATTCGATAAAACGAGTCCGAAATGTTAATGTTTGGGCAGAGTTTGAAACATTATTCTTTGACAAGTATTTTCCCCGAGACAGTCAAATCCCCGGATGTGTGCCGAATTTGCAACCTTAACTTAGGGAGACATGACGGTTTCTCAATGGACAAGAAGTTCAAATAATTGGAACGTTTTGGGGATAACTTGGTCAATACGCCGTTACGAAGAGCAAGGAAACTTCAGGATGCACTGAAACCTGCCATCCGTGCTAGGTTAGTACCATGCCGCCTCACCACTTATGATGATGTTCTTGACACTGCATTAGCTATAGAAGCGGATTGGATCAAAAACCAAAAGGAAAGGGAGCCGAAAGATCAGAAGAGAAACCAGAAGACGGACCCATCGACTCATCGAAAACGTCCGCGCACAGATAATACTGAGAAAGTCGTTGCACCGAAACCTTGTTTTCACCGTGGAGTAGTGGGTCACTACGCGAGGGATTGCCCTAAGTCGAAGCCACCTGGACGACTAAATGCAATCTCGGGGTGTTATCGTTGTGGGAAGGATGATCATTTTGTAAGGGAGTGTCCTTTACCTGCACCACCTAGGCCTCCAAACTAGAATCGGTTCCTGAATGCCCCAAGGCCGAATTTCCAAGCACGACAGCCATACCGGCCCATGAAACAATGCACCACCCTTCCCGCCCAAGGCGCCAACCAAATGTTAAAAGGCAGGTGAACCATATTGCTCTTTTGTTGAGAAGGGGACAGAAAACTCCGCGATTGAGGGTAACTTCATGATCTTTAGTTCTCGTGCTAAAGTTTTGTTTGATTCTGGAGCTACTCATTCGTTCATATCATTACATTTAGCTGCTTATCTTGGTTTGAAACCTGTACCCATGGGGTTTACTCTGAATGTCTCTTCACCGCTAGGGAATGTAGTGTCCCTTAGTAAATTTTGCAAGGATTGTGAAATAACTTTTGGTGACTATAGAGTAAAAATAGACTTGATACCGATGAGGCTCCAGGATTATGATGTCATTATTGGCATGAATTGGTTATCACAAAACCAAGCTATCCTGGAATGTTTTGAGAAGAAGATCTCTTTCCGATCATCTGATGGAATTCGAGTGTCTGTCCAAGGAGAAAGGTGGAAAGTTATGAATCCATCCTTACCCGGGATGAGGAGGAGGGATGAAACCGAAGAACATATAGCTTGTCTTGCTTATTTGAGTGAAGAAGAGGATACCAAGGTGGTAGATGAAGAGTTACCGATAGTTCAAGATTTTCCAGATGTCTTTCCGGAGGCATTGCCTGGATTACCACCAAAGAGAGAGATTGATTTTGAGATCGAAGTGCAACCGGGAAGCATGCCAATATCGATGCACCCATATCGTATGGCACCTAAAGAGATGAAGGAGTTACGGAAACAACTTGACGAGTTGGAAGAACTGGGATTTATTCGACCAAGTACCTCACCGTGGAGAGCTCTGTTCTTTTTGTGCTCAAGAAGGATGGATCAATGAGGATGTGTATTGACTACCGACGACTGAACAAAATTACAATCAAGAATAAGTACCCCTTGCCGAGAATTGATGATCTTTTTGACCAGTTAAAGGGAGCGTGCTATTTAACAAAGATTGATCTTCGATCTGGGTACCATCAGATGCGGGTCAGAGAGGAGGACATTCGCAAGACCGCATTTGGAACTTATTACGGTCATTATGAATTTCTCGTGATGCCGTTCGGGTTAACAAATGCACTGCAGATTCATGGATCTGATGAACCGAGTTCTTCGACCTTTTGTGAACAAGTTTGTAGTAGTGTTCATTGACGATATTCTCATTTATTCCAAGACTAAGGAAGATCATGAGGAACATCTGAGAATGGTTTTACAAACTCTAAGAGAGCACAAGTTGTATGCAAAGAGGAGCAAGTGTGAATTCTGGATGACGAAAGTCTTATTTCTTGGACATGTTATTTCCAAAGATGGCATATCTGTTGATCCCGAGAAGATATCGGCCGTAACGAAATGGCAACCTCCAAAGAGTGTTTTGAGATTCGCAGCTTCTTAGGTTTGGCTGGCTATTATCGAAGATTTGTTGAGAATTTCTCGAAGATAGCAGTCCCTCTTACTCGTTTGACCAAAAAGGGTGTGAAGTTTGAGTGGACTACTGAGTGTGATAAAGCATTCGAGGAGTTGAAGCGGCGATTGACTACGGCACCCATCTTGGTTACCCCAGAACCAGGATTAGGTTATGATGTTTATTGTGATGCTTCAAGGAGTGGTTTGGGTGGAGTTCTTATGCGTAAAGGGAGAGTAGTAGCTTATGCTTCTCGACCGGTTAAAGAATCATGAAAAGAACTACCCAACTCATGATGGAATTGGCAAGTTGTAGTGTTTGTGCTAAAGCTTTGGAGGCATTATCTTTATGGAGAAAACTTTATGGTATTTTCGGACCACAAAAGTCTAAAGTACATCTTCACTCAAAAGGATTTGAACCCGAGACGAGAGAAGATGGCTCGAGCTTCTACGGATTATGAGTTTAAATTGGAGTACCATCCTGGGAAAGCGAATGTTGTAGCGGATGCACTCAGTAGAAAGGAATATGGATCCATAGCTTTGTTGAGGATGGTCAAGGTTGTGGAAAAATATGACTTTGTTGTTGAGTGGAACGATGAAAGGGCATACCTGGCGCATGTTGTTGCGGTACCTGAGATTGTGGAGAAGGTCGTTCAGGCGCAGACGTTAGACGACGGTTTGCAAGAAATCAAAGGAAAGATGGGTACTATGGATCAACAGGAAGGATGGACACTGGGAGTCAATGGGGCTATACGCTATAAGGGACGGTTGTGTGTACCAGATGATGAGGAATTGCGAAAGGAAATTTTGACGATGGCTCATAGGTCTGTATTAACAGTACATCCGGGAAGCACAAAGATGTATCAAGACTTGAAGCGCCAGTTCTGGTGGAAAGGTTTGAAAAGGGATGTTGCATTGTTCGTCTCCAGGTGCCTTACTTGTCAGCAAGTGAAGGCTGAACACCAGCGACCAGCGGGACCTCTTCAGCCTTTACCAATAGCGGAGTGGAAATGGGATTTCATTGCTATGGATTTCGTTAGAGGATTACCTAAGACCCAACATGGGAAGGATGGCATATGGGTGATCATAGACCGTCTCACCAAATCGGCTCATTTCCTTCCGGTGAAGCAGACAGATACTGTTCCTATTTTATGTAACTTGTACATCAAGGAGATAGTTAGGTTGCATGGAGTTCCACTATCGATCGTTTCAGACCGAGATCCTCTTTTTACATCTAAGTTTTGGGGGAGTTTCCAACAATCGATGGGAACAGGAATGGATATGAGTACTGCTTATCACCCACAGACTGATGGTCAGTCCGAACGAACGATTCAGATTTTGGAGGATATGTTAAGAGCATGTGCGATCGACTTCAAAGGTAATTGGAGCGACCATTTACCCCTTGTTGAGTTCGCATACAACAACGGTTATCACCCAAAGATTCGGTGATGGCACCGTATGAGGCGTTGTACGGAAGACCGTGTCGAACACCGTTATGTTGGGCTGAGGTTAGTGAAAGAAGTGTCATAGGGCCCCAGATGGTTCAAGAGACAACAAAGAAGATAGGGATCATTCAAGACCGTCTGAGAACGGCGCAAAGTCGTCAAAAGAGTTATGCAGATGTTAGAAGGAGACCATTGGAGTTCCAGGTTGGGGAGAATGTGTTTCTAAGAGTTAGTCCTAGACCAGGCATTAAACGGTTTGGGAAGAAAAGTAAATTGGCACCACGCTATATTGGGCCATTTGAAATTCTTCAACGAATTGGAGAAGTAGCATATCGACTAGCTCTACCAACACAATTTGCAGACATACACAATGTGTTTCATGTATCCATGCTTCGTAAATACAATGCTGATCCGTCCCACGTCATCGAATGGCGAGACTTGCAACTTAACGACAATGTTTCGTATGAAGAAAAACCGTTGCGCGTAATCGACTCAAAGGAACAAGTCCTTCGGAGGAAAACCATCAAAACCGTGAAGGTTCTCTCGGCAACATCATGGTTGAAGAGACAACTTGGGAGCCGGAGTCCGAGATACGAGACAAATATCCGAATTACTTGAGAGGTAATTCTTAAACTTAGCTACGCCTCGAATTCCAGGAGAAATTCTTTTTTTTGAGGTTAATAGTATAACGTCCCGGTATTTTTGAACCCGGCTTAAAGCCCGTTTCAACTCATAAGAGTTGACATAGTGATTTGTATATATGAAGGTGTACAAATCCTAGCTTATTATTATAAATCTTTGTGATTTGGGGTGCAAATAACCAATTGGTTAGTATATGGAATGATGGGGTCACTACCTAGTAGAGCACATGATTTTTATGGCTAGTAATACGTATGGGAAAAAGAATAAGTCTTTCTCTCTTTTTGCATTTACTTTTAGGGTTAGTATATATATATTGTTTTGTCCTTTTCCTAAAACCCTAGAAAAGAAAAAGAAACTTTATCTCTTCCTCTTTTCCATCTCGCTACTTTACAAAAAAAAAAAAAAACCCGATTTTTGTTGTTTGCACTGGATCGATTGGCTTGGAGTGATAAAGATTTCACAATTTTTCTTGGATTGCGCAAGAGGTAGGGGTTTCTCGTAATAAGTAAAAACTAAACTATTTACATGGTTTGTCGTATGCATTCATGTGGTTTAACAGTGTAAACATATCCGGTCTTTATGAGGTGTAGATTAGGTTCTTTGTTGAGTCAGTTCTCTGCTAATTTCGAAACAGCCTAATCTGTATATTTTTTTTCAACTATTCCTCAGATCTCTGGATATTCACAAATTTGTCTCTATGCTTTAAAAAAAAAAAAAAAACACCTTACATGTTTGACTAGGCCTACTTTGTTTTGGTTTAAGTAAAAGAAATTCATCTTTTAGCTTTCATCTTTAATAATTTAACCCTTCTCTGTTTTGAAACAAGAGTAATCCCATGTGAAATACGGGTCCCAAAGTTTTCAAACTTACAATTACTTCCTTGATTTATACCGTACATCCTACTCCTTAATTTGTAAATCTAGTGTTCTTTTTTAATCATTAGTGGGGTCTCCTTCTCTTGTATTTGTCCTCTGCATTTTGTCTTCAACACCATTTTGACCCCACTGATTTGACTCCTCTGATTTTTCAAACAAAGAATAAAGTTACATTTATAAAGAATGGAAAGGAAAAGAAAATTTAATAATGGTTTTACCTAATGATTTTTGTGCCCATGTGACTTACTGATCCAAGTTTCTTTGTATTATAAACATTCCTTTAATTAGTGTGGTTTTCTTATATCAAATGCAAACTGGGTTCACTTCATTTCTCTATTAGAAGATAGCCGCCTTTTCCTTCTTAGTCGTTCCGGGCTGGTACGCTGGTAATCCTAATTGATTTTAAATCATTCCTATTTTAGTCAGTGTCTTGACACACACCTGTTTTCAAATTGATGGGAGTCTGTCTAGGTAGTATAGGGTGAATGCATTTTGACGCATAGCAGTTTTATGCATACAAATGATTTCTGTTTTTGGAGTGTAATGCATTTTGTCCGTTACTATAAATATTATATATAAATGCATTGAGTTATTTTGTCGGACGTGTTTGAGTTTTGTACGTAATTGAGTGTACGAGTGAGAAAAGAATTTTGGATACTATTCTTTGCTGAAATGTCGTGCCTTTATGGCATCCCACCACTGGTGGCTACCCTGGGAAGACTGTTCGGGGAACAGTATGGTTTGTTACCGGAATAACTCTGACACTAGATTAGGACATACAATTAAAGGTTGACTTATGTGAGTAAAAGGTGTAAGTAATTTCAGAAGATTTTGACTTGCATGGGTTTAATTATTTTTATCCGCTGCATGGTTTAATTTTCGGTGCACTATATTATTTTTTTGAGATTCCTACTAAGCTGTGGTTTGCTCACCCCAAATTCCTTTTTCTCTCCCAACAGAGTTTGAGGAGCAGTTAGTACAGTAAGCGGACTCGGAAGCTTACGGCATAGTACTCGAGATGTTAGTATTCTCATAACACTACTATATATGATATCATGGGGATAATGGGTACTTTTATTGATTATCATTTTTTTTTATTACTTTGGAGTTTTCAAGTATTTTAATAAGAGACATTCTAGTTAAATACTTTTTAAATTGTTGTTCTTATTTTATAAATTTTAGAACATCATTAGTGATTATTATAATTTGGGAACTTTTTACTTGGAATTTGAGTTGGAAAAGACATTCAATAATATCGTCTTTATTCATTTCGTAGTTGTACTTTGTTTTATTAGCATTCCTTGGAAAAAAAAAATGAAGCCTGTTCCATAGTCATGCCTCAAGGATTCGTTCTTGCTAGTTGGGTTGGAAGTGATCCATTGGGTCAAATCCGGCTCAATAGAAGCTCGAATTTTTGACGGACGTGACAGTTTGGTATCAGAGCATGGTTCCGGTTTACTTGGGCCGTGCGTGTGGACTTACTAGTTTTGAAAGTTTGATTTACAAAAAAAAAAATTACACTCTGATTACTTTTATTTATTTATTTATTTATCGACTTATGATGTGAAACGATTTTGAGAATTTGGTTATGTTTTTCCTTATTCTTTAAAAAAAAAAAAAAATTAGTTTTCATCAAGTTCTTTTTTTTTTTATTTAACTTGCTTTGGGGTCGGGGTAAACAACTAAAAGCCTTATAAAATAAAATGTTGTGTGTATTAGTTAATATAGGATTTCGATATTAACATAAGTGCGCGTTTCTCTTTATTTAGAAGATGCCGCCTCGTCGTGATGCCACCAACGTTCCTCAACCAAATGGAGAAGAAGGAGAGGACAGAAGGGAACGCATGGAAGCTACCCTAGACCGAGTTGTTGGGACATTGGGGACACTGGTCCAGGTTGTAGGGGCCCAACGTGAGGGTAGAGTGGACTTAGAAAAGTTCTTGAAGGTGGTTGGAAGAAAGGAATTTAAAGGGACTGAAGAACCTCTTGAGGCTGAAAGGTGGTTAATGGGGATACAGAAGGAGTTCTTAGCCTTAAGAGTAGAAGAGAATGACAAGATCCGTTTTGCTACGTACCTTTTCACCGGAGCTGCTGATTATTGGTGGGATTCGATAAAACGAGTCCGAAATGTTAATGTTTGGGCAGAGTTTGAAACATTATTCTTTGACAAGTATTTTCCCGAGACAGTCAAATCCCAGATGTGTGCCGAATTTGCAACCTTAGCTCAGGGAGACATGACGGTTTCTCAACTGGACAAGAAGTTCAGCGAATTGGAACGTTTTGGGGATAACTTGGTCAATACGCCGTTACGAAGAGCAAGGAAACTTCAGGATGCACAGAAACCGGCCATCCGTGCTAGGTTAGTACCATGCCGCCTCACCACTTATGATGATGTTCTTGACTTTGCATTAGCTATAGAAGCGGATTGGATCAAAACCAAAAGGAAAGGGAGCCGAAAGATCAGAAGAGAAACCAGAAGACGGACCCATCGACTCATCGAAACGTCCGCGCACAGATAATACTGAGAAAGTCGTTGCACCGAAACCTTGTTTTCACTGTGGAGTAGTGGGTCACTACGCGAGGGATTGCCCTAAGTCGAAGCCACCTGGACGACTAAATGCAATCTCGGGGTGTTATCGTTGTGGGAAGGATGATCATTTTGTAAGGGAGTGTCCTTTACCTGCACCACCTAGGCCTCCAAACCAGAATCAGTTCCAGAATGCCCCAAGGCCGAATTTCCAAGCACGACAGCCATACCAGCCGCGAAACAATGCACCACCCTTCCAGCCAAGGCGTCAACCAAATGTTCCGGGCAAGACGGTGAACCATATTGCTCTTGTTGAGAAGGGGACAAGAAAACTCCGCGATTGAGGGTAACTTCATGATCTTTAGTTCTCGTGCTAAAGTTTTGTTTGATTCTGGAGCTACTCATTCGTTCATATCATTACATTTAGCTGCTTATCTTGGTTTGAAACCTGTACCCATGGGGTTTACTCGAATGTCTCTTCACCGCTAGGGAATGTAGTGTCCCTTAGTAAATTTTGCAAGGATTGTGAAATAACTTTTGGTGACTATAGAGTAAAAATAGACTTGATACCGATGAGGCTCCAGGATTATGATGTCATTATTGGCATGAATTGGTTATCACAAAACCAAGCCATCTGGAATGTTTTGAGAAGAAGATCTCTTTCCGATCATCGATGGAATTCGAGTGTACATCCCAAGGAGAAAGGTGGAAAGTTATGAATCCATCCTTACCCGGGATGAGGAGGAGGGATGAAACAGAAGAACATATAGCTTGTCTTGCTTATTTGAGTGAAGAAGAGGATACCAAGGTGGTAGATGAAGAGTTACCGATAGTTCAAGATTTTCCAGATGTCTTTCCGGAGGCATTGCCTGGATTACCACCAAAGAGAGAGATTGATTTTGAGATCGAAGTGCAACCGGGAAGCATGCCAATATCGATGCACCCATATCGTATGGCACCTAAAGAGATGAAGGAGTTACGGAAACAACTTGATGAGTTGGAAGAACTGGGATTTATTCGACCAAGTACCTCACCGTGGAGAGCTCCTGTTCTTTTTGTGCTCAAGAAGGATGGATCAATGAGGATGTGTATTGACTACCACGATCGAACAAAATTACAATCAAGAATAAGTACCCCTTGCCGAGAATTGATGATCTTTTTGACCAGTTAAAGGGAGCGTGCTATTTAACAAAGATTGATCTTCGATCTGGGTACCATCAGATGCGGGTCAGAGAGGAGGACATTCGCAAGACCGCATTTGGAACTTATTACGGTCATTATGAATTTCTCGTGATGCCGTTCGGGTTAACAAATGCACTGCGTATTCATGGATCTGATGAACCGAGTTCTTCGACCTTTTGTGAACAAGTTTGTAGTAGTGTTCATTGACGATATTCTCATTTATTCCAAGACTAAGGAAGATCATGAGGAACATCTGAGAATGGTTTTACAAACTCTAAGAGAGCACAAGTTGTATGCAAAGAGGAGCAAGTGTGAATTCTGGATGACGAAAGTCTTATTTCTCGGACATGTTATTTCCAAAGATGGCATATCTGTTGATCCCGAGAAGATATCGGCCGTAACGAAATGGCAACCTCCAAAGAGTGTTTTTGAGATTCGCAGTTTCTTAGGTTTGGCTGGCTATTATCGAAGATTTGTTGAGAATTTCTCGAAGATAGCAGTCCCTCTTACTCGTTTGACCAAAAAGGGTGTGAAGTTTGAGTGGACTACTGAGTGTGATAAAGCATTCGAGGAGTTGAAGCGGCGATTGACTACGGCACCCATCTTGGTTACCCTGCAACTGGGATTAGGTTATGATGTTTATTGTGATGCTTCAAGGAGTGGTTTGGGTGGAGTTCTTATGCAGAAAGGGAGAGTAGTAGCTTATGCTTCTCGACAGTTAAAGAATCATGAAAAGAACTACCCAACTCATGATCTGGAATTGGCAGCTGTAGTGTTTGTGCTAAAGCTTTGGAGGCATTATCTTTATGGAGAAAACTTTATGGTATTTTCGGACCACAAAAGTCTAAAGTACATCTTCACTCAAAAGGATTTAAACCTGAGACAGAGAAGATGGCTCGAGCTTCTTACGGATTATGAGTTTAAATTGGAGTACCATCCTGGGAAAGCGAATGTTGTAGCGGATGCACTCAGTAGAAAGGAATATGGATCCATAGCTTTGTTGAGGATGGTCAAGGTTGTGGAAAAATATGACTTTGTTGTTGAGTGGAACGATGAAAGGGCATACCTGGCGCATGTTGTTGCGGTACCTGAGATTGTGGAGAAGGTCGTTCAGGCGCAGACGTTAGACGACGGTTTGCAAGAAATCAAAGGAAAGATGGGTACTATGGATCAACAGGAAGGATGGACACTGGGAGTCAATGGGGCTATACGCTATAAGGGACGGTTGTGTGTACCAGATGATGAGGAATTGCGAAAGGAAATTTTGACGATGGCTCATAGGTCTGTATTAACAGTACATCCGGGAAGCACAAAGATGTATCAAGACTTGAAGCGCCAGTTCTGGTGGAAAGGTTTGAAAAGGGATGTTGCATTGTTCGTCTCCAGGTGCCTTACTTGTCAGCAAGTGAAAGCTGAACACCGGCGACAGTAAGGACCTCTTGACCTTTACCAATAGCGGAGTGGAAATGGGATTTCATTGCTATGGATTTCGTTAGAGGATTACCTAAGACCCAACATGGGAAGGATGGCATATGGGTGATCATAGACCGTCTCACCAAATCGGCTCATTTCCTTAGGTGAAGCAGCAGACAGAATCTTGTTCCTATTTTATGTAACTTGTACATCAAGGAGATAGTTAGGTTGCATGGAGTTCCACTATCGATCGTTTGCATCGAGATCCTCTTTTTACATCTAAGTTTTGGGGAGTTTCAACAATCGATGGGAACAGGAATGGATATGAGTATCGCTTATCACCCACAGATCGATGGTCATCCAACGAACGATAGATTTTGGAGGATATGTTAAGAGCATGTGCGATCGACTTCAAAGGTAATTGGAGCGACCATTTACCCCTTGTTGAGTTCGCATACAACAACAGTTATCAGTCCAGTATCGGTATGGCACCGTATGAGGCGTTGTACGGAAGACCGTGTCGAACACCGTTATGTTGGGCTGAGGTTAGTGAAAGAAGTGTCATAGGGCCCCAGATGGTTCAAGAGACAACAAAGAAGATAGGGATCATTCAAGACCGTCTGAGAACGGCGCAAAGTCGTCAAAAGAGTTATGCAGATGTTAGAAGGATACCATTGGAGTTCCAGGTTGGGGAGAATGTGTTTCTAAGAGTTAGTCCTAGACCAGGCATTAAACGGTTTGGGAAGAAAAGTAAATTGGCGCCACGCTATATTGGGCCATTTGAAATTCTTCAACGAATTGGAGAAGTAGCATATCGACTAGCTCTACCAACACAATTTGGGACATACACAATGTGTTTCATGTATCCATGCTTCGTAAATACAATCTTTGATCCGTCCCACGTCATCGAATGGCGAGACTTGCAACTTAACGACAATGTTTCGTATGAAGAAAAACCGTTGCGCGTAATCGACTCAAAGGAACAAGTCCTTCGGAGGAAAACCATCAAAACCGTGAAGGTTCTCTGGCAACATCATGGTTCTGAAGAGACAACTTGGGAGCTGGAGTCTGAGATACGAGACAAATATCGGAATTACCGAGAGGTAATTCTTAAACTTAGCTACGCCTCGAATTTCCGGAGAAATTCTTTTTTGAGGTTAATAGTATAACGCACTGGTATTTTTGAACCGGGCTTAAAGCCCGATTTCAACTCATAAGAGTTGACATAGTGATTTGTATATATGAAGGTGTACAAATCCTAGCTTATTATTATAAATCTTTGTGATTTGGGGTGCAAATAACCAATTGGTTAGTATATGGAATGATGGGGTCACTACCTAGTAGAGCACATGATTTTTATGGCTAGTAATACGTATGGAAAAAGAATAAGTCTTTCTCTCTTTTTGCATCTACTTTTAGGGTTAGTATATATATATTGTTTTGTCCTTTTCCTAAAACCCTAGAAAAGAAAAAGAAACTTTATCTCTCTTCCTCTTTTTCCATCTGCTACTTTACAAAAAAAAAAAAAAACCTGATTTTTGTTGCTGTACCTGGGATACTGATTGGCTTGGAGTGATAAAGATTTCACAATTTTTCTTGGATTGCGCAAGAGGTAGGGGTTTCTCGTAATAAGTAAAAACTAAACTATTTACATGGTTTGTCGTATGCATTCATGACAGTTTAATCTGTGTAAACATATCTGGTCTTTATGAGGTGTAGATTAGGTTCTTTGTTGAGTCAGTTCTCTGCTAATTTCGAAACAGCCTAATCTGTATATTTTTTTTCAACTATTCCTCAGATCTCTGGATATTCACAAATTTGTCTCTATGCTTTAAAAAAAAAAAAAAAAAAAAAAAAACACCTTACATGTTTGCAGCTAGGCCTACGCCTGTTTTGGTTTAAGTAAAAGAAATTCATCTTTTAGCTTTCATCTTTAATAATTTAACCCTTCTCTGTTTTCGAAACAAGAGTAATCCCATGTGAAATACGGGTCCCACAGTTTTCAAACTTACAATTACTTCCTTGATTTATACCGTACATCCTACTCCTTAATTTGTAAATCTAGTGTTCTTTTTTAATCATTAGTGGGGTCTCCTTCTCTTGTATTTGTCCTCTGCATTTTGTCTTCAACACCATTTTGACCCCACTGATTTGACTCCTCTGATTTTTCAAACAAAGAATAAAGTTACATTTATAAAGAATGGAAAGGAAAAGAAAATTTAATAATGGTTTTACCTAATGATTTTTGTGCCCATGTGACTTACTGATCCAAGTTTCTTTGTATTATAAACATTCCTTTAATTAGTGTGGTTTTCTTATATCAAATGCAAACTGGGTTCACTTCATTTATCTATTAGAAGATAGCCGCCTTTTCCTTCTTAGTCGTTCCGGGCTGGTACGCTGGTAATCCTAATTGATTTTAAATCATTCTATTTTAGTCGGTGTCTTGACACACACTGTTTTCAAATTGATGGGAGTCTGTCTAGGTAGTATAGGGTGAATGCATTTTGACGCAGCAGTTTTATGCATACAAATGATTTGTTTTTTTGGAGTGTAATGCATTTTGTCGTTCTTATAAATATTATATATAAATGCATTGAGTTATTTTGTCGGACGTGTTTGAGTTTTGTACGTAATTGAGTGTACGAGTGAGAAAAGAATTTTGGATACTCTCTTTGCTTGAAATGTCGAGGCCTTTATGGCATCCCACCTTTGGTGGCTACAGGAAGACTGTTCGGGGACAAGGTATGGTTTGTTAGGAATAACTCGACACTAGATTAGGACATACAATTAAAGGTTGACTTATGTGAGTAAAAGGTGTAAGTAATTTGAAGATTTTGACTTGCATGGGTTTAATTATTTTTATCCATTTGCATGGTTTAATTTTCGGTGCACTATATTATTTTTTTGAGATTCCTACTAAAATTTGTGGTTTGCTCACCCCAAATTCCTTTTTCTCTCCCAACAGAGTTTGAGGAGCAGTTAGTACAGTAAGCGGACTCGGAAGCTTACGGCATAGTACTCAGATGTTAGTATTCTCGCAAGACACTACTATATGATATCATGGGGATAATGGATACTTTTATTGATTATCATTTTTTTTTATTACTTTGGAGTTTTCAAGTATTTTAATAAGAGACATTCTAGTTAAATACTTTTTAAATTGTTGTTCTTATTTTATAAATTTTAGAACATCATTAGTGATTATTATAATTTGGGAACTTTTTACTTGGAATTTGAGTTGGAAAAGACATTCAATAATATCGTCTTTATTCATTTTCGTAGTTGTACTTTGTTTTATTAGCATTCCTTGGAAAAAAAAATGAAGCCTTGTTCCATAGTCATGCCTCAAGGATTCGTTCTTGCTAGTTGGGTTGGAAGTGATCCATTGGGTCAAATCCGGCTCAATAGAAGCTCAATTTTGACGGACGTGATGATTTGAGTATCGAGCATGGTTCCGGTTTACTTGGGCGTGCGTGTGGACTTACTAGTTTTGAAAGTTTGATTTACAAAAAAAAATTACACTCACGATTACTTTTATTTATTTATTTATTTATCGACTTATGATGTGAAACGATTTTGAGAATTTGGTTATGTTTTTCCTTATTCTTTAAAAAAAAAAAAAATTAGTTTTCATCAAGTTCTTTTTTTTTATTTAACTTGCTTTGGGGTCGGGGTAAACAACTAAAAGCCTTATAAAATAAAATGTTGTGTGTATTAGTTAATATAGGATTTCGATATTAACATAAGTGCGCGTTTCTCTTTATTTAGAAGATGCCGCCTCGTCGTGATGCCACCAACGTTCCTCAACCAAATGGAGAAGAAGGAGAGGAGAGGGGGAACGCATGGAAGCTACCCCTAGACAGGAGTTGTTGGGACATTGGGGACACTTTGGTCCAGGTTGTAGGGGCCCAACGTGAGGGTAGAGTGGACTTAGAAAAGTTCTTGAAGGTGGTTGGAAGAAAGGAATTTAAAGGGATAGAAGAACCTCTTGAATTTGAAAGGTGGTTAATGGGGATACGAGGAAGGAGTTCTTAGCCTTAAGAGTAGAAGAGAATGACAAGATCCGTTTTGCTACGTACCTTTTCACTGGAGCTGCTGATTATTGGTGGGATTCGATAAAACGAGTCCGAAATGTTAATGTTTGGGCGAGTTTGAAACATTATTCTTTGACAAGTATTTTCCGAGACAGTCAAATCCCGGATGTGTGCCGAATTTGCAACCTTAACTTAGGAGACATGACGGTTTCTCAATTGGACAAGAAGTTCGGTGAATTGGAGCGTTTTGGGGATAACTTGGTCAATACGCCGTTACGAAGAGCAAGGAAACTTCGGGATGCACCGAAACCGCCATCCGTGCTAGGTTAGTACCATGCCGCCTCACCACTTATGATGATGTTCTTGACACCTTTGCATTAGCTATAGAAGCGGATTGGATCAAAAACCAAAAGGAAAGGGAGCCGAAAGATCGAAGAGAAACCGAGAAGACGGACCCATCGACTCATCGAAAACGTCCGCGCCTGAATATACCGAGAAAGTCGTTGCACCGAAACCTTGTTTTCCTTTGTGGAGTAGTGGGTCACTACGCGAGGGATTGCCTAAGTCGAAGCCACCGGACGACTAAATGCAATCTCGGGGTGTTATCGTTGTGGGAAGGATGATCATTTTGTAAGGGAGTGTCCTTTACCCGCACCACCTAGGCCTCCAAACCAGAATCAGTTCCAGAATGCCCCAAGGCCGAATTTCCAAGCACGTTGTAGTAGCAGGTTTTCCCACACTACACCCCTCACTATATTTTGGTTAATTAGTCTGTTGAAAGTTGCATAATTGAGAATGTTTATTGATTAATTTCATGAGTTCTACACAGGAAAAGTAGAATTACACTTAACAAGTAAAACACTCTTAAACTTTCTCTCCTAATGACTTGCCTAACAATTCTCAAAAGATCTCTCTCCTTACAACAGACTCACTCGACCCTTTATATAGGGTAATACATAATGGATGACAGCTAAGCTATCCTTTATTTTCGGGAATGTCTCGCGAAGTGTCGCCAGTGTACAACTATTCAATCTCGCGACACTTCTTAACCCTCGCCAGATCTCACGTCTTCTTTATGTTTCGCCTGTCGTTATTCTTTGCGTCGTTTATTTTAGCTCTGCGATCGCCTCGCGACATCGTTGTTTATTAACTTCGCGAGTCCCGTTCGTTGCGATATTATGGTCCTACATCTTGCCTCTTTTTCCTTGAATATTGCTTGAAGAGCAATTTTTAAGGAAAAATCTGTTGTTGTAATAATCTTTGGTCTTCGCTGATGAAGGAACGAGCGAAAGAATACTGGACTTGAAAAGTACGTACTTGCCTCTATTCTTTTGCGATGTTCCGAAGCTTTGCGTCTCCTATCTCTCCTCATACTCTTCTTGCGAAGGGAAGAATATCATGAGAGCGATGCTTTTTGTTATTTGCGATCGCTTATCTTTATCTGTTTTGACTCCGCATACGCTTTTAACCATTAAAGCCGTTTTTTCGACACGTCTCTTCCAACCGTTTATTCTTGACCTTTCATGTCCCTCTCGCATTAAATGACCTCGTTTTTCTCGAGGATCTTTTTCCCTATATATAGTTTTCTTTTCCTCTCCTTTTCGTTCTTTAGTTTTTCTCTCGCAACTTCTTTGATTTTCTCCTTCCGCAATTTGCGCTCCTACTACTCCAAATCTTCTAGCTACCGCAAATCTTCTTTTCATCTTTCTCTAGCATCGATCTTTACCTTTAACCTCTCATCCATTCCCATACCGATAATGGCTGCCCTTAGTCGTGCATACAAAACTTCTTTTGATGAAGTTAATCGTAAATTGCTCGAGAAGGGCTTCACTCTATCAACCATTCCCGATCAAGAACCTCATCCATTCTCTCTCAAATCTTTTCTCGATCATCAATGTGATGATCAAAAGATTATAGTCTCGCTCGGTCGATTCTCGCGGGACTTCCTATTCCCTTGTACAATCCCGAGTTGCCTTTATTTTATGAAATTTTGGCCCATGAAAAATTCAATCGGCCGTTTATCAATTAAGTGGCGATTGTATTCGCCTCGATGCTTGAGTTCGCGAACCGCATGTGCAGTGCAAAGGATCTTTATACCCTAATTCCGCCTGAGAAATCCCGAATTCGCAAATTTGGAAATAGCCGTTGAGAAATACACTGTGGAAAACTTTTTTGAAAATTACTCGGTGATAACTATGATGAATGCGAGATCTCATTTCGGGCGTTCGTCTTAAGAAAAATAGTAATGTCTCTCAAGATAAATTACTCATGCAAGATATTGATTGGCACCCTGTAATAATTCCTCTCCTCGTCATTCCAAAGACGAGAAATGGTGGGTCGTACCCTTGATCTTAAATGGTCCTTACATCGCGGGCTCGCATATTCTTCCCCGCGAATCTCGCGGATATCATCCATGGGAATTCAAATGGCCTGAGAAGGAAAAAGAAGTATGTTTCCTACTCCAAATTTTTGCTTTCGCAATTTTCTTTTTACGATTGCTGAATTTGTGAAATCTTTCAGATAACCAAATTGAAAAGAAGCTACAAAAGGGATCCGTCGGAGGATACTCTGACATTGCTTCGATCGCTTATGAGTGAAGTAAGAAGCATTTCCCCTTCATTTTTTTTTTTTTTTTTTTTTTTTTTTTTTTTAAACTACTGCCTCTGTTTCTCAACTTTACACATTTGCGAAGGCTGAAGTTGAAAAAGTTGTTGCTGCGAAGACTAGAAGTAAGGGTAAGACTGTCGCTCGCAAGGGTAAATCCTCTGCCCCCTTAACTAAGAAGCGAAAGGTCCAATCCTCTTCTCGCCTTGGCTCAAACTCTGAGTCTTCTGATGAAGATGACCATGATTCCAATCGCTCTCTCGCTACAAGGACCCCGTTAACCGGTTCTTCTATGGGTCGGTTGTCTAGTATCTTCTCTCCGATTCTTTCCAAGGAATGGGAGATGCTCCCTAGCTTCTCTTTGCGGACTCTCGCAAACGTGTGCAATGCCACTCTACCGGAGGGCAATGATTCTTTCAATGGAGTCTCTAGAACTATGTCTCCCGACTTCTTGAATGCGCTTGGATCCTTGGTATGTATACAATCATATCTCCCCATTGTCTTTATATTGTTGTATATGTATTAACAACTTTTCTATTTATTTTTTTTTCATATAGGTTGGAAGGTCTTCTTTTGTAGTTGCCTCGGATCTTGAGAGAAGACGTAGCAATCTTGAAAGGAAGAATTCTCGTTAAATAAGAGGATTCGAGAATTAGAAATTGAAGTCGCGTCATCTCGCGATAAAGATGAGAAAATTCAAAAGTTAAATACCGAACTTGATTCCCAAAAGGAGAGGGTATCCACCCTTCAAAACGCTAATCAACAACTTTATGGTATAATATTTTGCCTTCTTTTATTATTTTTATTTTATTGGTCGCGTATTGCCACCTAACTTATTACTTTCGCAGACGTATATAATCTCTCCGATGAGGCTATTCTTCTCCATACATTTCCTGAACCTATGGATAATAACCTTCTTCTCGCTCATCTCAACACTTCTTTAAGTAGTTCTTCGAACAAAATTAACTCTCTTTCATTAGATGAACTTGGACCAAATATCGCCTTTTAGAGATTGAACATAGATCCGGTTTAAGTGCGGCCAACCAATTTAAACAAATGTTTCTTGAGTCTCGTAAAGAAATCAAAATTTTGAGGAAGAAAATTAGTGATCACATAGATGACAAAGACCGCATTGCTAACAATGGTGCTCAAGCATTAGCAAAATTTCAAAATCTCTTCTTGAGCTACAAATTGAGCGAGATGAATTGCTTCGCTCAGAATTCCTTACTTAGTGAGCGAGAAGATCGATTCGTTCGCTCCTTATTATAAATAATGATGATGAATTCGCCCGGGTGCGAAAGTTTTAGATAACGCCGTAAAATAACCTAGGTGTTGATGTTAGTCTTCACGCCGAGCATACTTCCTTGGTTAAAGATATGATATCCGATGAGAAGGTTGCTTATTATACTTCATCGCTTCTCATTTCCGTAATATTACTTGTAAATTGTTAACTTGTTGTTTCTTATTTGCAGTAATCGAGAAGAGGCTTCAGTGTTAGAATTAGAGAGCTTGAATCTGAAAAGAGCAACTCACGGAATTTTCCAAATGAGAATTGAAGAACTCAAACCGAAAAAAGAACATTTCGCAAAGAATCTCTTCCTTCGCGAGAATAGATATTCCAAGTTGAAGAAACAATTTCTAACGACAAAGTGGAGAACTTTAACAATGATGTTTGCTTCGCGCAATAGAGGCATGGAGTATGTTTGTAAGGACCATAATATCCCTCTCGCATTCATATCCTCGGCTCCTTGAAGAGGTTCCCGAGAATCTACCTGTCTCGAGACGTTTCGATAAGCGAGGCCGGGCGAAGAAGAAAATTCTCGCGACGAGAATAATCATATTGAAGAATCGAGACGAAGAAGAAGAATCGCCAAAGAAATAACTTTTTCGTTTTCTTTCTCTACTTGTAGTATCTCGTACATTTCGTATCCTTATTATAGTATATTTCTTGGATTTTTCTCCTCGAATTCAATCTTCATCCCTTTTTTGGTAGTTCTTCCTTGTAATATAATCGATTAACATTATTGATGTATAATTCTTTCATCGAAGATGAATAGCAATATTTCATCTTTTCCATTCCCATACTTGCCTCTGGTATTCTTCTTCAGATGGAAGATTTTAGTTGTCTTCTTGTATTTGATAATAATCTTATTGTTAATTGAAATGTATCATCGCGACGGAGTCGCGGGTATCTTCATGAATTGAGTATTCTATCTCTTTTGTGGCGACAAGGTCGCAGACCGCCTTTACATTTTCATGTGATGGCTCATTGACCCTGCCTTATCATTTTTGTGTGGTCTTCCGAGTTAGACCTCCCTAATTAGAGGTCCTCCCCGCCACCTTTTATGGCGACAAAATCGCAGCCGCCTTTACACTTGCATGTAGAGACCCATTGATCTTGCCTTATCATTTTCCAAGTATTTTTGCCTCTGCAGGATGTTTTAGTTGCGACAATATGACAGGCCTAGATATCCTTGCGAACATAAAGCCCCATGACATTGCCGTCGTGCGACGAAATCGCAGGACGTCCGTACACTTTCGTGTAAAGACCCATTGATCTCGCCTTACCCTCGCGTTAGTATTATTGCCTCTGCAGATCATTGCACAAATATGACAAGCCTAAGTCTCCTTGCGAAAACAAAGCCTCATGACATTTGCGTCTGTTTTGGCACCCCCTAATGGAGAGCACCGCCCTTATCATCTCCCGGTTGCCCCTTCAAGGAGGCGAAACATCGGCCATACAAGACTAGCTCCTCCCATCCGGTCTTAACAACAACTGCTTGTTTTCGCAGCCTCTTATCCCTTATACCTATAGGGTTTATGGTTACGAGACGCACCTAAGTGGAGTTTTCTTCGGCGAGTGCAACGCATGCCAAGACTTGCCAAGAATGGCCAGTGGTAGGTTCATCCATCCCGGCACTCGCTCAACCGTGTACCTCGGCGCCTTGAGCATACATCGACTCCTAGGAAGAGACCCTCGGTCGCCCAACCTGGGGTATAACCTACATATATAGTTGGGAATCCAAGGTACCTCTTCCGGATAGGCTTTCATGGGCCCCAAATTTTCATGGCTCAAAGCTTCGGGAGCGGTGTAACCTTCCCCCGAGCCACGGCGAGAGATACCCCTTATATGACGCACTTTAGGTCTTACATTTGCCTCTTACGAAATGTTATTCGCGAACTAGGGTGTACGCCATAAAGGTTCGTCCCATTCATTTGCGCATGTATATTTGTTAAATCATTCAATCATTCATGTTTCATTATTTGTCGATATTTGTTTGCGAAGTATTCGCACGATTATGTTTCACTTGTTGTATTTCACTTTTCTTTCTTAGTCGTATTCTCATCTTACTCTTGGTGCGAGATTCTCGCACATCATTACTTCAATTGTTACTTTGCATCTTGTCTGTATCGATTATTCACTTATGCCTTTTGTTCCTCATATCTTTTGCTTCTTCATTGTTATAATATTGGTCCTGTCTCTAAGCATTCACCTCATGGGTACGTTAAGCCCTCACTTCTATAACATCTACCATTAGTTTTTCCTTTCTCTGTTCATTTCTCACATGTTGCTTCCAACCCTTTCTTTTGGCACTTCTTTCTTCGCAGCTTTCTATATCAACCTCATGGCATTGTTGCGACTCCTTCCAATCTCCCCGTATGATACCAATGCCATTTGGATGTGGGAATTTAATACATTGATGATATGTTGACGCGACTCCTAAAATTTCATGAAGCCATGGCCTCCCAATCAGTGCATTGTATGGAGATTCCACATCAACCACACGTAATAAAATATCGCTGGATAATCCTTGTAGAGGTATTCTCATGTGAACCTCTCCTTTTGGTTTGTTTGCACAGTTGCCGTTAAAGCCATATATCTTGTATGTCGAGGGAATTAAATCCTCATCTTTTCCGCCCATCGTCTTGTAAGTATGGTAGAAGAGAATATTCACCGAACTTCCGTGTCGATTAGAATTCGGTTGATCGCCCAACAAGCTTCGCGCTCATCATCTTCTCCATCATTTGGTTTCGGGTTAATCTCTAGTTTCACAACCAACGGGCTATCATGTGTTTCTCTTCCTTTTGGTACTTCATCCGCAGAGAAAGAAATAGTCTTCAATCGCCACTTTTCTAATCTGTTGCGTTCTCGCCAAGCTCATTATTTCCTTATCATTAGCATCTCTCATGAAGACTCTACTAAGCACGTTGTCATGGAAATCCTCGATGGTGCGATAGGAATGGACAATAGAGTTGCAGTTCAAATTCTTGGCTTTTGTTCCTACTTCTATCACAAATGTTTTTTTCCCTTCGCCGACACTCGTTCGTGCATCTCTCGGGGTGGTGGTGGTAATGTCGACTTGTTTCTTCTCCCTTTAGAAAGTGATTCAACTTTCCCCGATCAATCATCCCGAGAATAATTCTCTTTATGTTTCTACAATCATTTGTTTGATGCCCATGGAAGCGATGGTAAGAACAAAACTCATGACTTCTATCGCCCGGCGGTGGTTCCATTCCAACATTCCAAGGTGTTGGTACATTTTCCATCACAAGTATAGCTTCCCAAATCTTTTCAACGCTAGCATTCAATGGAGGCATCTTAACTGTTCCCATACCGTTCTATGACTTCTCTCGCCCTCCACGGTAATTTTGCCTTCGTCCACCATAAGTTTCTTGCATATGATCTAGCCTCTCGAATCTTATTATTGTCATACGGTTATAGTAGTTCCTTTCTCGCTCAAACTCTTCTTGATCATGGCTTCCCATGGCTACTATCTTCTCGTCGTCCCTCATCGCCTCTCCTTGCTTGCTGTCCTTGCGAAGTGCTCGCCACTTTGTATTGATGAATTGAGGTAACAAGCTTGCGTTCGCGGCATTAGAGTTTGTGTTCGCAAACGGATAAGAATTCATTTCATTTTGTCTTTCTTCTAAGGCAATATATTCTTCCCTGTAATTCTCGCAGCTTCCGCCATCGTGATTGTATTTTTGATTCTAAAAATTTGAATGTATAACAAGTTAGTCGCAAAGAGAGCATTCACAAATGAGAGGATGAGATATCTCTCCTCAACCCGTCCCGCCATTTCGCTACACATGGTTCTCCATCTTATTGTCAATGTCTTAAGCTCTCGCCAATTCTTTGTTTCAACCCGAATACATCTTCAATACACAGTCGCGAAGAGTTGTTACTTATGTATGCTCCTGTGAATGTGGCTTGTAAGTGATTGAATGATGTGATTGTGTTCCTTGGTAGACCTTCAAACCATTTTAGTGCTTCTCCTATTAAGCTTGACGCGAAATATTTGCATAATATGGCATCATGATTCTCCCATTGTAACATACATCTCATGTAAGCCTTAATATGTTGTATCGCACAAGTTGTTCCATCAAAGATGTTGGTTAATGCAGTGTAGATTGCATTTAGGAGGTATTCCTCCCATCCGTACTTCTAGCGTGAAGGGGTTCTTCGCGCTTCGCGATGGCTTCGTCCAGCTTGTCTCCTTCCTCCTTCCCTTCTATTATTCAAGAATCCTCTCATTTCAGCTAGTTCTCTTAAGATTTGTTCATTTGCCTCAGAATTTGTTTCTACCGGGTCTTTTTAGCTCGCTTCTCTCCTTCTTCGCTCGTGCCTATCTTGACCTTCCCGCTCATTATTTTCTCCTCTTCTTTCCTCGCGACGCTCTTCTTCGTTTCTTTCGCCAATTCGCACGCCATTATATCGATTGTTCTCTCTTCTTGGTTGCCTCTCGGCTCTCATCATCTCGCACCCTCTCATATTCTTCATTAATATTTCTATTGGTACGATTTTGTTCCCTTCTTCTCTCGCGGTTGTCATGGTTATTTCACGGATTGCTTCTTCCATCTCTTGATTTTCCATTTCTCGCTCTTATTCTTTCTCTTTCGCGAGCTAGTCGCGCTTGTTCAATGTAGTGTCTCTCAATGTCATCCTCGATCTCTCGGTTTCTTCTCAATTCTTCTCTCCCGTGCAGGATTATTCTTCCTTCCAAAGAACTGGGTCATTCGGGCCCTTGAGTTGCATGTTTTCTTGATTTTCCTATTTCGCTCATTTTGAAGATTTTTGGCCGAGGAATATAACGATCTTCTATTTCCCAGTTCTCTCGCCATGCTCTGTATTCGGATTTTGTGTTTCTTCCCGCACTTTCGTTGGTAAAACTCTCCTTCTTTCTTCTCTTCGATCTAGAACTTGATCTCACGCTACTTCTAGATCTCCTTCTTTGCAACCTCATATTTTCCATCCTCAGTTCATGATTTTGTCTTGTCAAGTTTGCTCGCTCCTCTGCTTCTAATCGCCTCTCTTCGTGTATTGTTTGTCTCAATCTTTCTAACGCTGCCGTTTCTTCGCTTCCTGGATTCATTTCTCCATTCATCCCTTGCTCTCCTTGTCCATTGTTCACCAGCTGCTGCTCATCTTCTCTCTCGTCTTCAGAATCAGATCTCCAAGTATGCACACTTATTCTATCATAATCCACAGCCGCGTTTGCTACTGGAGAGATTGGTGGTTGGTTTTGACCTTCTCCATCATTTCTCATATTCATCCTTGATGATTCTCCTGTTTCATTCCTCCTTTCTCCAAAGAAGTCTCCCACTTCTTCTTACAATCGTTGGTTGCTCTGTACATTTCTTCTTCTAGCCATCTTTCTTTTTCAATGAATTCTTGAGTATCTTTTCCAAATCTCTTCTCTGTTAATCCAAATTCTTTCCAATTTCTTCGTCAATCATCTCGTCCCTGTTTCTAGCGCATATGTAGTAAGGTGTGTTTTCCCACACTACACCCCTCACTATATTTTGGTTAATTAGTCTGTTGAAAGTTGCATAATTGAGAATGTTTATTGATTAATTTCATGAGTTCTACACAGGAAAAGTAGAATTACACTTAACAAGTAAAACACTCTTAAACTTTCTCTCTCCTAATGACTTGCCTAACAATTCTAAAAAAGATCTCTCTTTTCCAACAGACTCACTCGACCCTTTATATAGGGTAATACATAATGGATGACAGCTTAAGCTATCCTTTATTTTCTGGGAATGTCTCATGAAGTGTCGCCAGTGTACAACTATTCAATCTCGCGACACTTCTTAACCTCGCCGATCTCACGCCTTCTTTATGTCTCGCCCGTCGTTATTCTTTGCGTCGTTTATTTTAGCTCTCTGCGATCGCTCGCGACATCGTTGTTTATTAACTTCGCGAGTCCCGTACGTTGCGATATTATGGTCCTACAACGACAGCCATACAAATGCCAAACAATGCACCACCCTTCCGGCCAAGCGCCAACCAAATGTTAAGGGCATTTGAACCATATTGCTCTTGTTGAGAAGGATGAGAAAACTCCGCGATTGAGGGTAACTTCATGATCTTTAGTTCTCGTGCTAAAGTTTTGTTTGATTCTGGAGCTACTCATTCGTTCATATCATTACATTTAGCCGCTTATCTTGGTTTTGAAACACCGTACCCATGGGGTTTACTCGAATGTCTCTTCACCGCTAGGAATGTAGTGTCCCTTAGTAAATTTTGCAAGGATTGTGAAATAACTTTTGGTGACTATAGAGTAAAAATAGACTTGATCTGGAATGAGGCTCACAGGATTATGATGTCATTATTGGCATGAATTGGTTATCACAAAACCAAGCTATCTGGAATGTTTTGAGAAGAAGATCTCTTTCCGATCATCGATGGAATTGAGTGTGTCCCAAGGAGAAAGGTGGAAAGTTATGAATCCATCCTTACCCGGGATGAGGAGGAGGGATGAAACCGAAGAACATATAGCTTGTCTTGCTTATTTGAGTGAAGAAGATGATACCAAGGTGGTAGATGAAGAGTTACCGATAGTTCAAGATTTTCCGGATGTCTTTAGGAGGCATTGCACTGGATTACCACCAAAAGAGAGAGATTGATTTTGAGATCGAAGTGCAACCGGGAAGCATGCCAATATCGATGCACCCATATCGTATGGCACCTAAAGAGATGAAGGAGTTACGGAAACAACTTGACGAGTTGGAAGAACTGGGATTTATTCGACCAAGTACCTCACCGTGGAGAGCTCCAATTCTTTTTGTGCTCAAGAAGGATGGATCAATGAGGATGTGTATTGACTACCGACGATCGAACAAAATTACAATCAAGAATAAGTACCCCTTGCCGAATTGATGATCTTTTTGACGATTAAAGGGAGCGTGCTATTTAACAAAGATTGATCTTCGATCCGGTACCATCAGATGCGGGTCAGAGAGGAGGACATTCGCAAGACCGCATTTGGAACTTATTACGGTCATTATGAATTTCTCGTGATGCCGTTCGGGTTAACAAATGCACCTGTAGTATTCATGGATCTGATGAACCGAGTTCTTCGACCTTTTGTGAACAAGTTTGTAGTAGTGTTCATTGACGATATTCTCATTTATTCCAAGACTAAGGAAGATCATGAGGAACATCGAGAATGGTTTTACAAACTCTAAGAGAGCACAAGTTGTATGCAAAGAGGAGCAAGTGTGAATCCCCGGATGACAGTCTTATTTCTTGGACATGTTATTTCCAAAGATGGCATATCTGTTAATCCCAGAAGATATCTACTGCCAGAACGAAATGGCAACCTCCAAAGAGTGTTTTTGAGATTCGACTTCTTAGGTTTGGTGGCTATTATCGAAGATTTGTTGAGAATTTCTCGAAGATAGAGTCCCTCTTACTCGTTTGACCAAAAAGGGTGTGAAGTTTGAGTGGACTACTGAGTGTGATAAAGCATTCGAGGGTTGAAGCGGCGATTGACTACGGCACCCATCTTGGTTACCCCAGAACCAGGATTAGGTTATGATGTTTATTGTGATGCTTCAAGGAGTGGTTTGGGTGGAGTTCTTATGCAGAAAGGGAGAGTAGTAGCTTATGCTTCTCGACGATTAAAGAATCATGAAAAAGAACTACCCAACTCATGATCCGGAATTGGCAAACAGTAGTGTTTGTGCTAAAGCTTTGGAGGCATTATCTTTATGGAGAAAACTTTATGGTATTTTCGGACCACAAAAGTCTAAAGTACATCTTCACTAAAAGGATTTGAACTTTCGAGACGAGAGAAGATGGCTCGAAGCTTCTTACGGATTATGAGTTTAAATTGGAGTACCATCACAGGAAAGCGAATGTTGTAGCGGATGCACTCGGTAGAAAGGAATATGGATCCATAGCTTTGTTGAGGATGGTCAAGGTTGTGGAAAAATATGACTTTGTTGTTGAGTGGAACGATGAAAGGCATACACTCGGCGCATGTTGTTGCGGTACACGAGATTGTGGAGAAGGTCGTTCGGCGCAGACGTTAAATGACGGTTTGCAAGAAATCAAAGGAAAGATGGGTACTATGGATCAACAGGAAGGATGGACAACGGGAGTCAATGGGGCTATCGCTATAAGGGGACGGTTGTGTGTGCCGGATGATGAGGAATCACGAAAGGAAATTTTGTGATGGCTCATAGGTCTGTATTAACAGTACATCCGGGAAGCACAAAGATGTATCAAGACTTGAAGCGCCAGTTCTGGTGGAAAGGTTTGAAAAGGGATGTTGCATTGTTCGTCTCCAGGTGCCTTACTTGTCAGCAAGTGAAGGCTGAACACCAGCGACCAGCGGGACCTCTTGACCTTTACCAATAGCGGAGTGGAAATGGGATTTCATTCTATGGATTTCATTAGAGGATTACCTAAGACCCAACATGGGAAGGATGGCATATGGGTGATCATAAGACCGTCTCACCAAATCCGGCTCATTTCCTTGGGTGAAGCCCATGAGATCTGTTCCTATTTTATGTAACTTGTACATCAAGGAGATAGTTAGGTTGCATGGAGTTCCACTATAGATCGTTTCAGCACGAGATCCTCTTTTTACATCTAAGTTTTGGGGAGTTTCCAACAATCGATGGGAACAGGAATGGATATGAGTACTGCTTATCACCCACAGACTGATGGTCAGTCCGAACGAACGATTCAGATTTTGGAGGATATGTTAAGAGCATGTGCGATCGACTTCAAAGGTAATTGGAGCGACCATTTACCCCTTGTTGAGTTCGCATACAACAACGATTATCGACCCAAAGATCGGTATGGCACCGTATGAGGCGTTGTACGGAAGACCGTGTCAACACCGTTATGTTGGGCTGAGGTTAGTGAAAGAAGTGTCATAGGGCCCCGGATGGTTCAAGAGACAACAAAGAAGATAGGGGATCATTCAAGACCGTTCGAGAACGGCGAAAGTCGTCAAAAGAGTTATGCGGATGTTAGAAGGATACCATTGGAGTTCAGGTTGGGGAGAATGTGTTTCTAAGAGTTAGTCCTAGACTTGGGCATTAAACGGTTTGGGAAGAAAAGTAAATTGGCGCCACGCTATATTGGGCCATTTGAAATTCTTTAACGAATTGGAGAAGTAGCATATCGACTAGCTCTACCAACACAATTTGCAGACATACACAATGTGTTTCATGTATCCATGCTTCGTAAATACAATGCTGATCCGTCCCACGTCATCGAATGGCGAGACTTGCAACTTAACGACAATGTTTCGTATGAAGAAAAACCGTTATGCATCAATCGACTCAAAGGAACAAGTCCTTCGGAGGAAAACCATCAAAA
The DNA here is from genome assembly GCA_023531295.1 of Papaver armeniacum. Taxonomy (NCBI): domain Eukaryota; kingdom Viridiplantae; phylum Streptophyta; class Magnoliopsida; order Ranunculales; family Papaveraceae; genus Papaver; species Papaver armeniacum. Next base: position 296,753 of record JAJJWW010017498.1, read on the forward strand.
CCGTGAAGGTTCTCTCGGCAACATCATGGTTCTCAAGAGACAACTTGGGAGAGCTGGAGTCCGAGATACGAGACAAATATCCTAATTCTTTTGAGAGGTAATTCTTAAACTTAGCTACGCCTCGAATTTCCGGAGAAATTCTTTTTTTTTTTGAGGTTAATAGTATAACGTCTGGTATTTTTGAACCCGGGCTTAAAGCCCGTTTCAACTCATAAGAGTTGACATAGTGATTTGTATATATGAAGGTGTACAAATCCCTTGCTTATTATTATAAATCTTTGTGATTTGGGGTGCAAATAACCAATTGGTTAGTATATGGAATGATGGGGTCACTACCTAGTAGAGCACATGATTTTTATGGCTAGTAATACGTATGGGAAAAAGAATAAGTCTTTCTCTCTTTTGGCATCTACTTTTAGGGTTAGTATATATATATTGTTTTGTCCTTTTCCTAAAACCTAGAAAAGAAAAAAGAAACTTTATCTCTCTTCCTCTTTTCCATCTCGCTACTTTACAAAAAAAAAAAAAAAAAACCACGATTTTGTTCTTTTGTACTGGGATACTGATTGGCTTGGAGTGATAAAGATTTCACAATTTTTCTTGGATTGCGCAAGAGGTAGGGGTTTCTCGTAATAAGTAAAAACTAAACTATTTACATGGTTTGTCGTATGCATTCATGACAGTTTAACTGTAAACATATCCGTCTTAACATGAGGTGTAGATTAGGTTCTTTGTTGAGTCGAGTCTCTGCTAATTTCGAAATAACCTAATCTGTATATTTTTTTCAACTATTCCTCAGATCTCTGGATATTCACAAATTTGTCTCTATGCTTAAAAAAAAAAAAAAAAAAAAACACCTTACATGTTTGCAGCTAGGCCTACGCCTGTTTTGGTTTAAGTAAAAGAAATTCATCTTTTAGCTTTCATCTTTAATAATTTAACCTTCTCGTTTTCAAACAAGAGTAATCCCATGTGACATACGGGTCCTAAGGTTTTCAAACTTACAATTACTTCCTTGATTTATACCGTACATCCTACTCCTTAATTTGTAAATCTAGTGTTCTTTTTTAATCATTAGTGGGGTCTCCTTCTCTTGTATTTGTCCTCTTGCATTTTGTCTTCAACACCATTTTGACCCCCACCGATTTGACTCTCCGATTTTTCAAACAAAGAGTAAAGTTACATTTATAAAGAATGGAAAGGAAAAGAAAATTTAATAATGGTTTTACCTAATGATTTTTGTGCCCATGTGACTTCTGATCCAAGTTTCTTTGTATTATAAACATTCCTTTAATTAGTGTGGTTTTCTTATATCAAATGCAACCGGGTTCACTTCATTTCTCTATTAGAAGATAGCCGCCTTTTCCTTCTTAGTCGTTCCGGCTGGTATGTTGGTAATCCTAATTGATTTTAAATCATTCCTATTTTAGTCGGTGTCTTGACACACACCATTTTCAAATTGATGGGAGTCCTGTCTAGGTAGTATAGGGTGAATGCATTTTGACGCACAGCGTTTTATGCATAATAATGATTTGTTTTTTGGAGTGTAATGCATTTTGTCCGTTACTATAAATATTATATATAAATGCATTGAGTTATTTTGTCGGACGTGTTTGAGTTTTGTACGTAATTGAGTGTACGAGTGAGAAAAGAATTTTGGATACTCGTCTGCTGCCGAAATGTCAGGCCTTTATGGCATCCCACCACCGGTGGCTACTCGGGAAGACTGTTCGGGAACAAAGTATGGTTTGTTACCGAATAACTCGACACTAGATTAGGACATACAATTAAAGGTTGACTTATGTGAGTAAAAGGTGTAAGTAATTTGAGAAGATTTTGACTTGCATGGGTTTAATTATTTTTATCCATTTGCATGGTTTAATTTCGGTGCACTATATTATTTTTTTGAGATTCCTCTCGGAAATGTGGTTTTGCTCACCCCAAATTCCTTTTTCTCTCACCGAGTTTGAGGAGCGGTTAGTGATGAAAGTTTTAATTCGGAAGCTTACGGCATAGTACTCGGATGTTAGTATTCTCATGCAAGACACTACTATATGATATCATGGGGATAATGGGTACTTTTATTGATTATCATTTTTTTTTTATTACTTTGGAGTTTTCAAGTATTTTAATAAGAGACATTCTAGTTAAATACTTTTTAAATTGTTGTTCTTATTTTATAAATTTTAGAACATCATTAGTGATTATTATAATTTGGGAACTTTTTACTTGAATTTGAGTTGGAAAAGACATTCAATAATATCGCTTTATTCATTTCGTAGTTGTACTTTGTTTTATTAGCATTCCTTGGAAAAAAAAATGAAGCTTTGTCCATAGTCATGCCTCAAGGATTCGTTCTTGCTAGTTAGGTTGGAAGTGTAAAAAAGCTAGCATTTTATAAATTAAGCACCCAAATGGAGTACATTAGCTATACTATTTTGCAAGAACAATACTAGTGTTAGTAAAGGAAATACAACAAGAAGCGACTATGACGATAAAAATTCAATACGGTAAAAACAATACACTATACTTAACTTAACTTGTAGACTTTGTTTTCTTCTTCTTTTGTTCTTCTTCTTTGTCGGAACCGCTATGATATATTCACCATCTTCTCTTGAAGTAGCTCTACGCTCTAGTCATCCATTTGGAAAGCAAGAGTTGAAGTATCCTTTAGTTGGCAATTTGTGTCATGCTTTTCATTGTATTCCTCTAATTCATGGAAACCCCTAGGTGGTGGTTTCACCATCACATACTGAGTTAGATGTATTTGACTCTACGAGAATAGAAAACTTGTCGCGCTTGTGTTGCTAAAATGAATGGATCGTTACTGATATTGGTTCTTATCTTTGCTTTAAATTGACTAATGTAAAGCCATCCTCTACCTTCACTCCAAGACTGAATTGTGAGCCCAATCACATTTGAATATTGGAATTTGAAACATATGATTGTAGTCCAACAATAGAATTTCTTCTAAAACAAGTAGAACCCACTTGTTACGACCGTCCTGCAACTAAGGTTGTTGATTAAATTGAAACTCCATTGTTTTGTGTAACTCTCTAACATCCTTCAGTAATAAACCTAGACCCATTGATTAGCAAGCCTTTATATGATCAGTGAGTTTTCTAACGGCCCATATGACAACCATTCTACAGTGTTTGATGCTGACATGCCTTGTTCAATTTGCATCTTAACCTTATAAATGTATAATCTCGGGGACATAAGAATATAACTAAATTTTCTCTCTAACCATGAGAAGTTAGATTTATAGTGATGCTATGCCTAACATGGATTGTTTCAAGTGACAGAATCAAAACAGAATCACACGTATTTGCGTTTTATGTAGCGACAAAATGTCCAAGTGTTTAAACTATACTAAGATGCATAATCGACTAAGAGTGGACTAAACATACCTTTTGTTGAAACCAATCCGCAAATGTGTCGGATGTATGGAGTTGAGTTGGTCTTCACTGGTAATTGCCCTCCCAACACCGAGACTTTAACTTCGTCCATATGCATTCTAAGATAAAAGTAAAATTAAAAAATGAAGTATTAAGCGACGGACCATTTTTAATGAACATGAATGTCATACTTACGTCATATATAGGTCAATTTCGGGTGTGTTAAAAGCACATATCAGTGAGCTATCTTTAACTTCTCACTTATCCATACGCACTTGGACACCTTTAGAAAGAGGACGTCGCTGCCGGTGTGGAACCATTTTGAATGTTTTCGTCACGCCTTTGCTTTGCGATCTGTTTGAGTTGCTTGGGCCTTACGAATATCAAAATACCTAACACACTCCATTCCAAGATAACACTCGGCTATACAAGCTTCGGGTTGTGCATAATTCTTTACATATTCTTTGAATATCTTCATATACCTAGGATAGTCGCGTATACAATGGTTACCAATGAATTAAATATCAAGTATCTCTAAGCTACAAAAGGCATAACTTTACTACATGAAACAAAAATAACGAAGACTAATATAAATTAAATTGGCATACCTTTCAAATGGATACATCCAGCGATATTGTACGAGTCCACATAATCGTACTTCTCGAGCTAGGTGAATTGTCAAGTGCACCATTACATCAAAAAATGACGGAGGGAAGTACCTCTCCAACATACACAAAGTCTCGGCAACTTCACTTCAAGTTACTACTAATCTCCGGAGATCGGTGCCCTTTGGCATATTTCAGTGAAAATAAGAACATAACTGAAAATCGCCTCCCTTGGCCCTACGAGGTAAAAGTCCTTGCAAAGCAACGGGTAATATTTGTTGCATAAGAACATGGTAATCATGAGCCTTAAGAACACCTAAGCAACCATCTTTGGAGAAATGCTTTCTAAGATCAGAACTATACCCATATGGAACCTTCAATTTTCGCAATCCTATTATAAAATCCTGCAGCGCTTTTTCTCCTTGTCATTCATGAGTATGGTGTGGTGGAAGGATCGTTTGCGTTTATCTCTGTTGGATGCAATTAAGTGTTATTCCATACTCTTGAGATCATTACGGGATTTTAAGCCAATCTTTGTTTTGAAATTTATATTAAATAGAGTACAGGTAATCTCTGCATAAACATTTTTTTATGCATAACATCAATATTGTGCTAGTATTAATAAATCCTAGGAAGATGGAAAAAATCCTAACATTAGTAACTCATAAAGAAAATAAAAATCTACAAAAGGAGAAAACAAAGAAAGTTCGACACAAGATGTGCCACCATACTTGGTCATTAGAGCTACATTCTTATGCTGCTTCATTCTTAGAAATATACGTTTTCAAAATCAACAAGTTAAGACATGAAGAAAACAAAATGATAACATCCACTCAATAAAAACCAGATGCGATTTCTAACGTCTAGAGTATCAACCAATAAAAAGAGCAAATTAAGCATAGTCTACATCTCAATATGTACAGGATACCTCTTACGCAAACCTAAATAATATAGACATGGAAGAACAAGTTTCGGTGGACATATCAATCTGTTTGAGCACCAACAACAAGTTAATATCTTTACCAAGAACAAGTTGGGTTTTTTGAGTTGTAGTAAGGCTGCGGCTACGACTTATTGTGAATCTAAATGATTTAGGTGAACACTTGCTGAACTTAAAAAGTTGAGAACATAAACAGTAATTTTTGAGGATTAAAGCAGAGCTATTACTAAGTAAATTGAATTTATAGAGCTGACCTTCGATCAGCTAAATTGAAGAATCTCATTGGTTTGTTAAACACCAGAAGCTCGAGTTTCATCATCAAGTGCACCGAAGTAGCCGCATCGGTAACAACATCCCTTTACTAGCTTCCCACACTTAGAATTACCCACATTAGCATGTATGTTGCCACACTTCTGCCCTTACTCTCTTTTCTTCTTCTTCTTTTCCTCTTTCTTTTTCCTTATCTCCTCCTCGTTCTTCTCAGCTTTCCCAAAGTCATTCACAATACTACTACGACATTCAAGCGCCTATGACTTCCGGACATAACGAGTGGCTTTTCCTTTTTCTCAACCTCTCCATTAAACGAGTCTTTTTTCTGTGAAGAGGATGATTATGACGAAGAAATCTCCTATGATTCAAGTAAGCAGTTTACGACTAAATGGCAACGAGTTTGAAAGTGTATTTTCACCGCAAAGTGGGCAAGCTGCCTTCCCTTTATACGTACATCCGAGATAGATTACCATATGCGGGAAAATCGTTTATTGTCCACATTAATAATGCCTTGAAGTTAAAATTTGTTTTAGTAAGCGAGATCATATACACCTGCACCGTTCTCCCACAACGCAATTAGATCATCAATCAAGGAGCGCAAGTATACATCGATGTCTTTACCGGTTGTTTTTTCTGGAATCAACATCTTTGAGAATTATGTTTTAGCCTTGCATACACGATTGAGGGCAAATTATAAACCACGATCATCAACGGCCAACAAGCTGTGGCAGGGAAAGATCACCAAATGGATTAAATCCATCGGCTGACAAGCCCAAGACGCAAATTACGCGAATCAGAAGCAAACTCGGGAACTTTCTATCTATGTGCTTCCAAGCCAAAGAATCTACTGGATGACGCATCTTCCCATCTTTACTCTTATTCGTCGCGTGCCATATCAACTGCTCAGCCAGATCTGCTGATTGATACAATCTCCTCAATCTCGGCACAATGGGGAAGTATCTAAGGACCTTCACCGGTATCTTATTTTTGAGCTTGTCTATCATGTCGACATCGTCCATGTTATATGTGTCTTCCTTACCTCAGAATAATGACATTTAGGACATTCTTACGCATCTTTCAAGTCTTTTCTAAACGAGACAACAATCATTCACACAAGCATGTATTTTCTCGTAAGTCAAATGATAAGATTTCAGTGACTTCTTCACTTCATATGTTGAGCAAGGAAGACTAATGACTAGCGGCAACAAGGACCAATTGTCTTGAGAAGTTCGTCAAAAGATTTCCTAGATAAACCATTTCTTGTCTTGTGCCTATACAATTCAACGATTATGGATAACTTTGTGTGTGTGTTACAATTAGGATATAACGGTGTGTCCCCCTCTTCCACCTCGTTTTCCAACCCCTCATCTTGCATAGTTTCATGTCACACGATCGATATGTGCATCGACTTCAACATCGACATCTACATACATCTGCGATGAACCCCGTTTCTACCTCTTGGTGTACGTCATTGAAGTGACATTCATCTCCCGTGAAAAACCCGGTCGATGTATGTAGGATCCATACCTCGTTTAGACAAGTGAAGATACACTTTGTTTGGAGGAAGTGGCACGACAAGGTTTTACAATCAACACGAGGACAAGCTGAACTCGGAAGGATTTCCAAGTTTACGACCAACGAGTATCTATGAAAGTCTGCAAGGCCTCATTGATATGGAAGATCATCCTACATGAAAGAGCAGCTGAAATAATTAAGCACGGTAATAACATAATACAAGAGGGAAAACCAATGTAAGAATGTAATAATCTACGAGTGAACAACATATTAACCTTGGCCAATGAACCCAATCTTTATTCATCATTTATAATGACTTGAATCTGCAAATATGTTCGGTTCTTCCGATTAAAGATTAATGGCGGTAGCGCAATCAAAATATGATAACCGACATAAATGCAGAACATTGGATTAACAATCATAAGCTATAAGTTTAAAATTTTCCTTTTTTTTGAACTTACAAACTTGGAGTTACACATTGTACGATATTTACATATACAAAATAGGGGATTGAGAATACATATTCCCGGATATGCATATTTAGCTAGTATAGCGACCATCTTGTTTAGTTTTTTATGTACATATATACATTCTCGGTGATCAAAAGCACTGGAGAAGATATTTACGAGTCCTAAATAATGCTTGATTACTCCATAAGACCTTATTTATACGAGAAGTTCTTGACCAATTACTGCGATGTCATTTAACTTTAACTCCTTGCACCAATTAGGAGCTTCAAGGCAACTTCATGGCATCTGCATATAAATTGGAGTGTTCAAGACTAGGATGGTGAAGGATCGCAGCGGCATAGTAGGCACCTTACTGTAGAATCAATATTAGTATTCCCACTCCAACAATTCCGAGATGCAAAAGAATTTTCAGCATGAAGTGCAGAACAACATGGCGAGTTAAGAACAACATTGCGGCTATAAGCACATGCCTCGATCTTGTAAAAATTGAGCCTTGTAGGATAATTTTTCACCAAAATCTAAATAGTTAGATGCATTACAAGTCATGTACTAGTGCGGATGAATGCCAAAAGTACACGAGTAAGAATATGGGAAAAAATGCCGCAGAAACATATCAAACCGACCAACAATGTCGAGGCTCCACGGGATTCTTTAGAGTCGGAATGAAGAGCTTGGCCCCAATTTAAAAACTAGAAAGAACCACCTTTCATACATTTGAAAAATCTGGATTACGAGTTTAAATGGTTGGTCAAAAGTGCTACATAAAATAGGTCGCAGAGCTTGTGAACCTCTGAGTTTTAGAGAGTTAGTGAGTGCTTTGGTACAAGTATGCCTTGGCAGTTGCTCAAAAAATACCACATTTCTCTATGATGAGTTCCCAAGGAAATTTTCAAATGTTTACTACGGTTCTTAAGAAGATCATTGATAACCTATTACGAGCTTAATGCCCAAAAGTGATCAAATATTAAAATTGGGGTAATTAAACTCAATCGCTTTTATTACCCATATAGCTACAGAAAAGGGAGGTCAGAAATACATTGAAAAATGAGTTAACTGAGCTTTATTAAGGATACAAAGGTGACGAACAAAAACAACAATACGTTCTTAGAATCGAGGTATGCAAGTCTAAGAGAACTAAAGCTGAGCACAATTAGATGATCGGCACTTAACGTTCAATTTTGACTCGAACAAAATTGACTCTAGCATATCATATATACAAAAATAACTCCATTTAATGCTCTCTGAATCCAAAATGATGGAGAATTTAATGCACCTCAATTCTTGAAAAAAATATTGAGAGATAAAACAAGGTTTAGGTGCTCAGTAGTTTTCAAAAAAAAAAGAAAACTCTCGACATTGAGAGCAGTGAGGACCTCTTTTGTTACGTAACCATTCCAAGCGAGTCATAGATTTAGAAGTTGCGAGAAATGCAAACCTACGGTTTTGAGAGAGTTGAGTGGTCTTGGTACAAGTATGCCTTAGCACCACTAACTCTACGATCATGAGACTAATCATTCGGAAATGCAAGAAATTGACCCAATTTCCAAGCTAACAATTGACATGAAGGCGTTACTAAAGATTCAACACTAGAGCAACATGCCAACTACAAACAACATATGTTAATAGCTACAACACGGTTGAGCGGCCAGCTAGAGAACAACCTAATTACGGATCCGAGCCAAACACATGTTAATATTTATAGTGGCCTTACATGTCTGAGGCTGCGACTATAAATGACAAAGCCTCAAGTAGGCCACTTGTGATCTGCAAACAAAGCCTCAACTATACGGCACATGGTTTGCAAACAAAAAGGCAAAATGCGAACTAAATACAAATCCATATTCCAAACCAAACATATGATAAGTAGAATACGATTCTGTCTTACAAAGACTAACGCATATTGAAATAGCTACGAGACGATATTTGAAGAGGAAAGTCTGATTTGTCACTGCAATAACAAAGCTGGACCCTTACGGTAACCTTCGAGAAAACCCCTATGAAATAAAACACAAAATTAGGTAAGGCATTGAAGTCTGTCCAAATTTTAAGTGATTTGAAACTTGAAATCAATTAGTCACGGGTCGACCACATGTCCAAATTTAAGTGATTTGCGATCCAAGGCGACATCTGAGTTTCTTATTCAAACTTTGAGTTGGCTAAAACACAAGTAAAGTGTGTATTTTCCAAGCTGGTATCCATATCGGACATATCATAGTTTACACTATTGATTTTCTCAAATTACAAATTATGACTAAATTAATCCTAATTAAACCAAAGGTTGGAAAGTTGAATCCAAAAAAACCTATTGAAGTGTATTGTATGAGACAGGAGGCATATACTCATTCAATAAGCCAGAATACTTAGATCTTAGAATGCAAAAAAAAAAAAAATATAAGTTCAAAAATCAAAAAAAATAAAAAGACCTAAAATCAGATTTTGAGTTACGAGATCGATGTACCTATGAGACCTTTAAGATATCGGTGGAGGTGGTAAGTCTTCAACTATGTGGTGATGATGGAGTTGGTGACGATGAGGCGAGATCGATCTACCTAGTTGAAGACGATGGTAAATAACGAGCTAGCGGTTGGAGTTGGAGACGATGGAGTTGCCGATGGTTTGGGTGATCAAGTTGTGCTAGTGATGCGGTTGGAGGCGATGAAGTTTCCGGTGGTTGGAGGAGATGAAAGTTGCTCCTCTGTTGAAGACGATGTAGGGGAGAAAAAAAGATAAAGAAATTAAGGGAAAACAAGGAATGGATATCGAGGGAAAAGAAAAAAAAAAAAAGGAATGAGCGGTTGTAGATAGAAAAGATTATTAGAAATTATTAAAGAATAAATGAATGGATGGTCATGATGCTATCATGGTTATATTAAAATTGGATTATTATAAGAGCGAGAAATTAACATGTAACACTTTGTTGAGAAATTTATTAAATAAAATAGATGTAACAATTAGTAAAAAAAAAAAAAAAAAAAAAAGTAAAAAAATAATTATTTTTAAAGCCAATAAAATCAAATAAAACTATTTTCAAAAAAAAAAAAAAAAAAAAAAAATTAAAGAAAAGAATAAATTAATGGACGGTTGTAGATGGAAATGGATGGTTATGATGAAATTTTTCTACAACTCTTAAGAAACATCGTCGTAGGGATATGATAAAATTTTCTCCCTTTGCGAAAATTTTCTCAGATCTACTAAAAAAATTCACCTCTGCAAAAAATTATTTTGGAGTTTAGTTCTGCAAAAATATTCTCAATCTCAAAAAAAAAAAAAAAAAAAAAAAAAAACATTTTGGTGTGCGGTTCTTAAAAAAACTATTTTGGGTTGAATGCAAGCTGAATTAAAAATAAATAAAAAAATCTGAAATAAAAATGATTAGAATTTAATACAATGTGGTTCAAAAATAGATTTTAATACAACTAAAAAAAAATCAAAAAAAAAATCCTAAAATTAGATATGAGTTCTGAGATCAAGCGCATAACATACCTTTGGGAAATTGGTGGAGGTAATCTTCAACTTTGTGTGGTGATGAGGAAGTTGGTGAAGAAATCCCCAAATATGATAGATTTTGTCATAATGCCCAAATACGATAGATTTCGTCTCGAGTTCATCCTAACGAGAGACTCGGGTCTAACTCAATGATAATTGAAGGAAGAATGTCCAAACATGAAAGAGTCGTCTCTGGTTCATCCTAACTCGAGACTCAGGGTTTAACTCCGGTGATAATTGAAGTCAGAATGTCAAACATAGCAGATTTAGATTATGTATTATGTTGAATTTGAAGTCGAACCTCTCCGGAGCTTCTCGGTTCATGGTTTGTATGCCATTATATCACATTTAAAGTTCGAATCGACATTGAGCTTCATATTTATTGATTTAGATTATGAATTATGTTGAGTTTGAAGTCTGAACTCCTCCCGGAGCTTCTCGGTTCATAGTTTGTATGTCATTATATCACAATTGAAGTTCGAATGCAAGTACTTGAGCTTCATATTTATTGATTTAGATTATGTATTATATCATAGTTTGAAGTCCGAGCCCATCCCTGAACTTCTCGGTTCATAGTTTGTATGTCTTTATACCATATTTGAAGTTCGAATCGACATCGAGCTTCATATTTATTGATTTAGATTATGAATTATGTTGAGTTTGAAGTCTGAACTCCTCCCGGAGCTTCTCGGTTCATAGTTTATATGCCATTATATCACATTTGAAGTTCGAATCGGCACTGAGCTTCATATTTATTGATTTAGATTATGAATTATGTTGAGTTTGAAGTCTGAACTCCTCCCGGAGCTTCTCGGTTCATAGTTTGTATGTCGTTATACCACATTTGAAGTTCGAATCGACACTTGAGCTTCATATTTATTGATTTAGATTATGAATTATGTTGAGTTTGAAGTCGAACTCCTCCAGGACTTACTGGTTCATAGTTTGTATGCCATTATATCACATTTGAAGTTCGAATCGTAGCTGAGCTTCATATTTATTGATTTAGATTATGAATTATGTTGGGTTTGAAGTCCGAACTCCTCCAGGAGCTTCTCGGTTCATGGTTTATATGCCATTATATCACATTTGAAGTTGAATCGACCTTAGAGCTTCATATTTATTGATTTAGATTATGAATTATGTTGAGTTTGAAGTCTGAACTCCTTCCGGAGTTTCTCGGTTCATAGTTTGTATGTCGTTATACCACATTTGAAGTTCGAATCGACACTGAGCTTCATATTTATTGATTTAGATTATGAATTATGTTGAGTTTGAAGTCTGAACTCCTCCCGGAGCTTCTCGGTTCATAGTTTGTATGCCATTATATCACATTTGAAGTTCGAATCGGCACTGAGCTTCATATTTATTGATTTAGATTATGAATTATGTTGAGTTTGAAGTCTGAACTCCTCCAGGAGCTTCTCGGTTCATAGTTTGTATGCCATTATATCACATTTGAAGTTCGAATCGACACTGAGCTTCATATTTATTGATTTAGATTATGAATTATGTTGAGTTTGAAGTCTGAACTCCTCCCGGAGCTTCTCGGTTCATAGTTTGTATGTCGTTATACCACATTTGAAGTTCGAATCGACACTGAGCTTCATATTTATTGATTTAGATTATGAATTATGTTGAGTTTGAAGTCTGAACTCCTCCCGGAGCTTCTCGGTTCATAGTTTGTATGCCATTATATCACATTTGAAGTTCGAATCGACACTGAGCTTCATATTTATTGATTTAGATTATGTATTATATCATAGTTTGATTGAAGTCTGAACCCTCCCACAACTTCTCGGTTCATAGTTTGTATTTCGTTATGCCACATTTGAAGTTCAAATCTTACCAATAAATGGTGTGATTCATCGTTCTTACGAATTCTCAGATTTATAGTGATCCTCTCGAGGCCGAGTTTCGATCTCGGAGCGAGTTTCTTTCTCAAACTTGGCGAATTACGTGTTCGTTTGAGGTTTCTGAGAATTCTTAAAGTGTGTTTCTTTGTCAATCCGTATGCTTTTCCTTAGACCAATCAATGAATTTGTTTATGGTTGTTTTTTTGGGAATTTTCTCTAATCTAACGTACCAAAATGAGGGGTGCAAAAATAACTAATATCTAACGGTGGGAAGCCTTTTGGTTTGTGTTTCTTTACCAATCCGTATGCTTTTGTTCTCTCCAATCACAAAATTGTGTCTCTCCCGCCCCAAAGCCTGCCCAATTTTGGTCACGTGTCGAGCGAGGAATTTTGGACAATATTCTACCGCAACGTGTCTTCTCAGAGTTTATTCCCCCTAATTTTTCAGTCAAATTCTAGACGCGCCCAAATTTCTAAAGACATCCAAATTTTCCCAAAATCATGAAACAAATCCCTCTTCACAAAAACGAAAACCCTCTTCACCAAAAAAAAGAAAAAAATAACTCTCTCACCTCACAACCTCGGGAAGCAATCTCTCGATCTCTATATCTCTCAAAAGATAACCCATAATCAGAAAACCTAACTCGGAAGCAATATCTCGATCTCTAAATCTCTCATAAGATAACCCATAATCAAAAAACCCTAACTTCGAAGCAATCTCTAATCTATTGGTGAAACTCAAAGGATTAATTTCTCGAACTCAATCGAGATCTCACCAAGGGGTAAGAATATCTCATACTATCAAATCTTAAGAGTAATTTTGTTATAGTTTTCTGCTTTAGTGATTTATTAATTTTGGGTAGTTTTTTTCTCTCAGAAATTTTAGGTCTTAACATGCAACTTAAGTTTTCTTGTTTCTATGATGAAATTTAAATTGGGTCCTGTTTAATTTTGGGGATTTTGATTTTAGGTCTTTAATTTTGGTCTTTTTGAAGATTTTGTCTCTGTAGCTCATGTTCTAGTATTTGGTCTTTATGATATGATGATTGTCCCTATAGCTCATGTTACTAGTACTTTCTGTTAATAGTACTAGTTGTTTATGATGAATGAGGTTTGGTATGTTCTGTAGAGATTTTTTTCTTTGTCATGTGTTACACTTGATTTGATTTTGATATGTTCTGTATACTTGAGGTTTGGTATGTTTAATATGTTTGGTTGATGATATATAAGTATTTGAAATGATAATAAGTATGTGTGTCAATAATTATCAACTCAGAGTTCTTTCCTTGCTAGAGTGTGTCAACTCAAATTGTGTGTATCAAATGATTTTGATTTATTCACATGCTTTATTTAGTATTTGAAATGATAATAGGATTTGATTGTTAATAGGATTTGATATGTTAGTTTGTCAATATATTACGTATAGATGTGATTTTTATGATGATTCTAGGGAATTGATATGCTAGGTCATTATGTTCTGTATAGCTTCTTTTTAGGTCAACATAGCTTCTTTAACACGATAGATAGCTATTGGGTTCGATTAGGTCATTTATGCAAATCAACTCATTTGTTAACATGCTTTGATTGATAATAAGTATGCACAAATCAACTCAATTTTTTTCTTTGGTTGATGATAATTATTTGAAATGATAAGGATGCACAAATCAACTTGAGTGTGTCGGTTATTATCAATCGACTTGTTGTTCGAGTTTTCTTATATTGTTGTAAATACCCATAATGAGTACCGTTTTAAGGTCCAACACTTCTTATCCAACACCATCTTTCTTTAAGTGATATTGGTTAATAACACTTGTGGACAATGTCTTTAAGTGTCATCATTGCTTTTAAGAGTATATGTTCAAATATTAGCTAATTGGGATGTGTTTCTTTGAGTGCAGGACGACTCATCGATATGCACAAGAGTTCATGCTCTGGATATGAAATGATGGTTTTGTGTTAGCTTTTGAGCCATATTGATAATTGAATTCTGTTTTTGCAAAGCATAACTGCAATAATGAAGACTAGCAAGGAAGCGATGAAGAAAAAGCCGATTAAGCGGTTGGCAATAAAGGTTAAGACTTGTCGTCTCAATTGCGAGTGTAAACAAATTTCCATATAGATTCTCATTTTAACTAAGCTATGGTTGTTGCGGATGAAAAAAAGCGAACACGATGAAGCATCTACGATAAATAACAAGTCTCAAGCTGATAATGCCAGAACCATCTTCTAATATTATGCAAGTAAGGCGATCACCAAGGACAAAGCAAGTTCTGAAACCAAGCTATGCAATTTCTCCAACTGAATTGCCAACGACGACTCCAAAGCGTCGTCGAGCAGGCGCAAAGTGCTAAAGCTGTCATCACCGGTGATCCGGAACCATCGCCTTCACTGTAAGTAGAGCGAACTTCACCAAGGTACAAGAAGTTACCAGAACATGATCTTGCAACAACTCTAAAGCTGCGACAACACGAATTGGATACTCTGTCATCACTCAGCTACAAAGACACAAGCAACACAAAAGAAGAAGGTGTTAAACCAATGCGAAAGTGCTCCACACTGCAAGTCGACAACCACGAGTCTCATTCTAATCTCTATAAAGAGATACTTGAAAATTCGAAGTCGAGTCAAAGAAAGTAAATCGAAGCTGGACACAGGCAGACAGGCCCATGTCAGAGATGTTCTATTGAGGATCCAAATGACTCGCTTGCGATTTGCAGAGGAAGAGGAAGAGGAAGAGGAAGAAGAAGACGAAGAACAAGAGGAAGAGGAAAATCCAAATGATGTGGATAAGGATTTGGAGAATGGTAATAGATCGATAATGAGGAAGGTGAAGAAGGAAAAAAGTGAAGAAAAGAAAGTATGTTCCACGTGGCCCAACCTGGATGCACGCATTGAAGTTAGATTCTCTTGAGCCGAAGAGACCAGTTTCCTTCAACACTAATGAACAGACCGATTGGAGATCCATCTGTTCAGCTGCGCGATGTGCTAGGGGTGCTTGTTCGGAAACTTACGTTAACTTTCATGAGATTGGAGACTTGTCCCTGTTCAAGCCAAAGAAAACATATGGAAGATAGTAATGGTACTGTAATTCATAACTCTTTATCTCTTTTCGTTTAGTCAATCATTATTTAATACATAGCGTATTCTAATTCAATTTATTTACTTTTATTTGTAGAACCGATTCATTGTGCTCGAGTGTTACAAAGATTACTATTTCAAAAAAATGGGAGCTTATCTTACGGAAGCAAGGTCAAGAAAAGTCGGTTTGGTGCTCGATGCTTTGATCGGCTCAAGGGAAGAAAGAGATAAAGCAGCTGGAAAAGCTAATGCCCAAGACCATGACAGTTAGGGAGTGGGAAGAATTTGTGAAACATGTAACCTCTGCTGATTTCAGAGTAAGTTTTTCTATTATAACGAATGACTTTATATTTGTATTAAAAACTTTAAAGTCTGTCAAATGATGTCTCTATTTTTCTTTTCAGGTCAAAAGACTAATAATGCAAGAAAAGCGTTCAAAACACACCACCCACATACCATAAGTCGACAAGGTTTGCGCGATTGGAGGAGGCCTTGGTATGTTCACCACGTGAAATCTATTGAGTTGTTAAAAATATAATTGCTTGGTTGTTTGGTTATTGTAACATTATTTATGCAATTGCAAACATTTAGATGCTTATGTTATTTCGTATAGGTTGATCTCTGGCCTTTAAATGGTTGTGGATTGTAAAGTTGTTTATGATGGATCATTTCATAATTCAGATCACGACCTGTGGTATAGACTAGAATACATAATTTGACATAGCTGTAATATGTGAAATTCCATGAGTCACACAGAGAATTTGGTTGTCTTGTGCTCTCACATGAAGATATTTGTAATATTGTCACTGGTTTACTCATGCGTTTATCTCTCATCTATATGAATGTTTGGGAGTTCATATCAATTGGAACCAAGTTCTACAAACACTTACTTACATGCATGCTTATACACAAACCTCTACTAACACTAGGTTCCAAGGAAAAGATGAGTAGTTATCCAAGTAGTCTTTGTCATGCTAACCCCAAAAGGTAAGATGGATGCATAATCTATTCATTTCTTATTTACGTATACACTATATTATTGTTATACATTATCCATCACGAGTTACTGGATCCGATAAGCATCTTATGGATTAGAAAGATGTGTGCACAGAGTTGTATGTTATGGATAGAGCATGTTTTTACGATGTTGCTTTGAGTGCGAAACACCTCGAGTCGGTAATTAAATCTCATTCTAGATCGGATGAGAACTACCTGTGTGTTAGCTACATTTTCAACTGAGCTGCTTGAGAGCAGCATTGGTTTAGGTCTTAGATTCTCTCTCGTGCGCCATATGAAGTATGCATACTTAAATATTCATTTAATTTAACACCACGGAGATATGATGCCTGAATAAATCTCTTCTTTGTTTCTTTGTTATTGTTTTCCTTCATTTTGGTTATAAGCATTCAGATAATGAGGTGATGGTTTTGATTGCCCAAATGATGGCTTAAGCTGTATTAGCTAGAGCTAATACTGAGATACTTCTCTTTATGCAGTCTTTTGTTTTGTTAATGTGTTAACTTGTTTATTTTCAAGGCGAGATGAGAAGTTTTTACATGGTTAGATCTTAAAAATCGACCAAGTTTCTTCTTAGCATGTATCATGACTTTAATACCATGTTGTTATGCTATTCTTGATGATTGTCATGTATTGATACATTTATTTGTGAGAAAAAGAACTAAACACAACCAAGGAGATTGATGCAACTGGTTTATGGAAACGTGGTCATAGACAGTGCAAAGGAAAGATTCCAAATCCTGGTGTTGTAGAAGCTTTTTGTAAGAAATCTTCTCCTCTTCCTTTGTGTGGTTTATGTGGGTGCTTCAAAAATGCGAAAATATCCGATGTTTTACACACTATGAACAGAGAAACTTGAAAAAGCTGAAGCGAGCATGGTGCTGATGGTGGATCATCCAGTGATGGATGATATTCTTGCAAAGGCCTTTGGCGAGGAAAAAACTACAGGGAGAGTTAAAGGAATTGGTTTTGGAGCGACACGTAAAAAGATTGCTGCCCAATCCCACTATAAATTGATGATTACAGAGTGTCAGGAATCCTATAGAGCACTGAATGATCGGCTGGTGCAGTTAGAGGTGAGAATTTAACTTGTGTTCTATTAGTTCTCATTTTCTTGATGAATTCAAACTTGATTGTGAACCTCATACTGCTGATCTGGTCTTAATATAGGAAAGGAACTCAAGATGTGTTTGCAATGGAGTCTCACCCTCTCGCAGGTCAACTCCAAAAGCCGTAATAACCAGGAGGCTAGCACTAGCGAGATTGTTCTACGTAATGAAGAGACTCAACTCATACCACTCCAAGTCCTGTCGACAGACCAAATGAGGTCCAAGTGCCAAAGAGATTCCAAGCTTGCAAGCTCGTTAAGTCTGGTACAAGGAGAGCGAGGTGGTTGCGGAGGCTGAAATTGCTTGAAAGCAGATCCAAGTAAGGTGATACATGGAATGCCAATAGGTCTTGGAGCCTACATTGTATGTGTGAAGGTTGCTTATGTGGAGGATGCTCATGTCTACAAGCGCGATGAAGAAGTCAAATATGTTGGTGATGACTGTTTCAAATTTTATCACATGGCCCAAGGATAGAATTTCCTACGGTAGACTTCTTAAATCATCTTTGAGACTTAACTTTTGGTAACAAACATCATCATCTGCTACTTTTTTGTATCTTTTGTCTATATTACATGGGTATGTGAATGTTGTTACACTGGGTTTGGTTTAATTTCAATGAATCTTTCATCTTCGAGCCATTTTATGTTTAGATTTAATCTAGTTGTTGTTTCTTCACATTTCACAACATAAACAAAGTGCCAAAAGTGATATATGTAGGGCCTTATTGACATATAGACAGTTGTGTTAGAGATTTACACTACACAACCTGGATATTGTGAAATAGCTTATTTATAACATAACTATGTGTTGTCTAAGATAGTTCCACATCTCATACAATCTGTCAGTGCAAATCTTATTCATAATAATAATAATTGTTGTTTTATATGTTTCTAAGATACCTTACTTGTGCTTATCCAAGATAGTCATACAATACTAGTAAGAGTGGTGTTACAAAATTTCTACTACACATAGTATAGTTGTATCATGGTAGTTTTACAATTCCAACAAGTGTACTAACTCGTCATAATCACAATACTAATAAGTGTTGTGTTAAAAACATTTACTACTCACCACAATAATTGTAAAAAAAATTTTGCAACATAAGTAGGAGTTGTTCGGGATAGTTGTACAACTCTAGGAAGTGTAATGACAGTAGTATTCACAATACAAATAGATGTTGTCTTCAGTTTTCAACTACACAACCAGATATTGCGAAAAAGTTTCTTTACAACATAACTATGTGTTGTCCAAGATAGTTCCACGACTCACACAAGTGACGTGCAAATCTTATTCAGTAATACTAGTATTTGTTGTTACATATGTTTCCACGATACAAAACTTGTGTTGTCCAAGATATTCCTACAACACAATCCAAGGGTTGTGTTAGGCTTTCAAAAAAAATCGAAAGAAAATCACAACTTCAAGAAAATATTGTAGAACCATGAATCACATCACACTTTACAACTCATATTCAAGTATTGTAGAAAAGCTTGGACTTTCTACAATACCCCACCTACAATACATAAAAAAGCGTTGTCGTAGGGGTACTACAACGCTAATAAAGTGTCGATCAATGATGATTTTTCCAGTAGTGGACACACACTGTTTTCAAATTGATGGGAGTGCTGTCTAGGTAGTATAGGGTGAATGCATTTTGACGCATAGCGATTTTATGCATACAAATGATTTGTTTTTGGAGTGTAATGCATTTTGTCCGTTACTTATAAATATTATATATAAATGCATTGAGTTATTTTGTCGGACGTGTTTGAGTTTTGTACGTAATTGAGTGTACGAGTGAGAAAAGAATTTTGGATACTCTGCTGCTGCTGAAATGTCAGGCCTTTATGGCATCCCACCACTGGTGGCTACCCTGGGAAGACTGTTCGGGGAACAGTATGGTTTGTTACCGGAATAACTCTGACACTAGATTAGGACATACAATTAAAGGTTGACTTATGTGAGTAAAAGGTGTAAGTAATTTCGAAGATTTTGACTTGCATGGGTTTAATTATTTTTATCCATTGCATGGTTTAATTTTCGGTGCACTATATTATTTTTGAGATTCCTCATTGAGTGTGGTTTGCTCACCCCAAATTCCTTTTCTCTCCCAACGAGTTTGAGGAGCGATTAGTACGATGAAGCGAACTCGAAGCTTACGGCATAGTACTCGGATGTTAGTATTCTCGTAAGACACTACTATATGATATCATGGGGATAATGGGTACTTTTATTGATTATCATTTTTTTATTACTTTGGAGTTTTCAAGTATTTTAATAAGAGACATTCTAGTTAAATACTTTTTAAATTGTTGTTCTTATTTTATAAATTTTAGAACATCATTAGTGATTATTATTATTTGGGAACTTTTTACTTGGAATTTGAGTTGGAAAAGACATTCAATAATATCGTCTTTATTCATTTCGTAGTTGTACTTTGTTTTATTAGCATTCCTTGGAAAAAAAAAAAATGAAGCCTGTTCCATAGTCATGCCTCAAGGATTCGTTCTTGCTAGTTGGGTTGGAAGTGATCCATTGGGTCAAATCCGGCTCAATAGAAGCTCGAATTTTTGACGGACGTGACAACCTCCATC